>JARQOD010000001.1:810679763-810736586 GCA_033576555.1 Oophaga sylvatica
GGAATTAAAAGGCTAATCTGATAATCCACTGTTTGAACTTCTGTATTACATGGTGCATAATAAAAGAGTTTTCTTTTCAACACACACACATGCTCCCTGACCGCATAAACACTAAATAATTAGGTACTTTAAAAACGTGGATGTCAAATTTGGTTTCCAAAAAAAAAAGGTCTTTGTGAGTGCAGTATTTTACATGCAAACAGGCCCTGTGAGAATATAAAAAAAATATATGAAATTAAAAAAAGTGAAAATAAATTCATTAAATTAAGAGGGCCTTTCACAACTTTTTTTTTTTATATTAATCTGCATAAAATATGTCACACAAAAAAAGGGTTAAAAGATGACTTTTATTTTCTGTATTTTCTCCACTGCATTGCTAAAATATGGGGTCAGCAAAAGGTAACATAGTAACACAGTTAGCAAGGCCGAAAAAAGACATTTGTCCATCCAGTTCAGCCTATATTAAAAGGTGGGTCAGAGCCCCCTGTACAATCTCTCACAAGATAGTATAACAGCAATAAAGAAAGCAATAAAACATAACTTTAGTAATGATAAAATGAAGCCACCCATGGAGGGAATTAAGGTACGGTACATAAAATATAAAGGAAGGTAGGAGACCTTACTTCTCTCATTAAATGTTTAGGAGCTGAATATACGGATGTTATAGTAAGCATATAGCTACAGTCATCAACGTATATAGATCAGACAACTAAAACCAGTTCAGCAAAAAAATGACTAGAACCAACTCTGCAAACTCACAGCATATGATAATAAACGACAAAATATTGCAATGTCACACGGTAAACCAAATAGCAATGAACTGATAGTGGAATCTATAGGGTATTGTAAAGCGGAAGATGAGACACCAGACCCAACAATGCAGAAGAGCTGAAGGCTGCTATCAAAGCAACCTGGGATTCCATAACACCTCAGCAGTGCCACAGGCTGATCGCCTCCATGCCACGCCGCATTGATGCAGTAACTGATGCAAAAGGAGCCCCGACCAAGTATTGAGTGCATTTACTGAACATACATTTCAGTAGGCCAACATTTTGGATTTTAACAATTTTTCAAGCTGGTGTTATTAAGTGTTCTAATTTACTGAGATAATGACTTTTGGGTTTTCATTGGCTGTAAACCAAAATCATCAACATTAACAGAAATAAACACTTGAAATAGATTACTCTGTAATGACTATATAATATAGGAGTTTCACTTTTTGTATTGAAGAACTGAAATAAACTTTGTGATGATATTCGAATTTTGTGAGAAGCACCTGTATTTGTGGTGTGGGGGGACTCACAGAAGAAATTTCAGGCCTTCGTTGGGACCCTCAACCACAATGATTGCAGACTGTCCTTCACATCTGTCCTGGATTCCTCCTTCCTGCCACTCCGGGACACTGTGATTTAGACGGGACCCAAGGGGAACTTAACACCCATACCTACAGAAAACCCACAGCAACTAACTCGTTGCTAGAGTGGGATAGCAGCCATCCGATACATCTCAAAAAGGGGTATCCCAATGGGTCAGTACCTTAGGGTCCACAGAAACTGCTCCACTGAGGAAGCCTTTGAGATTCAGGCCAGAGAGCTCAGGGATAGGTTTCTCAAAAGAGGATATCCCTCTGATGGCTTTAAACGTATTTTGTCATTTATTCTCCTATGCTGTCATTTCGCAGAGTTGGTTCTAGTCATTTTCTGCTGAACTGGTTTTAGTTGTCTAATCTATATACACCGCTCAAAAAATAAAGGGAACACTCAAATAACACATCCTAGAATGAATGAAATATTCTCATTGAATACTTTGTTCTGCCCAAAGTTGAATGTGTTGACAAAATCACACAAAAATCATCAATGGAAATCAAGTTTATTAACCAATGGAGGCCTGGATTTGGAGTCACCCACAAAATTAAAGTGGAATGTAATGTCCTTAAAACAAGTCAAAATGATGCTCAGTAGTGTTTGTGGCCTCTACGTGAAGGAATGACCTCCCTACAACGCCTGGGAATGCTCCTGATGAGGCGGCGGATGGTCTCCTGAGGGATCTCCTCCCAGACCTGGACTAAAGCATCCGCCAACTCCTGGACAGTCTGTGGTGCAACGTGACGTTGGTGGATGGAGCGAGACATGATGTGCTTAATCGGATTCAGGTCTGGGAAACGGGCGGGCCAGTCCATAGCTTCAATGCCTTCATCTTGCAGGAACTGCTGACACACTCCAGCCACATGAGGTCTGTAATAGTCCTGCATTAGGAGGAACCCAGGGCCAATCGCACCAGCATATGGTCTCACAAGGGGTCTGAGGATCTCATCTCGGTACCTGATGGCAGTCAGGCTACCTCTGGCGAGCACATGGAGGGCTGTGCGGCCCTTCAAAGAAATGCCACCCCACACCATTACTGACCCACTGCCAAACCGGTCATGCTGAAGGATGTTGCAGGCAGCAGATCGCTCTCCACGGCGTCTCCAGACCCTGTCATGTCTGTCACATGTGCTCAGTGTGAACATGCTTTCATCTGTGAAGAGCACAGGGCGCCAGTGGCGAATTTGCCAATCTTGGTGTTCTGTGGCAAATGCCAAGTGTCCTGCATGGTGTCGGGCACTCAGAACATTCTCATGGAGTCGGTTACTAACCGTTTGTGCAGACACATGCGTATTTGTGGCTTGCTGGAGGTCATTTTTCAGGGCTCTGTGCAAGGAGGAACAGGAGGAGCACTGCCAAAGGCGAAGGTAGCGGTCCTGCTGCTGGGTTGTTGCCCTCCAAGTCTCCTGGTGTACTGGCCTGTCTCCTGGTAGCGCCTCCAGCCTCTGGACACTACGCTGACAGACACAGCAAACCTACTTGATGTGCCATCCTGGATGAGCTGCACTACCTGAGCCACTTGTGTGGGTTGTAGAGTCCGTCTCATGCTACCACGAGTGTGAAAACACAACCAACTTTCAAAAGTGACCAAAACATCAGCCAGAAAGCATTGGTACCGAGATGTGGTCTGTGGTCCCCACCTGCAGAACCACTCCTTTACTGAGCGTCTTGATAATTGGCAATAATTTCCATCTGTTATCTATTCCATTTGCACAACAGCATGTGAAATTGATTGTCAATCAGTGTTGCTTCCTAAGTGGACAGTTTGATTTCACAGAAGTTTGATTTACTTGGAGATATATTCTGTTTAAGACTTTAAGTGTGCCCTTTATTTTTTTGAGAAGTGTACGTTGATGACTGTAGCTATATGCTTACTATAATTGACATCCGTATATTCAGCTCCTAAACATTTGATGAGAGACGTAAGGTCTCCTACCTTCCTTTATATTTTTGTACCTCAATTCCCTCCATGGATGGCTTCATTTTTATCATTACTTAATTAAAAGCTATGTTTTTTTTGCTTTCTCTATTGCGGTTATACTATTGTTGAATTATGGGCAGAAGATTAGGGCACCCAATATACAAATTTCCTCTTCAACCAAAGGGGAACAGATTCTTTTCTGGGTGCGTTTAATTGTTCCCACTGTATGACACTGCCAATCATAAAAGAAAAAAAAAATAAGACCACAAAGGATGTCTAAATACTTATGGGAGCATGGAGAATAAACACTGGTCCCAGAGACTCCATATTGACATATTACATCGTAAGGGCTCACAAACAGTGCCGCATCACAGTCATGCTTTTTTTTTTCTTTACTTTAAAAATGCAGAAGCCCTTTACAAGCCTTTTATGTCTTTTTTTCCCATACAAGGCTGACAAAAAAAAGAAAAGAAAAGTTGTTTTACCTATCCATAGGATGGGCGATACAGGGGTTGGTGAAAACAAGATAAGGAATGCAACTTCCCGCACAGTATTTGTCAGCATGTGCGAGTGGGGCAGTAAATGAGCGCTGATCACTCCATTATCTATCAGCGCATGTTAATCAGGTTGAAATTGTATTTTTTTTTTTTTTCAAGAAACAAGACTAAAGACATTATAATGTGGAATCCAAGTCCTTATTCAAAGACCAAGCAGATCTAGGCAACAAAGCAAGCTTACAAAATATCATACAGGAATGACTGTCCCAGTCTCCTTAACTTTAGCATCAAGACAAATCTAAGTCAGGCAAGAGTGGTACACCAACAACATGTAAAGCATTTAGATTTGGCAGAGGTCAGAAATCTTAGCCTGTCCATTTGAAGATTTACAGAATGAGAAGAACTATCCAAAAACGGAGTCCCATTATCCGTAATTCGTGTTTGTGTTTACCTCTAAGCAGGGTGGATTTGATTTAAATCAAACTGATTTAAATCACGATTTAAATCACGATTTAAATCACTAGTCAGTAAGGCTTGATTTAAATCAGTGATTTAAATCAAAGTTTCTACCAGACCGGTATATCTAATTTCATCATGTGCGATACGCCGCAGACTGGTGTATCTAATTTCATCAAGTGCGATATGCCCCAGACCGGTTTATCTAATCCCATAATGCGATACACTACACTCAGCCCTGTATCTAGATACATGCAGTGTGTCATGTGCTGTGAATAATCCCAGTGTGTGATACTCTCCACGTATCTGTGCTCAGTTTATAATACAGCGAGCAGCATGGACTAACAGAATAGATGCTGCCGGTCGTCCTCAGTGACAGCCTACTGTCAGTATCACTGGCAGTCCCCAACAAAATGGCTCCGCTCTGTGAGCCTAAACTACATCCTCTGTTATTACAAACACCTAGTAACGGAGGAGAGAAGTCACACGTGATCATTTTCTTGTCTGCTTGCCCTTCCTCCTCCTCACACTTAGATTCACATTCTTCTTGTGTTGTGCAGATCTATTCCACTGCAAACAATCAGAAACATTGTCTAACTTCTTGGACTTGGCACTGAAGGGGTTGATTCTGTATTCATAGGTTTGTAGAACAATAGGATTAAGGTCTTTTTCTCAACTCTGTTCATGTTGTAACATTTTTGCCGTGAAGAAGAGGCTGGAGTCAAATTCCGCTTTTGAGAACTGCGTAAGTAAAGCGAGCGTCTGTGATAACATAGGAGAGAAACTGCCCACTAATCCTACAGAAACCTCTGGAAGAGCATGGCATTGTGAATGTTACACATATACAGCCTTTTTTTGATTAAACCAGAACTCTGGGTGACATGTTTAAACATAGTTCCAAAATGGAACAGGGCAACTCTCTATCATTTAATATACCACAAAGAATTAGAGCTTCCAGCCCAAATAGAGACATGAGGCAATAATAATATATATATATAAAAGATACAAACTTTATTAACAAATATTACTAAAATGTTCACAATATTGTAAATTTAAGATGAGAGGTACAATGGTGAGTAGGAAGATATAAACACCTGTCGCACAAAAAATCAGCACATCTGAATCCAAAAAGTGGTCTATCAAGCACAGTATATCAGATAATGTTGAAATAAATCAGTCAATTTAGTATCCGGACAGGAAAACAATATATATTCCCAAAGTGGGGTAATATATCATTCCATATAATATGTGGGATAATTAATCCATCATATCCTGCCTGGAGCATAAATGTGCCAAAGAGTAAGACACACTGCCCCCGAGGAAGCTCAAGGAGCGAAACGTGCGTCGGGGCACGTACCTGGTCCGTTACATTTCCCCAATATGGGTAAGCACTTTCCAGCATCTTTTTCCGCAGCTGACATGGCACCTCACAGGAGCTGGTAGATGTGTGGGGGGGATTTTCTTTCTTTTTTCTGTCCCCCTCTTCTCTCTAATGCCATATCAGATCTATCTGTCTTACTCTTTGGCACATTTATGCTCCAGGCAGGATATGATGGATTAATTATCCCACATATTATATGGAATGATATATTACCCCACTTTGGGAATATATATTGTTTTCCTGTCCGGATACTAAATTGACTGATTTATTTCAACATTATCTGATATACTGTGCTTGATAGACCACTTTTTGGATTCAGATGTGCTGATTTTTTGTGCGACAGGTGTTTATATCTTCCTACTCACCATTGTACCTCTCATCTTAAATTTACAATATCACATGTACAGCCTTTATTGTACTGAGTTAAACAACTCAGCTTTATCTCATGATGGAAGAACCTTTGGATGGTAAAATATTTTCCTCAAAAAGCAGTTTATTGAAAAAAATCCGATTTAAATCAAAAAAATCCGATTTAAATCAAAAAAAATCCGATTTAAATCAAAAAAATCAGATTTTTTTGATTTTTTTAAAAAAATCATTGATTTTTATCCACCCTGCCTCTAAGCCACGATTTAGTACACCTAATAATCCTATAACAAAGGCTGGCAGCTATAGGACAGTCAGTCTTGTTTTATTGGTTATTTCAAAATAAAAGAGGAATGTGACAAGTCCACGCAGCAGCCACACCTTGTGCTAAATTTAAGAGTAACTGGTTTTGCTTCCACATACTAACTAGTGTGCAACTTACATCATAACACAATGATTAACTAATTGCAGCAACTTTTACAATATTAATAACAAAGTCGTTTGGAAACAAACAGGAATACTGAAAATACAGGAACAACTTAATATGTCCCATTGTTATAAATATTACCATCATAAATTGGTGCAGTAACAAAGTTACCAAAATCTATGCAGTCAGCAGAATAATGGCAGCTTCTCCCACACCAGCCTGTCATCTGCAAATGAAGCAGCTGACCAAACATCCTGTGTCTGCTGATAATACAGTCACCATGGATCTGCTCCTGCACCCCCAGCTTCCCAACTCAATTGTTGGATGTTTTGTAATAAGGCAAATGATGAGTAAAGAATTCCTTAGATAATGAATATGTTTTTTTTAGACAACTTATCAGGCTGGCTCCAGGTTTTTATGGGCCCCGGGCAAAAGAGTCTCAGTGGGCCACTTTAACACAGACCACGATTTATGATGCACAGATACTGCAGAGAAATATGGGTATAGTACAATGTCAAACACTTCACTTCTTCCATTACATGAGTGATATCTATTAAATTCTACAATAGCTCAAAAACCGCCAAATCCTCACAGCGCACAGTACAGACTGGACAGTACAGTCCTTCATACAATATTATGGGCACCACGTAGTCCTCCATACAGTATTATGGGCCAAATATAATGCTCCATAAAGAATATTGGACCCCAAATAATGCTCCATACAGGATACTGGTCCCCATATAATGCTCCATACAAAATATGGAGCTTTCCTCTGCACTGTGCTGCGTTCTGCGCTGTTACGGCTCAGGAAAGGGCGCTGTGGAAAGACTCCCCATCATCATTGCCTCCCCATCATCATCATCGTCTCCCCATCATCATTATCATTGCCTCCCCATTATCATCATCATTGCCTCCGCCTCCTCACCACCATCACTGCCTCCCCCCACCACCATCACACATACAGCACCACACACAGACGGCACCGCAGCACTCTCTCACATACACACACACAAAGCACCGCACTACATACACACGCACTGATACACACAGACACACACACACATACACCTCACATCTCACCTGTCCTGGAGCCCAAAGCTGCATAGTCACGGGGAGAGGTAAGTATTGCGTCGGCTGCTTCGGGGCCCTGAGCAAGCGGGGGGGCCCAGTGGCGGCGCTGGTACCGCTCTCATCCGCTAAAGGGCGCCGGGGTGCCCGATGGCGAGTGGGCCCCCCCGCCTGCTCAGGGCCCCGGCACTTGCCCGGGTATGCCGGGTGCGGACGCCGGCCCTGCAACTTATGCTAGTGTCACGTCACACACTAAGGCTATGTTCACATGTCCAGTAATCATCATTTAGAACAGATCCAGCAGCAATCAGTAAAGCTTCTTTTACACTTGCCGTGTTTTTTGCGGACCGTTTTTGCAGGCCTTTTTGGCGGGCTGTATTGCCGTAATTTTCACGGTCTGCCGCAAAACCTTCTCGGATCGCCGTTTTACTGGCTTGGAATAGGTTTTAAAAAGTAGGAAAAAAAAACCCAGGAAATTGTCAATAATGGAACAATAACAAAAAAAAAAACAACTCAAAGAAAGGATCCGCCCTTTCTCCAGTGCCATTTTCTTCTGGTCTTCACAGTGTGCAGAGCTCTGTGTCCTTTGCTGCAAACATAATACATAACTATAACTATACGGCGTTCCGCAAATACGGTCTTCACGGTGTACCACAAAATCAACACACTGGGCAAGCTTCCGTTGTATTGAGTCCGTAAGCCGTGATATACATCGAGCAGGCTCGATAATTTTTCACGGCTGTAAATACGGCCATATGGCGTACGGCGCTCTGATGAATTTTTACGGCCTGTTTTTGCGGCACCAAAGAAATCTGTTGGGGCCTCAAAAACGGCCCGTAAAAACACGGCAAATGTAAAAGAATCCAAACCAAACAGTTGTGCAGGCTACTTTTGTCCAGCAAAAAAAATAAAAATATCCGATTTCAACTGGATGTGTTTTTTTTTAAATATTGAAATCTATGGAAAAACAGTTCCATTAAATAGCCATCAGTTTTTCTTTCATTTTCAAAAGGATCCGTTTTTTGCTGACGAGATCAGTGTCAAACGGAAAAAAAAAACCTGACTGCTATTTATCAGACCCTTTTTACATAAACTTTAATGTTAAATAAACGGATCCATTTGAAATCAGTTTTTTAGCAGAATAAAAAACATGTCTGCATAACTTTTTGTTAAAGGGAATCTGTCACCCCATTTTTGGACTATGAGATACGGCCACCGCCATCAGGGGCTTATCTACAGCATTCTGTAATGCTGTAGCTAACTAAGCCCCTGATGTCACCTGAAAGAGAAGAAAAACGAGTTATATTATACTCACCCAGGGGCGGTCCGCCGTCCGGTCCGATGGGCGTCGCGGTCCAGTCGGTGCCTCCCATCTTCTAGCGAAGCCGGCCTCTTCTTTCTGTCCCGTCGCGGCTTCTGGGCAGAGCAGAGTACTGCAGTGCGCAGGCGCCGTACCTTACTGACATTTCCCGGCGCCTGCGCACTGCAGTACTCTGCTCTGCCCTCACCAGGGCAGAGCAGTGCGCCTGCGCCGGAGCCGCGACGGGACGGAAAGAAGAGGCCGGCTTCGCTAGAAGCAGGGCCGGATTAACGTAGGGGCTGATGGAGCTGCAGCTCCAGGCCCCTTGTTAGAGATAGGCCCAGTAGCGTAGCTACCGGGGGGGCAGAGGGGGCCCACCTGGAGCTACGCTACTGTAACTGTATCGGCGTGCACAGCACGCCGACACAGTTACTTTCTGCGGCATGGCAGGGAGAATCAATCTCCCTGCTCTGCCGCCCGGCCGCTATGGGGCCCCTGAGCAGGCGGTGGGGGGCCCGGTGCCAGCAGTGGGCCCCCCGCCCGTCATCGCAGGGTCAGCTGTATCGGCATCCAGCCAATACAGCTGACCGCATTGAGAGAGAAGGAGCGAGCGCTCCTTCTCTCCCATAATCCCCCTCTCAGCGTCTGACAGCGGGCGCGATGAGTCACTGCCCGGCGCCGGCAGTCAGACGCTGAGAGGGAGAGCAGTGAGGAGCCTGGAGCAAGAGAGGTGAGTACAGAATTTTTTTTGTAAAGGGGGTACATTATAGTACAGAGGCTGCCTATGGGGTGCATTATAAGTAAGGCTGCATATGGGGTGAATTATAAGTACGGCTGGATATGGGTGTGCATTATAAGTACGGCTGCCTATGGGGTGCATTATAAGTACGGCTGGATATGGGGTGCATTATAAGTACGGCTGGATTGGGGTGCATTATAAGTACGGCTGGATATGGGGTGCATATAAGTCGGCTGGATGGGGTGCATTATAAATACGGCTGGATATGGGGTGCATTATAAGTACGGCTGGATAGGGGGTGCATTATAAGTAAGGCTGCATATGGGGTGCATTATAAGTAAGGCTGATAGGTGCATTATAAGAGGCTGCCTATGGGGTGCATTATAATAAGGCTGCCAATGGGGTGCATTATAAATAGACTGCCTATGGGTGCATTATAAATAGACTGCCTATGGGTGCATTATAAATAAGACTGCCTATGGGTGCATTATAATAAACTGCCTATGGGGTGCATTATAAATAAGACTGCCTATGGGCATATAAATAGACTGCCTAGGGTGCATTATAAATAAGACTGCCTATGGGGAGTGCATTACAATATAGAGGCTGCGCTATATTATGGGCCTCTGCTCTCAATGCTGGCATGCTGCCCTATATACTATGGCCCCCATTCAATGCTACGCTACGGTATATACTATAATGGGCCTCTGAGAGGCCGATTATAGTATATAGCGTAGCATTGAATGGCCCATAGTAATATAGGGCAGCATTGAGAGGCCCATTCTAGTATATAGCGCAGCATTGAATGGCCCATAGTATATATAGGGCAGCATTGAGAGGCCCTCTCAATGCTGCCCTATATATACTATGGGCCATTCAATGCTGCACAACTATGGGCCATTCAATGCTGCGCTATATATACTATGTGCCATTCAATGCTGCGCTATATACTAGAATGGGCCTCTCAATGTTGCCCTATATTACTATGGGACATTCAATGCTGCACCATATACTAGAATGGGCCTCTCAATGTTGCCATATATCTGTGTATGGGGCCTCTCTGACGCAATATTACTAATGTGGCTATGTATGGCAGTATTATTGAGATGGCTATGTGTGGCAGTATTAAGGGGGCTGTGTGTGGCAGTATTAAGGGGGCTGTGTGTGGCAGTATTAAGGGCCGTTTAGACTGTCCAAATTCTTGTCTGATCGGCCGCACTTTAATTTTTTCCCAGGGTGCCCTGAGGCTGAGAAGGTTGAGAAAAACTGCTATAGGAGGACGTCAGACTGAGGTGTGAGTTGTGTGTTCCTGTGGAGCAGGTACTAATGTTATAATACATCTTGTGCTGCTGACATATATACAGACATGTTACTGCTATGTATAGCTGTGGTACTGGTATATAAGCAGGTACTAATGTTATACATAGATGTGCTGCTGACATATATACACACACAGTAATGGTATATATGGCTGTGATACTGGTATATAGGCAGGTACGTACTAATGTTATAGATGGGCTGCTGACATACATACAGACACAGAACTTGCCATGCGCCTTGACTGACATGGTTTAATTGCTTCTATATCCACTGTATTTATATTAGGCATGTATCATATATTTACTTTGTTATTTACTTTGTTTATATCTTTTACGTTACATTTTTGGCCTTTGTGAATTGCCGTGTTTGGCCCCACCCCTTGCCCGCCCCTTCAGCTCCAGGCCCATCATGTTCTTAATCCGGCCCTGGCTAGAAGATGAGGCACCGAACTGGACCGCGACACCCATTGGACCGGACAGCGGACCGCCCCTGGGTGAGTATAACTCGTTTTTCTTCTCTTTCAGGTGACATCGGGGGCTTATCTACAGCATTACAGAATGCTGTAGATAAGCCCCTGATGGCGGTGGTCGTATCTCATAGTCCAACAATGGCGTGACAGATTCCCTTTAAGTGACGGCTTCATTGTAACTAATGAATACTGGACATGTGAACGTAACCCAACAGAAACACCTCTTCCTCTCTGAAGAGGTAATTTGCATATTTAATTTCTCAGAGGAGCATTGCACAGCCTGAGTGTCCTTACACTGACATGTCATGCATGTCACTCTCTACAAGGAGAAACGTTACCCCTCATACAGACAACCATCTCATGCTTTGCACTGAGGAGGGGCAACACATCTGCAAATTGAGATTCTGGGTTTGGCTTTTATCCTAAGTCATTTGGCAAGGCTCGTTAAAGGGGCAATATTGACTTTTAGGATTGCTGTTTTCAGTAGGTGGCACTGGAGTTTCAGAGGCAATTTGCATATTTAATTTCCCAGAGGTGCACTGAATGTCCTAGAAGTCTCCTTACCCTGGCACGTCAGACATGTCACACTCCACAAAGAAAGACGTTACCCCTTAGACACCAACACAAGACACACAGTATCATCAAAATGCCTTGTTAGCAGGCACAAACTAGTGCATTCTAAATCTATCCCATTCCTTAAGGACACCTAGTAACATGCTAAGAATTAAATAATGGCTCACTTTTCTTCCTTCAGATATGAAACAGTTAAGACATTTTTACTTTAAAAATCCTTGAATAACCATATTTGCTTCTTAATAAGCAACTTAATCACCACACAAAGAACGATGCTACATACAGAAGCCTGACCTCATTTCATACAGACAGCTTTTGTAACATCCACCAATTTATATTCAGCGAACTAAAAACACTGTCCAAAACGAAAAGATCACCACCCTCTCACACGCTCTATGCCCTGTTACGGACAATCATTGTAGTATTAGGGCTGCTTTCACACTTACATTTTAGTGTGCATCTTGCATTTGTACCGGGAAAACTTCTTATGCATACATCAAATTCAGGTGATTCTCACAAAATTAGAATATCAGCAAAAAATTCATTTCAGCTCTTCAATGCAAAAAGCTAAACTCATTATATAGAGTCATTACAAACAGAGTGATCTATTTCAAGTGTTTTTTTCTGTAACGTTGATGAAACCCAAAAGTCATTATCTCAGTAAATTAGAATACTTTATAACACCAGCTTGAAAAAATGATTTTAAATTTCAAAACGTTGGCCTACTGAAATGTATGTTCAGTAAATGCACACAATACTTGGTCGGGGCTCCTTTTTCCATCAATTACTGCATCAATGTGGCGTAATCTATGGGGTATTGTCAAGAAGAGGAGAGACACCAGACCCAACAATGCAGACAAGCTGAAGGCTGCTATCAAAGCTACCTGGGCTTCCATAATACCTCAGCAGTACCACAGGCTGATCGCCTCCATGCCATGCCCCATTAATGCAGTAATTGATGCAAAAGGAGCCCCGTATGGAGTGAATTTGCTGAACATACATTTCAGTAGGCCAACATTTCAGATTTTAAAATCATTTTTAAAGCTGGTGTTATAAAGTATTCTAATTTACTGAGATAATGACTTTGGGGTTTTCATTGGCTGTAAGCCATAATCATCAACATTAACAGAAATAAACACTTGAAATACATCACTGGCTTGTAATGACTATATAGAAGTTTCACTTTTTGTATTGAAGAACTGAAATAAATTAACTTTTTGATGATATTCTAATTTTGTGAGAAGCATTAACAGAGTGCATGCGATGAAATGAAGTGACCGCGCACCCGCTGTGTCAGAGACAAAGAGGAATGATAGGGGAGAGAGTGTCATCTGACACTCCCTCTATTATTGCTTTAAACCGTATCGGCATCTAAAATGCCGATACAGTTGGAATGCAGGGGGTGGCGTCGCCCATGGTGGCTGCATGGTGTGCAGCTCTTAGCAATGAAATGCCAAAATGCCACTATTAGCGACACACCACTGGCTGGGGGCCCCTGCCCTAGGCAGCTGCCTAGTTTGCCTGCCCCTAACACTGGCCCTGCATATGGATTTTATGGGGTTCACTAATGTCCATTACTGGATCGATGACATGGGTAATCCAATACAGAACATGCATCTACTTATAAAGCATTTTGAGAAATTATGCCTGATCTGTTCATTAAGAAAATACCAGTGTACCAAGGAAAATACCATGGAGAAGGACTTGGGGATCATAGTTAATGATAAACTTACCTGGAGCTGCCAGTGCCAGGCAGCGGCTGCCAAGGCAAACAGGATCATGGGGTGCATTAAAAGAGGTCTGGATACACATGATGAGAGCACTATACTGCCTCTGTACAAATCCCTGGTTAGACAGCACATGGAGTACTGTGTACAGTTTTGGGCACCGGTGCTCAGGAAGGATATAATGGAACTAAAGCAAGTACAAAGGAGGACAACAAAATTAATAAAGGGGATGGGGAACTACAATACCCAGAGAGATTAGCAAAATTAGGATTATTTAGTCTAGAAAAAAAGACGACAGGGGCGATCTAATAACCATGTATAAGTATATAAGGGGACAATACAAATATATCTCCGAAGATCTGTTTATACCAAGGAAGGTGACGGTCCCAAGGGGCATTCTCTGCGTCTGGAGGAGAGAAGATTGTTCCACCAACATAGAAGAGGATTCTTTACTGTTAGGGCAGTGAGAATCTAGAATTCCTTGCCTGAGGAGGAGGTGATGGTGAACTCAGTCGAGGGGTTCAAGAGAGGCCTAGACATCTTCCTGGAGAGTAACAATATTGTATCTTACAGTTATTAGGTTCTTTAGAAGGACATAGATCTGGGATTTATTCTGACAGAAAATAGGCTTAACTGGATGGACAAATGGCTTTTTTTGGCCTTGCTAACTGTATTACTATGTTACAGTGTTGCAATTAATCTCTAGTTAGATAGTTCACTGTGAGAGCAGCCAAGAAAGCCAGGGACAAGCTAAAAACACACAACCACAAGCGAGTGCAAAATAAAAATTGTCAGGTAGGGAAGGATATTTTAAAATGAGTCTATAATTTTATAGTATACTCCGACAGTTTTCTTTGGAGTAAACATGTAGTTAAAGTTTCCTGTAATTTTATTTAACTTTTTAGCTGTTGTGACTGTGCATGAGTTACTACTATTTCTGACCTTTTATTACATAAATCCTGCAGTTGAACCAGTTTTCCCTTCTGTAGGCTCTTTCATTTTCAGTTGTTTCTGAGCTAATGGGTGGAGACTAGCTGCGGTGAGGTGATGTCTCCCATGCAGAGTACACAAGTATGAGGGATTCCTGATATTCTTTCCCAGTAGCACACAGACAGAAGCAGCATGGAGGACATCATACATCACCACCACACAGCTTAGTCCTGAACTTTGCACTGAAGTGACATACATTTGTTAAAAGATGCAGGATGATTTTCCTAGCCTCTAGATTTTATATTCCCCTTCAGTAGAGTTTAATAGATGCTGTAACCTAATACTACAATGATTTGAAAGCTCATCATTCTTTCAACAAGAAAGAGTTGAGCATTATTTTATTTTTTTTTTTAGAGTAGAATCAGTGTTAGAGTTGGAAGGGACCTCCAGGTTCATCGAGTCCAACCCCCTGTTCAGTGCAGGATTCATTAAACCATCTCAGACAGATGTCTGTCCAGCTTCTGTTTGAAGGCTTCCACTGAAGGGAAACTCACCACCTCTGCTGGCAGACTGTTCTACTCACTGATCTCTGTCAAATAGTTTTTTCAAATATGTAATTGACATCTTCTCAAGTTGCGTTCCATTCCATTGTTTCCTCGTAGATTGTGAGTTCAGGAAAAAAAGAGAAAGAGCGCGTCAGAAAGAGCGCGTCAGAAAGAGCGCGTCAGAGAGAGCGTCAGAGCGCGAGATAGCGCGAGAGAGCGCGAGTGTGAGAGAGAGCGCGAGTGTGAGCGCGAGTGTGAGCACGAGTGTGAGAGCGCGAGTGAGAGCATGAGTGAGCGTGAGTGTGAGCGCGAGTATGAAGAGGGGCGAGTGTGAGAGAGCGGAGTGTGTGAGAGAGCGTGAGTGTGTGAGAGAGCGTGAGTGTGTGAGAGAGCGTGAGTGTGTGAGAGAGCGTGAGTGTGTGAGAGGCGTGAGTGTGAGGCGTGAGTTGTGAGAGCGTGAGTGTGTGAGAGAGCGTGAGTGTGTGAGAGCGTGAGTGTGTGAGAGCGTGAGTGTGTGAGAGCGTGAGTGTGTGAGAGCGTGAGTGTGTGAGAGCGTGAGCGTGAGAGAGCGTGAGCGAGGAATGTAAACAAGAGGATGATGGATAGTCACAAGCCATCAAACAAAGAAGAACTGCTTACATTTTTGCATCAGGAGCTGTGTGAAAGACTGGTGGAAAGCATGCCTAGACGCATGACAGCTGTTTTTAAAAATCACTGTTATTCCACAAAATATTGATTTCAGAACTCTTCCCGAGTTAAAACATTAGTATTGTTGTTTCTAAATGATTATGAACTTGTTTTCTTTGCATTATTTGGGGTCTGAAAGCAGTTTTTTGCTTTTTTTTTTTTAATTTTGTCCATTTCTTTGTCAGAAAAAAAAATACTAAATTTTTTGCTTCGAAAATCGGAGACCTGTTGTCAGACGTTTATAGACTGAAAGAACAATTTACCATACATTTTACTCAAAAATATACCTATAAAGAGAAAAATCAGACAAACTGAACATTTGAAAATGGTCTCTTAAGGTACTGCCACACTAAGCTATCCCGCTAGCGATCTCGTTAGCGTTGCATACTAATGAGATCGCTAGCGGGATTGTTTCTATATCGCTAAATGCTGCCGCATTTAGCGATATAGTTAACGACGCTATCGCCGTTAGCGATCTTCTTAACGACTTTAGCGGTACAAAAGTACCGCTAAATCGCTAAGAAAAGGTGCCACACAGCGATAAGATACTTACCCAGCGGGAGCGCCAGCGATGAAATAGGGTCCGGAACGATTCCAGCGACGAGCGAGATCACAGCAGGAAGCTCGTCGCTGGAAGCTGCCGCACTGAACAATATCGCTAACGGGATCGCTAAATAGTGACGTTTTTTAGCGATCCCGTTAGCGATATTGTTTAGTGTGGCATACCCTTTAAATTTTGCCAGAGCTGTATTACTATGCTTCTTATATTCTCTTGTACTATTGATTTACGCAGTATGTTGAAACAACAGTGACCATTCATATGAACAGATGCAGAGTCCACTAAGGCCAAGATTGCAATATATATCTGTAAACTAATTTTAGGACAATACTAAGTAGAGGATGTGGTAAAATCACATATGTTCAATGGCGTAACAACTGCTGCGACTGAACCAGGACAGTCAGGGGCCCACCTTTGCCAGCAGAAACTTCAACAGCTGAAGTGTATTGCACCACACGGACCTGATGCCAATACAAACTGATGGCCAATCACAGCCATGGATACACGTGATTGGGTTTCCATGGCAGTGACGTCATGAGCTCTCGTCGCACGCTGAAGTCAGCTGTCAGCTTCACAGGAGGATACGCAAAACAGGTGAGAGAAGGAAAGTTGAGTATTTTTTTTTTTTTTAAATCAGTGGCCATACTACCATGTACGATCGTGGGCCGTACAGTATATTTATGAAGGACTGTAGGCAGTGCAGATTATATGAATGACTATGGACTGTGCATCATACTATATAGAGGAGTATGGGCTCTGAAGTATATTACTGTATATGGAGGACTAAGGGGAGTGCATTATACTTATTCTAGGAGGCCCCATGAATTCTATGTATGCCACTGGTGAGTATAACGTTTTGTTTTTTTTTCTATACATTAAAGAACAGCGGCAGAACGAGGGACATATGTAATAGGATGAGGAACATCTATGCCCGGATGGGGCCTAGGACGAGGCATATGTTTAAATTTTTTTTTTGATGATGGGGGTGCCCAGATGCAAATCTTACACCAGGGCCCATCAGAATCTATTTACGCCACTGTATACATTCAATGCTGCAATCATACAGTCATTGCTACATAAAGAATTGTAAGCAAAAAAGCACTGTGGTTCAGCTTTAAAGTGAACCTGTCAGCAGGATTGTGTACAGTAAACGACAGACAGTGTCAGGTCGGCGCCGTTATACTGATTAAAATGTTACCTTGGTTGATGAAATCAGTCTTGTGGTTGTTGTTTAATCTTTATTTTCAGTTTTGAGTTAATGATATGCAATTTTTTTTTCCTCCAGCAAAATGGCGCAGTAGCATCTATTGACAAGCGATTGATGCTACTGTGAATGCACAGCCAGCGCCATTTTGCTGTAGTTAAATGTTTTGTTTTAAAGGCCACAATATGAACTGTGCAAGCACAGTATTTAAAATAGGGGGAAGGCCACTAAAGGATCAGTGACCTGTCATTTAAATCCATAAGGATGAATATGAGAACAGACCACCACAAAGCCCCACCTAGAGGCCGCCCCAGAGAACGAGAATCTCATTAACTGAAAACTGCAAATAAAGATAAAACAACCACAAGACGGATTTCATCAACCAAGGTATCATTATAATCAGTATAACGGCGCCAACCTGACACTGTCTGTAGGTTACTGTGCACAATCCTGCTGACAGGTTCCCTTTAAAGGGAATCAGTCACCCTAAATTGGCGGGATATTTAAATGATGGCAGTCAGTTCAGATGAGCGGTGTTTTGGGTACTTGCCTTAACATGTTGTTCGCCGCTGTCTCCATTATTTCTGGGAATTGTAGTCGTTGCCCTCCATATAACGCGCTTGCGCATTGCAATCTTGAATTGCGCAAGCGCAGTATGCTTTGCTCGCAGATTGCAATGCGCAGGCGCGTTATATGGAGGGCAACGACTACAATTCCCAGAAATAAAGGAGACAGCGGCGAACAACATGTTAAGGCAAGTACCCAAAACACCGCCCATCTGACCTGACTGCCATCATTTAAATATCCCGCCAATTTAGGGTGACAGATTCCCTTTAAGTTGCCCTTCCTACAAACAAATCACGCAGTGATAATCTGGTATGACCATGCGATAGTTCAGAGACTGAATCAAAACAGCTTATTTCTTACCACTTTAAACAAGAAGGTTGAATAGATCTGTGGAAAGATCTACAAAAGGCTTATGCACTAGCCAGGAATAAGGCCTCTTTCACACTTCAGTCGTGCAACGTCAGTCAAAATCCGCCAAAGTGTGAAAAAAGCGGATCCGCCATTTCTTTTTTGGCGGATCCACTTTTTCCCCATTGACTTGCATTAGTGGCGGATTTTGACGGATGGTCGTCCGTTAGGTCTGTTTTTTGACATATCCGCCAAAAATTTGGCGTCCGTCGTTTCAGAAAAACGTCCAATGCAACTTTTTTGGTCCGCCAAAATGGCGGACTATGGCGGATCCGTCGCTTCCATAGAAAACCATAGAAAATGCTGACAAAACTGTCCGGGGTGTCACTCTGTCTCTCTCTCCTCCGTGCCAGACATGCGTACCTGCATTTTCCGGGTAGAAAATTTATTTTTCCGGTTTGAAAAGTTCATGACGGATCCGTCAGAAAAGTGATACGCTTGCATCCGTTTTTGCACTTTTCTGGCGGATCCGCCATTTTCACTCTTTGGCGGACGTCGCACGACTGAAGTGTGAAAGAGGCCTAAGGGACACCTGAAATATAAAGGCACAGTGGCCGCTTCTGTGTGAGAAATACTTGGGTTGTGTACACAGCGAATCCATTATGAAAAGGTCAAAGTACAAGAAGAACAGCAGTGTCACTGAACAGTAGTATACATTTACAGCGCATCAATTCACAAGCTTGTTCAGAGCTTCCCTGCCCGGTGAAATCACAACAGAACAGAGAACGTGTTGTACTGCGCATAATACCGTCATTGCCTGTATGGAACCTGCTGAAAGGCAACCAATATTCGGCCCTGCACTCTCACTAATGCACTAGACAGCTGAGGCGGAGAACAGATTGGATGCAACGTGCATGTGAAGAAACACTATACTGTGTAGAAGCATTTACATAAATCTACACTAGCCGTAGCAATATTTATACAGGTTTGAACTACTTTTTTGTAGAAGTGCTTTTATATCATTTTAAAGATCCTTTCTGGTTTGGGCATCTGACATCCCCAGGGGACCTTGCCTAGTCTCACGAGAAGCCACTTCAAGAAAAATTAATCGAAACATAGCGTATAGCGTTTTTTTTTCCTAGGTTCCCTTATAGGCTGTTGCTATATGTAATATGAAAGACTTCCATTCAATACAATGTAATGTTACTATATTCAGAACAATGTGTTTACATATTTTCAAACAAAATTATCTATATTATAAAATGTTCTTATTACTATTTACTATACCAACGTTTCCAAAACTCCAGGCCTCACAGCCCCCCAAATAGATCATGTTTTCTTAAAAGGGAATTCGTAGCCAAGTTTTAGCCACATAATCTGAGAACATAATGTAGGACCAGACACCCTGACTCTAGCAATGTATCACTTACTGGAAAGAGGACTAGGAAACCTGCTGCTAAGTAGATGAGTTGTGTATAATCCCATCCCCCACTACACTCAGCAGCGATCAGAACAGCAACTATGCGGGTAACAAGCGACGACACGTCGCTTAGTTACCCGCAAGTGTACCTTAGATACCAGCGCGCTTGTGCAGGGAGCTGGTAACCAAGGTACACATCGGGTTTCCAGGCACCGCTCGGCGCTTAGTAACCCACTGTGTACCTTGGTTACCAGCTCCCCTGCACAAGCGCGCTGGTATCTAACGTACACGCGCCGGGCGGCGCCTGGAAACCCGATATTTACCTTTGTTACCAGCTCCAGCTTGCTTATCGCTGGTCTCCCGCCTGTCACACGCAGCGATGCGTGCAGGCCAGCGGAAGACCAGCGATCAAAAAATGGTCCAGGACATTCAGCGACGATCAGCGACACCCAGCAGGGGGGCTGATCGTCGCTGAGTGTCACACTAAGCGAGATCGTTGGCTAGGTCGCTGCTACGTCACAAAATCAGCGACGTTTCAGCGATCTCGCTATGTGTAACGGGGCCTTATCAGTGGGCTAAAACGAGGCTTATTTATTATACACTGCTCAAAAAAATAAAGGGAACACTTAAACAGAATATAACTCCAAGTAAATCAAACTTCTGTGAAATCAAACTGTCCTCTTAGGAAGCAACACTGATTGACAATCAATCTCACATGCTGTTGTGCAAATAGAATAGATAACAGATGGAAATTATTGGCAATTATCAAGACACACTCAATAAAGGAGTGGTTCTGCAGATGGGGACCACAGACCACATCTCAGTACCAATGCTTTCTGGCTGATGTTTTGGTCAATTTTGAAAGTTGGTTGTGCTTTCATACTCGTGGTAGCACGAGACGGACTCTATAACCCACACAAGTGGCTCAGGTAGTGCAGCTCATCCAGGATGGCACATCAATGCGAGCAGTGGCAAGAAGGTTTGCTGTGTCTGTCAGCGTAGTGTACAGATGCTTGAGGCGCTACCAGGAGACAGGCCAGTACACCAGGAGAGTGGAGGGGCCGTAGGAGGGCAACAACCCAGCAGCAGGACCGCTACCTCCGCCTTTGTGCAAGAAGGAACAGGAGGAACACTGCCAGAGCCCTGCAAAATTACCTCCAGCAGGCCACAAATGTGCATGTGTCTGCACAAACGGTTAGAAACCGACTCCATGAGGATGGTGTGAGTGCCCGACGTCCACAGATGGGGGTTGTGCTCACAGCCCAACACTGTGCAGGACGCTTGGCATTTGCTACAGAACGCCAGGACTGGCAAATTCGCCACTGGCGCCCTGTGCTCTTCACAGATGAAAGCAGGTTCACACTGAGTACATGTGACAGACGTGACAGAGTCTGGAGATGCTATGGAGAGCATTCTGCTGCCTGCAACATCCTTCAGCATGACCGGTTTGGCAGTGGGTCAGTAATGGTGTGGGGTGGCATTTCTTTGGAGGGTCGCACAGCCCTCCATGTGCTCGCCAGAGGTAGCCTGACTGCCATTAGGTACCGAGATAAGATCCTCAGACCCCTTGTAAGACCATATGCTGGTGCGATTGGCCCTGGGTTCCTCCTAATGCAGGACAATGCCAGACCTCATGTGGCTGGAGTGTGTCAGCAGTTCCTGCAAGATGAAGGCATTGAAGCTATGGACTGGCCCGCCCGTTCCCCAGACCTGAATCCGATTGAGCACATCTGGGACATCATGTATCGCTCCATTCACTGTCAAGTTGCACCACAGACTGTCCAGGAGTTGGCGGATGCTTTAGTCCATGTCTGGGAGAAGATCCCTCAGGAGACCATCTGCCGCCTCATCAGGAGCATGCCCAGGCGTTGTAGGGAGGTCATACAGGCACATGGAGGCCACACACACTACTGAGCATCATTTTGACTTGTTTTAAGGACATTGAATTCCACTTTAATTTTGTGGGCGACTCCTAATTCAGGCCTACATTGGTTAATAAATTTGATTTCCATTGATGATTTTTGTGTGATTTTGTTGTCAGCACATTCAACTTTGTACAGAACAGTTTTCAATGAGAATATTTCATTCAGTCAGATCTAGGATGTGTTATTTGAGTGTTCCCTTTATTTTTTTGAGCAGTGTATTTTTGTAATATGACTTGCACTTGACTACACAAATATTTTCTCATGGATACTATCTGAAACCAGGAAAGAAAAAAAAAATCCTTCATCGAAAATTTAGTCACATTGCACAGTATGGCCCACAGGAGCCTAATGGCAATGCCAGTACAATACAGATCAGTAAATACAGCTTGTGATAGCGTTACCCTGAGAGCCCAGAACTCCTGTGTCCACACATTGAGTACTTACATTGAGAGGGTTGGCAGGAAAAACGGTGTGTAAAATACCGTTAATGCATTTGACACTTTTTACATTAGCTTTTTCCCCATCAATTTGAAAAAGGAGAAAAATGCTGCAAAAACAATTCAGAATTCACTTGCTGAAGGTTTGAAGGAAAAAAAACATTGATGGTTCAAATCCAAAAAGACATAATATGAAGCATGTACATGAGATTTCAGAAAACTCATTCACTTTGCTTGCATTGTGAAGCAATGTTTTTTGCCATGGAAAAGCCACTTCAGGGAAAAAAAACAAAAAAAAAACAAAAAACAAAACATGCAGCATGTTAACAACCCCTAACATTCACAGTAGTCTGCGGAAGAACTATAGTAGGTGCAGTAGTTGCATCCAGCTCTACAGCCTATAGGGGTCCTAAAGGTTCCTTTAGCCCATACGACAAGCCCATCAATTTTGGACATATCAAGTAGGGAGTCTATACTGGTGGGGTGCACTTACATAGTGCTGGGCAGCCACGCTTAATCTAATAGTATGGGAGTCACTAAAACGCTGTAAGCCAGACACTGTGCATTACCTGTGTGCGACCAGCACCCTATACAAGCCTTCAGAGTGCTATTTTAATACCAAGCAATCACCCCCTCCATGAACTGGTAGTTTGTGAGAGGTTGTCTCAGTATTTTGTACCTTTGTTGCCTCAGTCTTTATTACATGGGTTTGCTGCATCCTGCTTTAACCTGGGCAGGTAACTACTGTTGCCGTTTTTTTGCTGTGTTAAAGCCCATATGAAAAGACCCATGATAGCAGGGGTGCTGCCTGCTGGAGACTGGGGCACTTAAGCTTTAAGTTACCCCACTGACAGTCACACTTTTGAGTCAGAATAAAAACTGCAAACTGGTGTAGTTATGCATTATGGTCCTCATGGGAAAAAAACTACTAATATTTCAAAGTAATTAAAAGAAAAACAGCAGCAAAACTATTTTAGACACAGTTTTGTAACCAATGTGACATTCATGGGGGCGAGACAAAACACACAACGAAGAGGCAATGGTGGTCTCAGAGGAGCATGTGTGCAGTTAGCCATTAAAAGGTATCAACCACTGAGGACTCTTAATTCTAAATATTTTTCTATCTACTGGCTAAAGGTACTGTCACACTAAGCGAGATCGCTAACGAGATCACTAAAGAGTCACCGATTTTATGACGCAGTAGCGATCTCGTTAGTGACTTAGCTTGTGTGACATGTACAGCGATGTGGCCCCTGCTGAGATGTCATGATCGCTTATGAACGTTGAGCCGTTTTTTGGTCGTTGGTGTCCCGCTGGTGAGCCTGAATCGCTGAGTGTGACACCCTTTATGAACGACTTTACCAGCATCGCAGGTGGGACTAGGTTTTCCCAACGACCGCAGAGGTTGTTATACAGATCGCTGATCTCTGATGAGATCTTTGTGTTTGGAAGCTAACTAGCGACCACATAGCGATCGCACTAACGATCTCGCCAGGTCGTGTCGTTGTTGTGATCGCTAGTGCGATCGCTAAGTGTGACAGTGCCTTAACACGGTACGAAGATACACATCTTTCCTATATCAACAAGGAGCATGTGTAGCATTCTCTAGGTAAAAGGATAGCCAAAGGCCAAATACTCCAGGAGTGTTTCTTTAAAATAAAAGAAAATTCCAAAAAATTCTAATAAAATCACTTGCTGGAAATCTTTGTGAATTTCTATGCAGCAAATGCCAGGTATGTAGAATGTTTTAGGAAAGGCGCTATTGGCATTTTGTCACTTATTTCAACTTTTTAAAAAGATTTAAGAAAAATACAAAAATCATCCTGAACAAATAAAAAACGCATATCTGCAAATGAAACCAGCGACGGACCACCAGGTCTGAAATGGCAATCACAACATTACATACATGTATATAGTAGAGAGCGTAAACTAAAATTCGTTGTTTAGCCTGGGACATTTACAGCATATAAACACAGAGACACACACAATGTTGGTTAAAAAATAAATTTAAACAAGTTCCTGATGTAAAAGGGGTTATCTCCTTTAAATCAGAAATAGGATGAAGCTACTTTGAAAGGATTATCCGGAGCTGCTCGCTTCTTATGTGGAAGGGAGCAGCGCCAGATAACCATCCTGCCTCTATCCAATGGTGCAAAGAACATTAAAGTTCCTTATACACATTGCGCTGTGGCCAGGATCTGCCATTAATGGGCTTCCTAATTGATGTCAGCAGCTCACCTCCCACAGGCAAACTAATAACCCTATTTTGAAAAATCTTGGACAACCACTTGACGGTCTCACAGTAATGTCATTGACTGCTGCAGCCAATCACTTGGCACAGCCACAATATGCATAAAGTACACGGAGGCCAGTGATTGGTTGAAAAAAGTGAAGTGAATAATGCATGGAATGTCGCCACTCCAACGAACAAGTGATGTTTTTTTAATTTTTAGTATTTCATACTATTTCCTGCTGTTATCCTAATTTTAAAACAATCATGGACAATTCCTTTACAGTGAATCAGTATTTTTTTATTATTACACATGCTTTGTTCGCTTTGCTAATATATGCCATAATATGTTGGCTTTTAAAAAGTAAATGTGTTATCCGATTAAGCATTCCCAGTGACACAGAAAAGCTACAGAAAAATCATTCAAAACAACTTCAAAAGAAACTATTTCCTCACCCCAGCAGCCCAAGTGCCAATACCACAAGGAAAATTAAAAGCATTGCTGAAATTGTTAGAATGCTGGCCCCAAGAAGTTTGTCATTTATCATTCCAGTTCCTTGTAGTCCACAGCTGGGACTGACTATGTAGGTCAGGACTGAACCCAACAGAGAGGTGCAACCAGAGCTCAGGGAGCAGGAATGTGGCCATGGGGATGAGTGTTGATTTAGTGGCATGATGTGGGCTCCCCACACAGAGGTACTGTTATTCCCCAGCTGGAGACCTCCGCACTGACCTATGGAAGCAAATGAACTCGTAACACAAAAACCCATTATTCTGCCTGAATCTTAACTTTGTGCACGATTTCTATAATGTTCAGAAAATCTGTCAAGTCAATCAGAAATAAAAAAAATCTGTTATAGCTTAATAGTTTACTACATTGTATCAGTGTATATAAAAAAATACAAAGTTCTAAAAGGGGCTGTCTACTGTTGCCTAATCTGTGGATAAGGGTGGTAATGGAGAGCACAGCACATCATCTGTCAGTGCAGCCCAACAAGGCTTTTCAGAACTGTCCCAACTTGCATTAAAGTGTAGGATTTTGGTGCAGCAACTGTTATAGTAAACCCTACACTTACACGTTAACGCTCTTAATCAAATTTTGTTGAAGGGAACCTGTCAGCAGGACTGTGCACAGTAACCTACAGACAGTGTCAGGTCGGCGCCGTTATACTGATTACAATGATACCTGGTGATGAAATCTGTCTTGTGGTGGTTGTTTAATCGTTATTTTCAGTTTTGTGTTAATGAGATTCTCGTGCCCTAAGGCAGGGCTGGTGTATGTGGTGTTCTGATTAGCAATTCATACTGCAGACTGCTGACAGGTGACTGATCACTCATTGACCTGCCCCCTAGTTAACACAATGAAAATATATATACACATATAATGAAAAAAAAAAAAAAACAGACAAAAAAAAGATTATTCTTACCGTTAATTCGGTTTCTAGTAGAATTCCACGACAGCATAGGAGGATGTCTCCTTGTCCTATTGGGGGACAGGAACACAGAGGTTAAAAACCCCTCCCACCTTCCATTAACCAGTGTTTTACCACCACATTTAGGAACGGTTACCTTTAGTATTCTCAGAACTTAATCCAAGAATTTCAGGAGGGAATTGGCGCTGTCGTGGAATGCTACTAGAAACTGAATTAACGGTAAGAATAATTCTTTTTTCTCTAGTAGCCTTCCACGACAGCATAGGAGGTATACCAACCAATTCAATTTTAAGGGGGGGGTTACGGCCTGGAGAACTTTCCGGCCGAAAGCTAGGTCCCGATTGGACAAAAAGTCTAATCTGTAATGTTTCGTGAAGGTATGCAAGGAAGACCATGTTGCAGCCCTGCAAATCTGCTCAGACGAAGCTCCAGCTCTTTCAGCCCAGGATGCCGCTACGGATCTTGTTGAGTGGGCCTTCAGGGCCGCTGGCGGAGCTATGTTCTGGGCTAAGTAAGCTTCAGATATGGCTTGCTTTATCCAAGTGGCAATTGTGTTTTTTGCCACTTTTTTACCTTTATTTTTACCATATAGGTGTATGAAGAGATTCTGGTCAACTCTAAAAGATGATGAGAATTCTAGGTAGTGAAGAACAATTCTTCTGACGTCTAGGGTATGGAACTCTTGTTCTTTAAGGTTCGCCGAGTTCTTGCAGAACGAAGGTAAAATTATGTCCTGTGAGCGGTGAAAATCTGATACCACCTTGGATAGGAATGACGGATCAGGGCGAAATATGATAGAGTCATCCCTAATGGATAAATAGGGTTCTCGAATTGAGAGGGCCTGTAATTCCACTATTCTTCTGGCTGTGGAAATGGCGATCAAGAAGGCTGTTTTACATGCTAGCAGTTATGGGGAACATGCTGTTAAAGGTTCAAAGGGAGGCCCTGTAAGTCCTTTGAGTACTATGTTTAGGTCCCATGGTGGGACAATAAACTGTTTCTTTGGGTGCAGTCTGAGTGCTGACACCATGAATCTCTTAATCCATTTATGGCCCGCTAGATCTTGGTCGAACACTGAACTTAGTGCAGACACCTGGACCTTTAACATGCTTGGTTTGAGACCCAGTTCTAACCCTTTTTGTAAAAAGTCCAGTATTTTAGATATATCAGGATGGCACCAGGAGGAGAACTTTTTCCAGACCTTGCTGTAAATAGCATTAGTTACAGGTTTCCTGGATTTTTGTAGAGTGGCGATCACAGGTCCCGAAAGTCCTTTTGCTCTGAGGACCTGGGCTTCAACAGCCAAGCTGCTAGGTTCAGTTTTCAAGGATCTGGGTGATGAAGATGACCCTGTTGGAGAAGATAGACCTCCGGTTGTAGCAAAATTGGTCCTTCTGCCCGTAACTCTAGAATGAGATGGAACCAACTTCTTTTTGGCCAGGCCGGTGCCACTAAGATGACTGGGACTTGATCGTCTTGAATTTTCCCAGAGTTCTTGCCAGCAGAGGTATCGGGGGAAAAACAGGCCAGCCGGAATTCCAGGGGTTACTGAACGCATCTACCCCTTGGTATCTATCTCCTGGACTTAGGGAAAAAAATGTTTTGACTTGGGCGTTCTGCCCCGAGGCCATCAGATCCACTTCGGGAAGGCCCCATATCTCTGTAAGTGACATGAAGATCTTTCTCTTCCGACTCCACTCCCCTGGTTGCATATCTTGATGGCTCAGGAGGTCTGCCTGGGAGTTTTCTGAGCCTTTCAGATGTACTGCTGATAAGGAAAGGAGATTGGATTCGGTCCATTTGAGAATATGATTTGATACATTCCTCAGGCTGTTGAATTTGGGGCTCCCTTGGTGTTTGAGATGAGCCACTGTAGTCATGTTGTCCGAGAGTACTTTGACATGATAACCTGAAATCAGAGAACTGGCTGCCTGGAAGGCTTTTTGTACTGCCTTTAGTTCCCTGTAGTTGGAGGATTTGAAGCTGTCCTGCTGACTCCATAGGCCCTGAAAGGGAGTCTGTAGTACTACTGCTCCCCAGCCTCTCGAACTTGCGTCGGTGGTCACTTATCGAAGGTGTTTTTAGACCAGGCTATTCCTCTGCGCAGGTTCGATAAATTTAACCACCAGGTTAGGGAGGTTTTGACTCTTCCTGGTGTTCGTAGCTTCTTGTTTAGCAAGGCAGGGTTTTCATTCCAATTTTCTAGAATGTGTGCCTGTAGAACTCTGGAGTGGGCCTGAGCCCATGCAACGGATTGTATACAGGCTGTCATCGAACCCAACAGGGACATAGCTGTTCTGAGCGTTGGGGTTCTCTGTTTCTTGAAGGCCAAAGACTTGGTTATCAGGTCTTGGCGGTGGTCGTCTGGCAGATATGAAGTCTGATTCTCTGCATCTAGGAGAACTCCCACAAACCTTATCACTTTTGAAGGTTGGAGTTGAGACTTCTTTATGTTGACGATCCATCCCAAACTCTAAAGGATGTCCCGAGTTTTGTCTACTCTTGATTTGAGTATCTCGGCTGAGGGACCGATGATTAGAAGGTGGTCCAGATAGGGAACTATAGCCACCCCTTGTTTCCGAATGTGTGCTACTGTTTCCGACATAATCCTTGAAAATACCCTTGGGCTGAAGAAATCCCAAAGGGGAGCACATTTAACAGAAAATGTACTATCTCGTGACCTATTCGGACTGCAAATCTCAGATATTTCCGATGTAGAGGGTGTATTGGGATGTGGAAATTGGCGTCTTTGAGATCTATGGTTGCCATAAACGAGTGAGGAGATATCAAGGGGATGGCTGATTTTACAGATTCCATCTTGAATCTCTGATAGGTTACTGACTGATTGAGGGGTTTTAGGTTTATTATAACCCTTGCTTTCCCCGACGGTTTTTTCACTATGAAAATACGGGAGTAATGGCCTCTTCCTTGCTCGTTTAGCGGAACTGTAGAAATTGCGCCTGAGGCTACCAGTTGTTGAAGTTCCGTAGCAATCAGGGTCTGGCTCTCTCGCGATGGTAGGGAGGTTACTCTCAACAACGAAGGAGGGGAGTCTCGAATTCTATTAAGAGGCCTTCTCTTATCACATTTAATATCCAGCGGCTGTTGGAAATTTTTTGCCAACTGTTTAAGAACTTCGAGAGTCTCCCCCCCACCCGCTGGGAGTCATTGCTTTTCCTGTTGCGCCTGCTGGGGGACAAGGATATTTTTAGGCTTCCCTTTAGCATGACTCCATCTTCCCGTCTTCCCTTTACCTCTATACTGAGTGGGTTGAGTCCGGGAGGGTCGAAAAACCCGCTTCTTGGGTGGTCTTTGCTCTGGAAGAGATTTCTTCCTATCTGTGGCCTTTTCCAAGATGTCATCCAGAGCCGGCCCGAATACATAGTCGCCTTTAAAGGGGATGGAGCATAATTTTATTTTGGAAGTGACATCCCCGCTCCACATTTTAAGCCAGAGAGCTCTCCGAGCCGAATTCCTTTGGACCAGGTTTCTTGCCGCAATGCGTATGGATTCCATTGAGGAGTCAGCTAAAAAACCTGCTGCTTTATGCAGGATGGGTAGTGAGTCTAGCATGTCACCTCTTGGAGTGCCCTGGGAGATATGGTTTTCCAGTTCCTGGAGCCAGCGATGGAGAGATCTGGCGACGCAGGTGGACGCTATATTACCTTTGAGGGCCGAAGTGGAGGTCTCCCAAGATTTTTTGAGAAGACTTTCAACTTTCCTGTCCATGGGATCCTTCAGCTGGGAGGAGTCCTCAAATGGCAGGGCCTTTTCTTTGCTACTCTTGCCACTTGTACGTCCACTTTAGGGACATCCCACTTGATCGGATTTTCATCAAGGGGAAATCGATTTTTAAATTCTGAAGGGGTCTTAAGACGTTTTTCCGGAAGCTCCCACTCCCGTTCTACCATGTCAGATATACTCTTATGAACTGGAAAGCCGACCGACCGCTCCGCCTGGGCCCCACCAAAAAATTCATCCTGTATGGAGTAAGGAATTGGAAGGTCCTCCAACCCCATAGTGTTGCGTACCGCACTTACTAGCTCCTAGATATATTCAGAGGAAAACAGGAATTTTCTTAATTCCGCGGTTTTATGAGCTAAGGGATTTTCCCACTTGGATGAAGATGACCCCTGGGATATATCGGACTCTGAATCCGATTGTTCCGCCTGGAACTTTCTCTTTTTTGAGAGACTGACCAGGTGAGGGTGGTGGGGGCGGGGGAGTTAATGTGGCTAGTGAAGACTGCACTTCTTGTTTAACTAGTGTGCGGATCTCATCTAGCAACGAGGGATGCTCTGCTCTGACCACTTTATCCGTGCACTTTTGGCAGAGCTTTTTATCCCAATTTGGAGGCAATTTCAGGGAACAAATTGCACATTTATTCCTTTTAATCGAGGGTCTCTGGACGGAACCTTCTCCCTGTAATAGAGGGAGAGAAGAATAAGGGCAAAAAGTTCCAGGAGCCTCTGACAAAGGGGGGACCCCTTCAGCACTTACTGAAGCCGAGGGAGCGCTGGGATCTGCAGTCGCAGGGCTGGACGTCTCCATAGCAAGATTTTCGGCCCATAGGCGCTTACCTGCTGACGTCTTCCGGCAGTTTTTATACTCTAGGTATAAGCGCTGCCCAGCGCTTTAGATTCCCCCTCCCCCTCCGGTCCCAGCACAGGTGAGGGCGAGTGCTTGCAGCGTCCAGCGGCTCAGGAATAGCCTTGCGTTCCACTGTGGAACGCAAGACCCGGAAGCGATGTTCCACTTCTGGGTCAGACCGCACGTGGAGGGGTAGACGCCGGAGAGCTACAGGAGGCCTCCGGCGGGGAGAGTCGGTCCGCTTTATCCCCATGAGGGGACGCAGGGAGACCGGCTCGGTGTGGTCCCAGAGTCGAGGAGACGGGAGCAGCCACGGAGGAGGAAGGCGCGAGGCCCCGACCACCACTGCCCGGCAAGTGAATGCGCACAGGTACCGCTGCAACAGCCGGCCACCAGCGTACCAGGATCTCTCCGTGCCCCAAGGGGGACAGGAATACACTGGTTAATGGGAGGTGGGAGGGGTTTTTAACCTCTCTGTGTTCCTGTCCCCCAATAGGACAAGGAGACATCCTCCTATGCTGTCGTGGAAGGCTACTAGAGAAAACCTTCTTCAGGCAGGTGCCAGCTGTGGAACCTGCGCTGCAGCATAACCGTACATGTACTGCGCCTGAAGTGTCTCCGTCTTTGATATGGGCTCCAACGCAGAGCCCACATTTTTTCAGGCAAAAGTCAGCTGTTTTGAACAGCTGACGTGCCCAGAATAGCCACAGGTGGAATCGCAATCCACCCACGGCTGTTAACCTGTTAAATGCCGCACTATAGATATATATACACACACATACACACTACTGTGTTAAAGTTTAGGGTCACTTAGAAATTTCCTTATTTTTGAAAGAAAAAGTACAGTTTTTCCAATGAAGCTAACAATTGATTCAGAAATACACTCTATACATTGTTAATGTGGTAAATGACTATTCTAGCTGCAAACGTCTTGTTTGCAATGCAATATCTTCATAGGTGTAGAGATGCCCATTTCCAACAACCATCACTCCAGTGTTCTTATGGTACTCTGTTTGCTAACTATGTAGAAGGCTAATGGATGGTTAGAATACCCTTGAAAACCCTTGTGCAAGTATGTTAGCACAGCTGAAAAACAGTTTGGCTGATTAGAGAAGCTATAAACCTAGTTGAGAATCTGGAGCATTACATTTGTTGGTTCCATTAAACTCTCAAAATGGCCAGAAAAAAAAAACTTTCATGTGAAACTCGACAGTCTATTTTTGTTCTTAGAAATGAAGGCTATTCCATGCAAGAAAGTGCCAAGAAACGTAAGATTTTTTACAACGGTGAGTACTACTCCCTTCAGATGAGAGCACAAACAGGCTCTAACCAGAGTAGAAAGAGAAGTGGGAGGCCCCGCTGCACAACTGAGCAACAAGACACTTAAATACATTAGAGTCTGTAGTTTAAGAAATCAACACCTCACAGGTCCTCAACTGGCAGCTTCATTAAATAGTACACGCAAAAAACGCCAGTGTCAATGTCTACAGTGAAGAGGCGACTCCGGGATGCTGGCCTTCAGGGTAGAGTGGGAAAGAAAAAGCCATATCTGAGACTGGCTAATAAAAAGAAAAGATTAATATGGGCAAAAAAAACAGACATTGCACAGAGGAAGATTGGGAAAAAAAGTGTTATGGACAGATGAATCCAAGATTGAGGTGTTTGGATCATACAGAAGAACATTTGTGAGACGCAGAACTGAAAAGATGCTGGAAGAGTGCCTGACGCCATCTGTCAAGCATGGTGGAGGTAATGTGATGGTCTGGGGTTGCTTTGGTGCTGGTAAAGAGGGAGATTTGTACAAGGTAAAAGGGATTTTGAATAAGGAAGGCTATCACTCCATTTTTCAACGCCATGCCATACCCGTGGACAGCACTTAATTGGAGCCAATTTCATCCTACAACAGGACAATGACCCAAAGCACATTTCCAAATTAAGCAAGAACTATTTAGGGAAAAAGCAGGCAGCTGGTATTCTATCCCATTGAGCTGTTGTGGGAGCAGCTTAACCGTATGGTACGCAAAAAGTGCCCATCAAGCCAAACCAACTTGTGGGAGGGGCTTCTGGAAGCATGGGGTGAAATTTCTCCAGATTACCTCAGCAAATTAACTGCGAGAATGCCAAAGGTCTGCAATGCTGTAATTGCTGCAAAGGGAGCATTCTCTGACTAAAGCAAAGTTTAAAGGAGAAAATTATTTCAGTATTTCAAATAAAAATCTTTTTTTTGAACCTTGTCAATGTCTGGACTAGATTTTAAATTCATTTGGCAACTCATTTGATTAATAAAAGTATGAGTTTTCATGGAAAACACAAAACTGTCTGGGTGACTCCAAAATTTGGAACGGTAGTGTACATATACTGTATTTATATATACTGTATCTCAGTATCGGACAGCACATGGACATTGCACACGAATGTATGAACTCAACCGTATGTGGACAATGATTTGGAGTAAGTAAGGCTATGTGCACACATTGAGTACTTGCAGCAGATTTTTCAGCACCAAAAACCAGACTGTTAGCAGGAGAAATGCTGAGTAAAATACACTTTTTTTAAACACATTTTTACATTCATTTAGAGCAGTAAAAAAAATGTGAGGAATTGACATGACATGCAGCAAGGCTCAACCTGCAAGGAAAAAATAAGCAGCATGTGTAGGAGACTTCGGAAATCACATTCCCTTTGCTGGTACTGTAAACGGCAGCGGTTTTATTTTATAAACTTACCAGAATTAGAAAATTAAATTCGTTGCTGCAAGTCAGCAGCAGAACCAAAGAATACACACCATAAAGAAAGAGGTGAATATGGGACAGGAAAACTGAAGTGTTTTTTACTCCTGAAAAACAAGCAAGTAAAAAAAGACCTTGGCAAAAATGCAGCTTGTGAACAAGCCCAAATAGATATTTATTATTAGATTTATAGACATTCTTTCTATACTGGCAGGACAGAGTTACTGTTTACTTTGTATTAACAGGTGCCTGTCAGGGTGAATGAATGAATATCTGGTATTATGCACATGTGATATTTTAATAGGTGCCAGTCATTGGCACCTCTCATCCCTCAGTGCAGAAGTTTTGAGTGTCTGAGAAATTCTACCTTCTAAAATGGTCATCAGAAAATTACTTACTGTTAAGTCATGGGGTTATCACGACAATTGGTTCATGCTCCCACGATGAGATTTTGATTTTACAGATTTTCTACCTATGAGTAAATTAGTGCTTACTTTTTCACTGCGCTTTTTTTTTTTTTTTACGAGCTTTAAATTGTGTTTTTGACGCTTTTTTTTTTGTCCTCGTCAGGTTTCAAACAAAACGGCTTTGTTTTTGACACTTTCTTCTATTTGACAAAATTTGATTGATGTTATGTGCGGATCTTTTGTCTGCTGAGGAAGTCTGCTATCTGATTCTTTTCGCCCTTTAGATGTACTGCCGTTAGAGATCTTAAATTTATTTCTGCCCAGGCGAATATTTCTTCTGAAATACTCTGTAGGTGACGGTGTCTCGGACCTCCCTGGTGCCGTAGAAAGGATACTGTAGTTGAATTGTCGGAGAATACTTTGACGTGTCGGTTGTACAGCTGCCTCTGGCATCTCCTGATCGTCTCCCAGACTGCTTTGAGCTCTCTGCAATTTGACGAGCTGTTGCGCATAACTCCGGGCCATGTTCCTTGGAGATAACGTTCCTCCACATGGGCTCCCCAGCCGCTGAGACTTGCATCTGTGGTGATGTTTATGCAGGGGGATACTCTCCACGGTTTTCCGTGTTTTAAATTTGATACGTCGGTCCACCATGCTAGGGATCGTCTTACTTCTGCTGACAACGTTATTCTGTTGTCCAATGATGTATCCTTTCCGTCCCATATCCGGAGGATTTCTCTCTGCAACGTCCTTGAGTGAAATTGACTCCACTGGATGCTTGCTATACATGAAGTCATTAGGCCTAGTACTCTCATGGCCTTCCTGATAGTGGTGTATTTTCGTTCCTGTAGCATATGGGCCTCCTGTTGGACTGTTGTCTGTTTGTGGGGAGGAAGAAAAGAGTGTTCTTGGCCTGAGTCCAATATAACTCCCAGAAATACTTTCCTTCTTTCTGGTTCTAGACTCGATTTTTTTAGATTTATCACCCATCCTAGATTTTCTAGGAGAGATCTGGTTTCTCTGAGGTATTCCTCCATCTGCTGGTGTGAATCTGCCACTAACAACAGGTCGTCCAGGTATAGAATTATGAGGACGTTTTTTGTTCTTAGAAAGGCCATTGCCTCTGCTATGAGCTTGGTAAATATACGAGGTGCTGAAGAGAGGCCGAATGGCAAGCAGCAGAATTGGAAGTGACGTATCCTTCCTCTGTCTTTTATTGCGAACCTCAAGTATTTTTGATGTGCGGTATGGATGGGCACATGATAATATGCACTTTTGAGATCTAGTGTGCACATCACTGAGTTTTCCTTTATTAGTGGTATGGCAGACTGAAGTGTTTCCATTTTGAAACGTTTGTAGGCCACCCATCTGTTTAGAGGTTTCAGATTTATGATTGTCCTGTATTCTCCTCCGGGTTTCTTTATAGAGAACAGGCTGGAGTAATGGCCCTGAAACTGTTGAGATTGGGGCACCGGTATTATGGCTTTTAACTCTCTGAGCTCCTGTATGTCCGCAACCAGCCTTTGGTGGACCGCCGGGGACTGGCTTTGAGTTAGGCAAAATCTTCGGGGGGGAGGCTGGGTGAATTCCACCCTGTATCCGTGCGCAACTGTGCTCAGGATCCATTGATTTTTTGTGATTTGTCTCCATCGATCTATGAAGTATTGGAGTCTCCCCCCGATTTGCCTGGCGTCATTGTCTGCCTGACCCGGTTCCCTGGTCTCGAAAGGAGCCTCTACCTCTGCCGCCTTTGTGGTAGCTCCACCTTCCGGTCTTACCCTTGCCCCTGTAGTCCTGTCTCGGATGAGATCGGGTCTTATGAAAGGCTGGCATTCTTTTTTGTTTTTGCTCTGGGAAGCCTTTCTTTTTATCGGACGCTTTGTCCAACAATTCATCTAATACCGGACCGAACACCTGCAGCCCTGAAAATGGTATTGAGCAGAGTTTATTTTTTGACTGTGTGTCACCTGCCATGATCATAGCCACAGCGCACGTCGTGCTGCATTGGATAATGCGTTACTTCTGGCTGCAAAGCGGACTGACTCGGCCGAAGCATCTGCCATAAAATCTGATGCCATTTTAAATAATGGTAAAGTTTTCATGATCTCTTCTCTGGGGGTTTTGTTGGTGATTTGGTCTTCCAACTCTTCCACCCAGCGAGTCATTGATCTGGCCACCGAAGTTGCCGCTATGTTGGTCTTCATGACTGATGCAGATGCCTCCCATGCCTTTTTAAGGAGGTCTTCCGCTCTCCTATCCATTGGGTCCTTAAGGCCTGAGGAGTCTTCAAATGTAATGGCGGTTTTCTTCGATACCTTAGCTAAAGGTATATCGATTTTCGGTATGGTTTCCCAGACTTTAGTATCGTCTGGGTTAAACGAGAGGCGAAACTTAAATTCTTTCGGAACTACAAGCTTTTTCGCAACATCCCCCCATTCTTCCAGTATCATGGCTGTGATGTGTTTATTCACCGGGAATACCCTGCTTCTTTTAGCCCTCAGGCCCCCAAACATCTCGTCCTGAACGGTTAGCGGCTCTGAGGATTCCTCTACTTTCATGGTATCCCTAACTGCCTGCAATAGGGTATCCGTATTTTCTGAGGAAAATAAATATCTTTTCCTCTCTTCCGTGGGAAATTTTAAGGAGACTTCTGCTTCACTTGACCCGGAGTCCGAGTAGTGCGACATTTCCCGCTCTTCCGAGCTAGGGTCCATGTCCCATCTAGGTCTCTTGGGTGAGGGAGGCTAGGGTGGCGTCAGTGAGGATACGCTCGCTTGAACCTCTTCTCTAATCATGGAGCGTATATTAGCTAATAGAGAGGTCTGCTCCTGTTTAAGCATTTTAGCCACACATGTCTCGCATAACTTCTTTGTGTCTGTTGCGGGAATTTTGGCCGAGCATAACGGGCATTTGTTTTTTTTTTTCCTGACTGCTGACGTGGTTTGCTTGGGAGTCTCCTTGTCCTAAAAGCAATGTGAAATGACAGTCCTGTAGCTATCTGAACTAGCCCAGCTGAACAGACCCCCTAATTACCCACTTACGTGGTCCATGGTTTGCTCTAAGGATTGGACGTCCGGGCGACTAGCACTCTCCATGTTCACTATGTCAGTGTGTGCTGTCAGGCGTCCGTCTTAAGAAGTCTGCCTTACCCGGCTTCAAGACATCTGATTCGTCCTCCTTCTGAACTCAGCTGCTGGTAATCAGGGCGCTGTCCATCCTACGATCTGTGCCTTCCCCTCAACTGTGTGCACACCATCCGGAGCGCACCTGGGAATCTGCTCAGATCAGGAATTTGCGCCCCTCCATCGGCGTCCCCCTCTGCCACGGAGCTCAGAGCTTCCTCTCTGGCTCCGCCCCCCAGAGCGGTCACCAGCGCACCTCCTGATGATGCGGCGCGCCGGAAGTGACAGGGGACGCCTGTGAGAGCGACCGCGCGGTCAGACCCGGATCCAGCGGCCCCCGCTACTGGGAAGCCGCTGCAGCAGCTGCAGAGCAAGAGCCCTTTGCCTGGGCATGCCACCGACACCGGGAGCAAGCAGCTTGACCGGACCGCTGAGGGACCTCTGTCGGTATCAGCGCTCTGAGGCCATCGACAAGCCCCCTCCAGACCCCGGAGCCTCTTAGGAGAGGACGGAGTTCTCTTTCCCCCGGGAGCAGTCAGCTCCACCGAGGTAATCTTCTGCACATCTGTGCTTCTCTCCTGCGTCTGTCCCTGATAGGGACAGGAAAACACTGAAGGGTGGAGGTGGGGAGCGGTTATTTAACCTCTTCTGTGTTCCTGTCCCTATCAAGGATATGAAGGACAACCTCCTGGCGGTGCTGTCAGGAGGGACGTCCTGGAAAAAAGGTATCAGCATGACAACTTGATTAAACGTTTTTATGGCTCACTTTTCAGTAGTCATTTCATTACTTTCATAATTTTATTAATAAAATATAAGATATACAAATGAGGTCATTAAACTACAGGTTTCTAACAAATTGCTTAGTTTTTAATGATCACACCAAATCGACTGCTTAAACGATCAGCAAGTCACCACATTTATTAAGTTCTGTTAATAATACAGACTTTGGTTAATTATTTCCACCTAGTCTGCAGTACGACAAAAGCCCAGCTACCTTATCTGCTAATGGCCCTCATAAAACGAGCTTCATGTACTCGCAATACAAGAGCTCAAGATGCCAAGTCAGGAAAGTCAGCCGTACTGCAGATTATATCTAGTCACAGCAAGTAATCAAACCATAAACCAATGTGTTCTGCGCAGGAACGGTTGTGTAATAACGAGACACATTTCATCAGCCATTGATGCACTAAATTTGGCCCAGAGGCTTGAGGACAGAAAGATACAATTGTTTACTGACCCTTATATTTTTCTTATAAGGCTACATTCCCATGATGAGCATTTGGTGATTTTTTGATGTTGCAGATTTCTACTATTAGGCCGGGGTCACACTTGCGAGAAGCTCGCGTGAGTCTCGCACCTCAATACCTGGCTCTGCCGCCGGCACTCGGACTGGAGTGTTCTGCTCCATATAAATACATGTAGCCGCACACTCTGGTCCCGAGTGCCGGCGGCAGAGCCGGGTATTGAGGTGCGAGACTCACGCGAGTTTCTCGCAAGTGTGACCCCGGCCTTAGGTAAATTAACTTATTTGCAATTTTTTTTTTACATGTGTTATTGTGTTTTTGATCCTGCTATTGTTTCCTCTTTTTGGTATGTCATGGTTTAAAGGGAACCGATGATGAGAGAAAACGCTATTAAACTGCAGATATGGGGTTAATCTGCAGGTTAAGGGCTCGCTCAGGCTGGCGTATGACCAGCGTACAACTCGAACAAGGGCTGTTTGAGGTATCATTGGATAGCACTCGCTGCAATATTACCGTATGCTATGGAATAGTGCCGACTAGCGTTTATTTAGTCAGCTGTCAGTCATTGTTGAAACGTGGTTACAGCGTCACTCACTATGTACTAAGAAGTGACAAGCTGCGACTGACCAAAAGACAGAGGCTGCAGGGAGGAGGTTCATTTCCTCCTGGCAGCCGGGCTTTCGTATGACAGCCGCATGGCTTTACAACGCCATTAACCTGCAGCTAATAGCTTTTTTTTCCCCACACACGACAAGTTCCTTTTTAATTTAGCTACTTTGATTTTTATACTTCCTGGTAAATGACTAACTTTATTGATACAGTCATGTGCGGATTACATGCGTTTAGTGTGTTTCCACAGCAGAAATGCTCTAAAAACCATCAGCATTTTATCCCTGCAGATTTTCTGCATTTATATAGTGAGATTCTGCGCATAAAACTAGAAAATGGCAAGTTGTGGATTTCCAACACGCACCGCAGGTCAGTTTAAAGGGAATCGGTCACCCCATTTTAGCCATATGAGATAAAGATATCATTGCATAGTGCGTCCCATAACTAATCTATGGGTACCTATGATATCTCCTGACACCCCAGTTTTCATGTAAAAATACCTTTGTAAAGTTCGTTTTCTAGTATGCAAATCCCTGCGGATTTGGTCCGATGGGCGGCGTTTCTTCGCATTCCCCCACCGCCTCCATTCTTGCCCTACGCAGTTTTTTTTTCTTTACCAACGGCTTGCCGCACTTGCGCTTTTCAAAATCCCCTCGTGCATGCGCAGTGTGCTTTGCCCAACAGTGGGCAAAGCATAAAATCATTACAGCGCATGCTCAACTATTTTCCTTCACTTTCCTTGCCCTGGATATCGTCCAAGGCAAGCAGTCATTTCCGGGGCAAGGAAAGTGAAGGAAAATAGTTGCGCATGCGCTGTAATGATTTTATGCTTTGCCCACTGTTGGGCAAAGCACACTGCGCATGTGTGAGGGGATTTTGAAAAGCACAAGCACGGAAACACTACACAGTCTGTGCTAGTCACAGACGAACATACGTAAGAGAAGCCGAGGAGCGGGGGGGGGGGGACCGCAGGGATTTGCATATTGGAAAACGAACTTAAAGGTATTTTTACATGAAAACTGGGGTGTCAGGAGATATCATAGGTACCCATAGATTAGTTATGGGACGCACTATGCAATGATATCTTTATCTCATATGGCTGAAATGGGGTGACAGATTCCCTTTAAGCAGAGTATTAAAAAAAAAAAAAAAAAAAGCACAGTTGGTGAGAGAGGTCTATAAATTCCATTCACTTTGCTGGAACTTTAAGAAGCTGCAGTTTTGTCACAGCGCAAATACACAGCATCAAACACTAACCCAAAACTCATCATGGGCATGCAGCCTTATGCTGTGGTTCCACGGTCCGGAACCACAGCGCTTTGGACGGAGCGGAAATTCCGCTCCGCCCAAAGCCCCGCCCCCTAGTGAACGTGCGCTCTTTCCGGATGTGTTCAGGACACCTCCGGAACACATCCGGAATGACCACAGGGCTACATAGCCCTGTGTTATTTCCCTTGCGGCGACGCAGCGTCGCCGCAAGGGACTAGGACATGCTGCGGTCTGAAAAGACGCGCCGCATGTCCGGAAACGCAGGTCTTCCGCCTGCGTGTTTTACAGCATAGTGGAGACGGGATTTCTTGAAATCCCCTCCACTATGCTGTAACATCTGGACGCTGCGTGTTTGACGCTGCGCCAACGCACAGCGTCAAACACGCAGCTAATCCGGACTGTTTCCTGATAGTGGAAACATACCCTTAGGCAAAGGATAGTTCTGTTAAAAAAAAAAACAAAAAAAAACAGCATGTATTGAGGTAAAATGGTAAAAAAATATATAGATACGGTATGTGGTTTACACAAATGGTGAATAGATCCACTCTCAACCTGTCAATGAAAACACTGATGTTCAGAGATTATTCATACAAAGTCAAGTTAATGTAAAAACAATTATTATGCCGAAAATATGATTGTGGCATCTAGACATTTGATAGAGCAGGTTGAAAGTAACAGCACTATAAAAATAGGTAATGCTGTGGCAAGGTAAGCAGGTATTATAGAATTGTGCGTCATACGACACAGGGACTTAAAGCTTGTTTTAAATTCTCACGGCAGGAAACATTCCTTTACCTTCTGTATATTCTGATCTTAAAGTAGGTTTAATCTTTTCGGCACCTGATGTTAAATATTTGTGTGTTTTGGATAAGCAGTTTAGGCCTCTTTCACACTTCAGTTGTGCGACAGTCAAAATCCGCCAAAGTGTGAAAAAAACGGATCCACCATTTTTTTTTTGGCGGATCCGCTTTTTTTTCCCCATTGACTTGCATTAGTGGAGGATTTTGACGGATGGTCGTCCGTTAGATCCGTTTTTATGGCGGATCCGTCAAAAAACGGATCTAACAGACGACCATCCGCCAGCGGATCCGTTGCTCCCATAGAAAATGCATTCAAAATGCCCAGAACACTGTCCGGGGTCGGTCTCTCTCTCTCTCCCTCTCTCTCTGTGCCAGACATGCGTACCTGCATTTTGCAGGTTGAAAAGTTCATAGCGAATCGGTCAAAAAACGGATCCGTTTGCATCAGTTTTTCACCTTTTCAGGCGAATCCGCTATTTTCACACTTTGCCGGATTTTAACTGACGCCAAAAGACTGAAGTGTGAAAGAGGCCTTACTTAATACACTTAAATATAGTAACCTACACATATACACTCAGTGGGGCTGATTCACTAAGCTACATACACCAGAAATTTGGCTTTAAGAGGGATGTCCCCTTTCAGCAAGTCGCCCTTTCCTATGTAGAGGGCCACTGCACAGAAAGGTATACTTTGTGTCAAATTTAAAAACTAAACAATTGGTCCCTAAGGTGGAGGAAATGCCTGACAGTGGGCACACAATAAGTGATTACGTAATATAAGACCAGATAGTCAAAGTTTAAACTGTTTAAGAATGAGACAACTTAAAGTGGTTGTCCTCTACCTGGACAGCCCGTTCTCAATCCCTATATTCCCCCCAGTAAAATAATAACATTCACCTCGGGTGCTGTTACAGCTGTTGTCGGCACTAGCTCTTCAGGAGCTCACATGACTACGTCATGTCACGTGATCCCTGCAGTTAATCAGGGATCCTCTCCACTCATACAGAGGGATTGATTGATATAGTGGTAGTATTTACTGATGAGCGAAAAGCATTGTTGCTCGGGTGATCTCCGAGTATTTTGGCGTGCTCGGAGATTTAGTTGTAATTGTCTCAGCTGCATGATTTGCGACTTGTAGACAGGGTTAATTCATGTGGGAATTCTGTTGTGAATGGGTTTGAGATGAGTTCTGAGCAGAGGCTCCCTCTGGTGGTTACAAGCGGTACTAGTGAGGATTGTGAGGACTGGGAATCAGGTGTTACTGATTGGTCTTTTATAAGGGAGTCATTTTCCCATCAGGGTTGCCGGTGATCAATTGTTCTGGTCTGAATCCTTCTTTTCAGTTTCCCTTGTAGCCTGCTGTGTCGTGTCTGCATCTCCTGCTATCAGATAAGACAATTTCTTATTTTGTGTTTTTGCTATATTTTTGCATTTTGTCCTGCACTTCTGTGGGGGCCTTCAGGGTCCCTTCCGGGGGCTTCTGCCCTCTCAGTTTAGTCCAGCCACTGTGTTTTGTACTTTTGCTTTTTCCAGTTTTTCAGTGGCTGCTGTTTTGTTTTTGTTACACCAGAGAACTAATTTAGGTGGTAGAGGTCGTGTGATCTCAGGTGATTTTGAAATTAGTAGAGTTGGTGTTTTTTCAGGGTTTTCTGAGATTGCAGTAAGTACCCTTCCTATCCTTTTCTATTTAGATAGTTTGGGCCCCAGCGTTTGCTCATACTATTTTCTTTCTGTGTCAGTATTTCCTCTTGTCTAACCGCCATTACATGTTTGGGGGCTTTCTATTATCTTTGGGGTTCTGCTCCGGGGCAGATAGCTTTCCTATTTCTATCTTTAGGTGTAGTTAGTTTCTCAGGCTGTGACGAGGCGTCTAGGACCAACGTAGGAACGCTCCACGGCTGCCTCTAGTTGCGGTGGTTAGTCAGGGTACTGCAATCTCATAGATTCCAACTCTCTGGTGTATTTCCTTTTTTACCTGCACTCCTCAGCTACCGTAACATAACAGTATCACCGGCCATAAAAATTGTATGGTACTCACAGAAGGGAAAAAATATTTTGAAGGAAGAAAAGTTGTCAGAGATATTTTTCTGTTTGTTGCAATTTTTTTTTTTTTTTTCCCTCTGTATCTCTGGGTGCTGGGGAGGATCTTTTCTCCCAATGGAGTTTGCACAGTTGTCTGGCCGTGTGGATCAGCTTGCCACTGAGGTTCGGAGTATTGCTATCTATCTTGCTAGGTTGCCTGTTGTGGAACCTAGGATTCCCATGCCAGATTTGTTTTTAGGGGATCGAGCTAAGTTTCAGAATTTCAAAAATAATTGTAAATTGTTTCTTGCCTTAAAATCTAAGTCCTCAGGAAACGCAGCGCAGCAGGTTCAAATTATCATCTCTCTCCTGCGCGGCGATCCTCAGGATTGGGCTTTTTCCCTGATACCTGGGGATCCTGTTTTGAGTGATGTTGATGCATTTTTTCAGGCTTTGGGGTTATTGTACGATGAGCCTAATGTCACTGATCAAGCTGAAAAAGCCTTGTTGGCATTAAATCAGGGGCTTGATGACGCTGAGTTATACTGTCAGAGATTCCGTAGGTGGGCAGTCCTGACCAAATGGAATGACGACGCTTTGGCGGCCCTTTTCCGGAAGGGTCTGTCGGATAATGTAAAGGATGTTATGGTGGGATTCCCTGTCCCTCTGGTCTCAATGATTCTATGTCATTAGCGATTCAAATTGACAGAGTTTGCGTGAGCGGAGAAGTATGCGTGGAGTGGTGTTGCCTTGTGAGCCAGCTGCTGAGCCCATGCAGTGTGATGAGTGGTGTCTGGGGCACAGCGTCATGAGTTTCAAAAGCGCAATGGGTTATGTTTCTACTGTGGTGATGCCTCTCATGCTATTTCAGTCTGCCCTAAGCGGGGAAGACGTTTTGCACGCTCAGTTGTCTTGGGTAGTGTTCAGACTAAGTTTTTATTAACTGTCACTCTGATATGCTCTCTGTCCTCATTTTCTGCTCAGGCTTTCGTTGATTCTGGAGCAGCTATTAACTGATGGATTATGATTTTGCTAAACGTTGTGGGTTTCCCTTGATACCCCTACAGAAGTCTATTCCTTTACTGGGGATCGATTCTACCCCTTTGGCTGAGAATAAACCCCAGTTTTCTACTCAGGTGATAATGAGGGTTGAACCTGATCACCAGGAGTGCTGCAAATTTTTGGTTCTATATAATCTGCATGACATTATAGTGCTGGGTTTCCCTTGGTTACAGTCTCATAATCCTGTTTTGGATTGGAAATCTGTGTCTGTAACCAGTTGGGGCTGCCAATGTGTTAATACCAACACTCCTGTTTTTTCTGCCTCCCCCCAGGCTGAGGATGTTCCTGACTTTTTGTTTGATTTTTCTGATGTGTTTAGCGAAAGTAAATCTGCATCTTTGCCTCCCCATAGGAGCTATGACTGCGCTATTGAATTAGTGCCAGGTAGTAAATTCCCTAAAGGTCGCCTTTTTAACTTGTCTGTACCTGAACATGACGCTATGCGGTCTTATATCAAGGAATCATTGGAGAAGGGTCATATCAGACCATCCTCTTCACCCTTAGGTGCCGGTTTTTTCTTTGTGGCCAAAAAAGATGGTTCATTAAGGCCGTGTATTGATTATCGTCTCTTGAACAATATTACTGTGGAATATCAATACCCGTTACCCTTGATTTCTGACCTGTTTTCCAGGGTGAAAAACGCTACTTGGTTTACCAAGCTTGACCTCAGGGGGGCGTATAACCTTATTCGCATTAAGCACGGGGATGAATGGAAGACGGCATTTAACACCCCTGAAGGGCATTTTGAGTACCTTGTGATGCCCTTTGGGCTCACTAATGCTCCTTCCGTCTTCCAGTCCTTCATGAATGACATTTTCAGGGATTTTGTGGATCAATTTCTGATTGTTTATTTGGATGATATCTTGATTTTTTCTAATGACTGGGACTCTCATGTGAAACATGTTCGAACTGTATTCCAGATTTTGAGAGAGAATGCTCTGTATGTGAAGGGATCAAAGTGTCTTTTTGGCGTACAGAAGATCTCATTTCTGGATTCATTTTGTCCCCATCTGTTATTGAAATGGACCCGGTCAAGGTTCAGGCCATCTGTGATTGGGTCCAACCTACTTCATTAAAGGCTCTTCAGAGATTTTTGGGTTTTGCCAATTTTTATCGTAAATTTATTGGTAATTTCTCGGTTATTGTTAAACCATTAACTGATTTGACCAGAAAGGGTTCTGATGTGGTGAATTGGCCTCCTGAGGCAGTCTCTGCGTTTCAGGAACTTAAGCAGAGATTCACTTCTGCTCCTGTTCTACGGCAGCCTGATGTTTCTCTGCCATTTCAGGTGGAGGTTGATGCCTCTGAAATTGGGGCAGGTGCCGTTTTGTCCCAAAAAGATCCAGAGACCTCTAAAAGTAACCCTTGTGCCTTTTTCTCTCGAAAATTTTCTCCTACTGAACGTAATTATGACGTGGGTAATCGGGAGTTATTGGCCATGAAGTGGGCTTTTGAAGAGTGGAGACATTGGCTGGAGGGAGTCAAACATCAGGTGGTGGTCCTTACGGACCATAAGAATCTGGTCTATCTGGAATCTGCCAAGCGACTCAATCCTAGACAGGCCAGGTGGGCCTTGTTTTTCACACGTTTTAATTTTGTGGTTTCCTTTCTTCCTGGCACTAAGAATGTTAAGGCGGATGCCCTCTCGAGGAGTTTCCTTGCGGACTCTCCTGAGCTATCTGATCCCTCTGTTATTTTGAAGGAGGATGTAGTTCTTTCCGCCATCTCGCCCAATTTGAGACTTGCTCTGGAGGGGTGTCAGGAGGATAGGCCCGAGCGCTGCCCTGTTGGAAAATTGTTTGTCCCGGACCAATGGAAAAAGAGTGTGATGTCTGAGATTCATTGTTCCGCATTGGCTGGGCATCCCGGAATTTTTGGTACCAGAGACTTGGTTAGTCGGTCCTTTTGGTGGCCTACCTTGTCTCGCGATGTCAGGGAATTTGTGCAGTCCTGCGGGACTTGCTCTCGCTCCAAGCCTTGCTCTCGCTCTAGTGGTTTGTTGATGCCATTGCCTGTGCCCAAGAGACCATGGACCCATATCTCTATGGATTTCATTTCCGATCTTCCTGTTTCTCAGAGAATGACCACCATCTGGGTAATTTGTGATAGGTTTTCCAAAATGATACATCTTGTGCCATTACCTAAGTTGCCTTCCTCCTCTGAATTGGTGCCATTGTTCCTTCAGCACGTGGTTCGTTTACACGGCATTCCTGAGAGCATTGTGTCTGACAGAGGAGTCCAGTTTGTTTCCAGATTTTGGAGGACTTTTTGTTCTAGACTGGGTGTTCAATTGTCTTTCTCCTCGGCATTTCATCCTCAGACCAATGGCAAACTGAGAGAACAAACCAAAGACATTGGAGACTTATCTAAGATGCTTTGTGTCTGCTGATCAGGATGACTGGGTCTCTTTTTTGCCTTTGGCTGAGTTTGCTCTTAATAATAGGGCTAGCTCTGCCACTTTGATGTCTCCGTTTTTCTGTAATTCTGGGTTTCACCCTCGATTTTCTTCAGGACAGACGGAGGCTTCTGTCTGTCCAGGTGTTGACTCTGTTGTTGAGCGTATGCAGCAGATTTGGGACCAGGTAGTGGAGAGGTTGTCCCTCTCTCAGGAGAAGGCCCAGCGGTTTGCTAACCGGCATAGGACTGATGGTCCTCGGTTTAAAGTGGGGGACTTGGTCTGGTTGTCCTCAAAGAATATTCCTATGAGAGTAGCATCTCCTAAATTTAAACCTAGGTTCATTGGACCTTATAAGATCATGGAGATTATTAATCCTGTTTCTTTTCGTTTGCTTCTTCCAGGGACATTTAAGATCCATAACGTGTTCCACAAGTCCTTGTTGAAGAGGTTTGTTGAGCCAGTGGTTCCTGCTGCTGTGCCTCCTGACCCTGTTTTGGTTGAGGGCAATCTGGAGTATGTGGTTGAGAAAATATTGGATTCTCGTTTTTTCTAGACGAAGACTCCAGTATTTGGTTAAATGGAGAGGTTATGGTCAGGAAGACAATTCTTGGGTGTTTGCTTCGGACATCCATGCTAGGAGACTTATCCGTGCGTATCATAGAACTCATCCTGACCGACCTGGTTGCTCAAATGAGGGTTCGGTGACCCCTCCTCAAGGGGGGGTACTGTTGTGAATGGGTTTGAGATGAGTTCTGAGCAGAGGCTCCCTCTGGTGGTTACAAGCAGTACTAGTGAGGATTGTGAGGACTGGGAATCAGGTGTTACTGATTGGTCTTTTATAAGGGAGTCATTTTCCCATCAGGGTTGCCGGTGATCAATTGTTCTGGTCTGAATCCTTCTTTCCAGTTTCCCTGTAGCCTGTGTGTCGTGTCTGCATCTCCTGCTATCAGATAAGACAATTTCTTATTTTGTGTTTTTGCTATATTTTTGCATTTTGTCCTGCACTTCTGTGGGGGCCTTCAGGGTCCCTCCGGGGGCTTCTGCCCTCTCAGTTTAGTCCAGCCACTGTGTTTTGTACTTTTGCTTTTTCCAGTTTTTTCAGTGGCTGCTGTTTTGTTTTTGTTACACCAGAGAACTAATTTAGGTGGTAGAGGTCGTGTGATCTCAGGTGATTTTGAAATTAGTAGAGTTGGTGTTTTTTCAGGGTTTTCTGAGATTGCAGTAAGTACCCTTTCTATCCTTTTCTATTTAGATAGTTTGGGCCCCAGCGTTTGCTCATACTATTTTCTTTCTGTGTCAGTATTTCCTCTTGTCTAACCGCCATTACATGTTTGGGGGCTTTCTATTATCTTTGGGGTTCTGCTCCGGGGCAGATAGCTTTCCTATTTCTATGTTTAGGTGTAGTTAGTTTCTCAGGCTGTGACGAGGCGTCTAGGACCAACGTAGGAACGCTCCACGGCTGCCTCTAGTTGCGGTGGTTAGTCAGGGTACTGCAATCTCATAGATTCCAACTGCTCTGGTGTATTTCCTTTTTTACCTGCACTCCTCAGCTACCGTAACATAACAGAATTCCCTAACAGGCATTCCACACATGTGTCTAGAAGTTGTAAATCATGCAGCTGAGACACGAAAACAATCTCCGAGCACGCCAAAATACTCGGATCACCCGAGCATGTGCGGGGAGACCCGAGCAACGAGTATACTCGAACATCACTAGGGGTATTCCTTATTCAACAAACCTTACTAGAGTCCCTGACTGGCATAAAATTTGTGGCAAAGTGTACATGGAAGAGAACGCCACTTCACGCCTCGCCCAATTAATTAAGAGACATGTGCCTCTTCATGAATCAGGCGCCTTGTACTCAAAAGGTGTTGGCGCTGGGACACCAAACTGGAGCAACCAAAGGGAAAGGACGTTTTTTCAAACTGATTCGGTGACTTGGCCAGTATATCACACCACCCCTTTGACTCGGAGTAGGTGGTGTTTTCCAATCAATGAGGAATGAATTTACTATTAAAAAACAAAACAAAACAAAAACAAACACTACATAGTTTAACTACAAACAACATTGTAATTATGCAGTTACCTGCAGGAACACGGGGATAGCTTAATAAGCACTTTCCTGATGTCTAGTTTCCTTTATGAGGCTGATGGGAGCCATTACAATGTGATGCATCTGCGCAGAGCCGATGAGGGATACCATTGGCTGCCAGCTTAGTCCTCTTAGGTCTAGTCTTTATGCAAAAACATTAGTTACTATACACTGCAGTGTACAGTATATAACAAGTACCCGAGAGGACTGAAAAGGGGAAAAAAATTATATATACACACACACAACCTTTTCTCCATTCAAAAATAGTACCAAATATACTTTTTTTTTCTAAGGACTTGTACCCATCACTGTAAAAAAAAAAAAAAGGTCCGATATCGGTCCACAGAAGTGGGACGAGTGTCATGCAATTTACAAGCAAATGCGATAGATATAAATGTGAGTGAGCTATAATGAGTGCTTTGCCTGCATAGCTTACTGTACATTTTATGAATAAATTATTTTCCAAAAAAAAAAAAAGTCATGGGGTCACTCAAAATTTTATTACCCAGCAGAGGGAAAGCGAACAGTAAGGGGGCAGATGTTTATAGCCTGGCAAGGGGGTAATACCCATGGAGCTTCCTGGGCTATTAATATCAGCTCACAGCTGTATACTTAGCCTTTACTGGTTATTAACATGGGGGATCCCCCCCCAAAAAAAATAGAATGTAGTGTCCCCTTATAAATAATAACCAGCAAAGGCTAGGCAGACAGCTGAGGGCTGATGTTAATAGCGTAGGAGGGGCTATGGATATTGGCCCCATCCCAGACTAAGAACATCAGCTCTCAGCCACCCGAGATATGGCGCATCCATAAGATGTACCAAATCTGGCACTTAGCCTCACTCTTCCCACTTGCCCTGGTGCAGTGGCAAGTGGGGTGATAGTATTGGGGTTAATGTCACCTTTGTATTGTCAGGTGACATCAAGACCAGGTGATAGTAATGGAAAGGCATCTATAAGACACCCTCAATACTAACCCCATAGTCAAATTGTAAAAAGGAAATAACACCCAGAATAAAGTCCTTTATTTGAACAAATGACACAGACTCCTTTATTTACTCTAAAAGAACAAGAACAAGGTTATAACCACATACTTCCCCTTGATGGGGACTGGTTGCGGGATGTACAAGGTCTTTTAGACTTTTATGAGATCCTTAACTTTCAGGATATCTTTTTCCCTGGAGATACTAAGTGGTTGATATTGCCATCATGTTTCTTATCGAGATTTCACCTGTCTAGAGAGATTAAACACGGCATGGATAGCACCATCCATCAGACCAATATTAAGTTTGAGGGGTTCCGCCGGCCTTACGGTGATGTGTGGAAACGCATTATGTTCGTCCCTTCGCTATGACGCCGAGAATGTATCTCCCATAAATATCGGAACCTCAATATTCATCCCTGGTTGTTTGGGAGAATGCACTTGCTAAAAATGGTTAGCTTTGCACGACTTTTATACCTAATGCAGACCATTCCATTACTATTAAAGCACTCTGACACGAAAAAATTACAATCGGCCTTCACTAAGTTTATTTGGCAAGGCAAAAGGCCAAGGATTGCTTACAGTAAACTGGCTTTGAAAAAAGATAATGGGGGAATGCAGATGCCCTTGATTAGAATATATAATTTGTCAGCTTTGATGAGACATTAGAGACTGGCTACAGGACACATCATATTTTTCCAATCTAGCGCTGGAGAAGGAACTAGCCAGTCCTTTGAACCTCAACACAATCTTACATACAAAATTTGCTCATCTACCAAACTATGTAAAAGCAAGCAGTTTGCTCAGATACATTGGGAGCATGGAAAGCTATTAGGAAACTGTTCAATATCCCTTTCTGTGTCTCCAAATATTTAATGATTTGGAAAGACCCGAACTTTTCACAAGGAACATAAAATAAACTTTTTAAGGAATGGAAGGAAAAAGGAATCTGGGTTCTGGGGATATCTTACAACCGGCAGAGGGAAGATTATTGAGTTGGTCTGAATTTTCGGCCAAATTTGGATTACAAAATAATCAATACTTACAATTTCTACAAATCACGACACATTACACAAATTTGGTGAAAGACCTGGGGAAGGTAGAAACAACAAAAAATTTTGATTCCATGATGGGGCAGAGTACAGACCTGGAATCGCTTTCCAGCATATATGACTATATTCGTGTCCAGATTCAGTCACCATGGTGCTCAAAAATATTTAAAACCTGGTATAAATCTATTCTAGATGAAGACTTAGGTAACAAAATACGGAGCGGATGGAAAAAAATAAGAAAGGTAATGATTAATGAGCAGTGGAGAGAGATGCATTATAAACTGATACACCAAGCGATATACCCTTTTAATCTTACCTACAATGGTGCACCTGCTCACTATCTTACTAGTTGTCCAAAATGTAGTCTACACAGGGCCAATTTATTACATGGTTTGTGGAAATGCCCAATTATTCAAAGATTCTGGGCCGAGGTAATTAAATACATACAGAGAATCTGGAAGGTTGATACCCAAAAATGTACAGGCATGTGTTTTTCAGTTGATTAGCCTGATAAGTGAATCAAATAATAAAATATATAGTGCTCCCGATGCTGCACATATTGTTCTGCTGGCAGCTAAGAAATGTATCTTGAGACACTGGCTGGAGAAGAAACCACCGAGTGTTTCAGAACTGATAGATACTATAAAATCCCTAATGTTGATGGACAAAATAGATACAGAATCCCAAAAAGAAAATACTGAAATAATTTTCAAAAAAATGGAGGACTTTTATTGAATGTAGTTACTCACAAGTAGAGATCAATCAATTAATGGTAGCATTTAAGGGTACAATATGGTACAATCTTGAGGATGTAGCTGGTAACTTGGGGATATTGAGGTCATAATATTTATTTATTGTTTCATTTCTAGTTCTGTATATGGTTCGAATGAAGTATTGTTGTAACATTCAAAAGGTTAAATTGAAATTGGATGAGAGCAACATTGTATTTTCAAGATATATGCATATAATGTATGTTTTTTTTATATATATATTTGAGTGTCAAATCATCTAATAAAGAAGTTTATTAAAAAAAAAAAATATTCATCCCTGACCATTGGCTCCAAAAGGCCAGACCAGGCAGTGAAAAAAAAAATGGAAAATTGGACAGTTTCCCACTTAAACCTCAAATAGGGCAGGACAAAATTGTCAGTAAACAACTTTTATCTCAAGCATTTGTTGCTCGCTCAAACTCCCCTTTGGCAAGTAACAGGTGTGGGCAATATGAAAATCACACCTGAAACCAGATGAAAAGGGGAGAAATTGACTCAATCTTTGCACTATATCTGTGTGTGCCACGCTAAGCATGGAGAACAGAAAGAGAAGAGAACTGTGAAGACTTGAGAACTAAAATTGTTGAAAAATATCAACAATCTCAAGGTTACAAGTCCATCTCCAAAAATCTTGATGTTTCTTTGTTCACAGTGTGCAACAATCAAGACGTTTACAACCCATGGCACTGCAGCTAATCTCCCTGGACGTGGACGACAGAAAAATTGATGAAAGGTTACAACGCAGGATCGTTCCGATGGTGGATAAACAGCCCCAATCAAGTTTCAAAGAAATTTAAGTAGTCATGCAGGCATCAGTGTCAGCACCAACTATCCATTTACATTAGAATGAAATTAAACACTACGACAGGAGACACAGGAGGACCCCATTGCTGACACAGACATAGAAAGGTAGACTGCAGTTTGCCAAAATCCTTCTGAAAAAGCGTCTTGTGAACAGATGAAACCAAGATAGAACTTTTTGGTAAAACACATCATTCTACCATTTAACAAAAATAGAATGTTGCCTACAAAGAAAAGAACACAGTACCTACAGTCAAATATGGTGGAGGTTAAAAAATGTTTTGGGCTTGTTTAGCTGCCTCTGGCACTGTGTACCATGACTGTGTGCAAGGCATCATGAAATCTGAAGATTACAAAAGATTTTGGGTCACAAATGTAGTGAACAGAGTCAGAAAGCTGGGTTTGCATCATAGCAGGACAATGACCCCAAACATACTTCAAATATCACGCAGAAATAGATTCAAACAAAGCGTTGGAGAGTTCTAAACTGGCCAGCAATGAGTCCGGATCTAAATCCCATTGAACACCTGTGGAGAGATTTTAAAATTGTTGTTGGAAGGAGGCACCCTTCAAATATGAGCGACCTGGAGCAGTTTGCTAAAGAAGAGTGGTCCAAAATTCCACTTGAGAGGTTTCAGACACTTGATGCTTATATGAAGCAATTAATTGCAGTTATTTGTTAAAAAAGGTTGTGCAACCAAATATTAAGTTGATGCCAACAATTTTGTCCAGCCAATTTTGGGGGATTTGTGTGAAATTATGTCCAATTTGCCTTTTTTTCCTCTTTTTTTGTGTTCCAATACACAAAAGGAAATAAATGTGAACAACAAAACATGTTTAATTTCAATAATTTTCTTGGAGAAATTCATGACTGAATATGGTCACCTGTACACATAAAAGGCTGTAGAAGGAAGAATACATTATCAAGAAATAAAAGTCACAGAAAGTACCGTACAGCAAGACACAGTGTACTACCCTTACTTCACCTCAAGATAAGCAGCGTTCTCGAATCAAAGCTGCCAATAATTACTTAACCTTCACCAAGCCCAGAAAACTTCCCAATTTGTTCTATTAACTATGTCTCTAATTATTACAACCACTTTAATAAACTGCTTCTTTCAATCAATTTTTTGGAGTGTTATACCACACCCTCTTCACCTCCCTATCCCATTATGCCTCCCCCTAACAAAATAGATAAATAGAGCTCTGATAGCCATGAAGTATGTAACCAGCTTGGAGTTATTTTTCCATCAACAGCACCACGATATGACAGTCTGCTTTAAAGGTAATCTGTCAGTAGGATCAACCATTCAATGAAATCTATATGGACATGTTGATCATAGGAAGCTGAATAAAATGATACTTTGATATCTGTGATTTGAGATTTTATTCCAGAGAAATCCACGTTTTTCTTATATGTAAATGAGCTGTTCAGGACTGTGGGCCGGACATAGATCTAAAGAGTGTGTGCAAAGTTAACTGTTGCGATTGGTGGATCCTTTGGTATCAAATGTGTAAAGAGTAGTGTTGAGCATTCCGATACCGCAAGTATCGGGTATCGGCCGATATTCGCTGTATCGGAATTCCGATACTTAGTTCCGATATTTTCCTATATCGTATACCGGAATCGGAAGTTCCCATAATTCTTTGAGAGGCACTGTGATTTTAGTCAGCCAATGAGGAATCCTATGAAGTGTGGGCACATCCTGTACTGCTGCGGTCATCTTAACTAATGGCATGGCTGTGATTGGCTGCTGAAATGATGTCAGAATGCACTATAAAAGGCGCCGCCGCCATTTTAGCGTCACTGTGCTGTGAACTCAGTTAGGGACAGAACGCTGTTCTGCTGACTTTGAGGGACAGTTAGACATTGCGATTTTGTGTACTGTGCTTTAGGCAGGCTAGTTTACCAACCGCTGTGTAAAGCTTCCTTTTGCCAGTGTTGTTTTAACAGCTCTGTGCAAGGTGTGTGTGTGTGAGAGTGCAGGTAACGCTGCAGTTTGCTCTGCATCCACCGCTGTTTGTAGGCATCTGCACGTGTCACTCACGACTCTTTTTTTTATTTTATTTTGTGGAATTGGTGCAGCTCCATTATATTTGAAAAAAATCTAATCTATTAGTGTGACGCGCTTCCATCCGTATACAATACATTGGTTGCAAACACTATAGAAGTACAGAAAGGGCCTTTCACAGATAGTGAACAGTTGTGTTTCAGTGTTCACTGCAGTCTGTGAGGTTTTGATTTTTTGAGTGCAGATCACGCTCCAGTTAGTTCTTCAACCACTGCTGGTTGTAGTCTGCTGAGCGTGTGTCACTGCCTCATCCTTCACATTTTTCTCTAATTGGTGCTGCTCCATTATATTTTAAAAAAAAATGTAATCTATTAGTGTGACGCGCCTCCATCCGTATACAATACATTGGTTGCAAACACTATAGAAGTACACAAAGGGGCCTTTCACAGCTACTGAACAGTTGTCTGCAGTGTTCACTGTAGTCTGTGAGCTTTTCATTTTTTGAGTGCAGATTATGCTCCAGTTAGTTCTTCAACCACTGCTGGTTGTAGTCTGCTGAGCGTGTGTCACTGCCTCATCCTTCACATTTTTCTCTAATTGGTGCTGCTCCATTATATTTGAAAAAAATCTAATCTATTAGTGTGACGCGCTTCCATCCGTATACAATACATTGGTTGCAAACACTATAGAAGTACACAAAGGGGCCTTTCACAGCTACTGAACAGTTGTCTGCAGTGTTCACTGCAGTCTCTGAGGAATAACCACACTTAGGCCTTATAACTTTTCTGACTTTCTTTATCAATCTACCAAGATGAAGAAGGCAGGGAGTAAGGCACGTGGTCGTGGCCGTGGAGTTTCAGCAGGGAGAGGACGTGGGGATTCTGTGGCTGCTGCCGCACCCAGTGACACAGCATCCACCAGTTTTCCCCGTGAGCGTTCCTTTATGCGCACTTTTGTAGGCGGCGTACCCCCCTGCTGCGGGAAGAACAAATTGAAGCCGTTGTTGGTTGGATGGCAGCCAATGCATCGACTTCAATTGCTTCCACCTCCTCTCAGGACCACAGCACTGTTGAACAACCATCTGTCTCTTCACCACCTGCCAAATTGCCCAGGCAGTCAGAGAGCTCTGTAAAGGAGCCAGCTGAGTCTCTGCTTCTGTTCTCAGAATCTGTTGGCTTGCAAACAGGGGCCCAGCCAAGCAGCATTCTGGAATGTGAAGAAGAGGCAGTATGCAGTGATGCGCAACAGCTGTGTCTCTCTGAATCTGAAGAGGCGGGTGAGCCAATGCCGATGGTCAGCACACCGCAGAACGCATCTGACGATGATGAGACTCAGGTGCCAGTTTCTGTTGAGCATGGTGCTGGCCAGACCACCCAACAGCAGCAGGTGTTGGAAGAGGGTAGTGGAGATGATGAGGTCCAAGACCCAACATGGCGTGAGGAACAGGAAGGTGGTGGTAGCAGCTCTGAGGAAGAGATTGCCCCAACGGTCCAAACAGTAGGGAGAGGTAGGCTGCAGATTCGGTTGCCTGTAGCCTCCAGTTTGGCACCCGTTCGTAGCAGTTCTCTTCCAACAGCCAAAACGGGGGCTCCCAGGACTTGCACTGCGTGGTCCTTTTTTGACACACTTGCAGATGATATTTGCTATGTCAAATGCAAGCTGTGTAATCAAAAAGTAAAAAAGAGGTAAAAGTGTCAGTAACCTTAATACCACAAATATGTGGAAACATGTGCGGTCAAAGCACGTGGTTGAGTTACAAAGACACACTGGAGATGTAGGCCAACCTACAGCAGCACCTACATCTTCAGCTCGTGTTGGAGCCTCTTCCTCCAGCTCTCACACAGCTGGTTCGGCTTCCTCACAGGATCGCCATGGAAGAACCTCTGTCACTGTTGTCCAGAGACCCAGTGTTATTCCACCCACAGCTGCAAGTTCCCTGTCATCCTCACACTCCCAGGCCACAAAACAGCCATCGGTAGCACAGGCATGGGATAAAAGACGGCCATACTCAGCAAACCATCCACGAGCACAGGCTCTGAATGCTGGCATTGCAAAACTCCTGTCCCTTGAAATGCTGTCATTCAGGCTGGTGGAGACTGACAGTTTCCGTAACTTAATGGCATTGGCAGTCCCACAATACAATGTGCCCAGCCGATTTTATTTCAGCAGGCAAGCCGTCCCTGGTCTGCAAAGCATGTTGAGGGAAAAATTAAACATGCGCTACTAAACGCCGTCAGTAGCAAGGTCCACCTGACCACCGATGCTGGACCAGTACCCATGGCCAGGGACGATACCTTTCCCTCACTGCCCATTGGGTCAATGTTGTGGAGCCGGGTACAGATCTTGCGAGTGGCGCTGTACGTGTTCTGCCAACTCCAAGGATTGCAGGAATCAAGTCTGTCCACATTGACTCCTCCTCCTACTCCAGTTCCTCAGAATCATCGCTGCAGGAGCCGTTACGGTCTACCTCCACATGGACCCGTGAACGCTTACCTGTTGCGACCGATATGAGCACAGCCGTGGCCAAACGTCAACAGGCCGTCCTGAAATTAATTTCCATGGGGGAAACGAAGCCACACAGCGCAGGAGCTCTGGAATGCCATCAAGCAGGAGAGCGACGAGTGGTTTTTGCCAGCGAATCTCCAGCCAGGCTTGGTAGTGTGTGACAATGGTCGAAATCTGGTGGCAGCTCTGGGCCTTGGCAACCTCACTCACATACCATGTCTGGCACATGTGCTCAACTTGGTCGTGCAGAGTTTTTTGAGGGACTATCCGGATCTTGATGCACTGCTGCACAAGGTCCGCCTAGAGTGCGCTCACTTGCGACGTTCCAGCATGGCCAGATCGCGCATTGCAGCTCTGCAACACAGATTTCGCCTTCCTGAACATCGCATCATATGTGACGTACCCACCAGGTGGAATTCCACGTTACATATGTTGGAGCGTTGTGTGAGCAGCAGCCAGCAGTAA
>JARQOD010000001.1:810736686-810827709 GCA_033576555.1 Oophaga sylvatica
TTTGCCCTCTCAGTTTTAGTCCAGCCACTGTGTTTTGTACTTTTGCTTTTTCCAGTTTTTTCAGTGGCTGCTGTTTTGTTTTTGTTACACCAGAGAACTAATTTAGGTGGTAGAGGTCGTGTGATCTCAGGTGATTTTGAAATTAGTAAGTTGGTGTTTTTTCAGGGTTTTCTGAGATTGCAGTAAGTACCCTTTCTATCCTTTTCTATTTAGATAGTTTGGGCCCCAGCGTTTGCTCATACTATTTTCTTTCTGTGTCAGTATTTCCTCTTGTCTAACCGCCATTACATGTTTGGGGGCTTTCTATTATCTTTGGGTTCTGCTCCGGGCAGATAGCTTTCCTATTTCTATTTTAGGTGTAGTTAGTTTCTCAGGCTGTGACGAGGCGTCTAGGACCAACGTAGGAACGCTCCACGGCTGCCTCTAGTTGCGGTGGTTAGTCAGGGTACTGCAATCTCATAGATTCCAACTGCTCTGGTGTATTTCCTTTTTTACCTGCACTCCTCAGCTACCGTAACATAACAGAATTCCCTAAAACAGGCATTCCACACATGTGTCTAGAAGTTGTAAATCATGCAGCTGAGACACGAAAACAAATCTCCGAGCACGCCAAAATACTCGGATCACCCGAGCATGTGCGGGGAGACCCGAGCAACGAGTATACTCGAACATCACTAGGGGTATTCCTTATTCAACAAACCTTACTAGAGTCCCTGACTGGCATAAAATTTGTGGCAAAGTGTACATGGAAGAGAACGCCACTTCACGCCTCGCCCAATTAATTAAGAGACATGTGCCTCTTCATGAATCAGGCGCCTTGTACTCAAAAGGTGTCGGCGCTGGACACCAAACTGGAGCAACCAAAGGGAAAGGACGTTTTTTCAAACTGATTCGGTGACTTGGCCAGTATATCACACCACCCCTTTGACTCGGAGTAGGTGGTTTTTCCAATCAATGAGGAATGAATTTACTATTAAAAAAATCAAAACAAAACAAAAACAAACACTACATAGTTTAACTACAAACAACATTGTAATTATGCAGTTACCTGCAGGAACACGGGGATAGCTTAATAAGCACTTTCCTGATGTCTAGTTTCCTTTATGAGGCTGATGGGAGCCATTACAATGTGATGCATCTGCGCAGAGCCGATGAGGGATACCATTGGCTGCCAGCTTAGTCCTCTTAGGTCTAGTCTTTATGCAAAAACATTAGTTACTATACACTGCAGTGTACAGTATATAACAAGTACCCGAGAGGACTGAAAAGGGGAAAAAAATTATATATACACACACACAACCTTTTCTCCATTCAAAAATAGTACCAAATATACTTTTTTTTTCTAAGGACTTGTACCCATCACTGTAAAAAAAAAAAAAGGTCCGATATCGGTCCACAGAAGTGGGACGAGTGTCATGCAATTTACAAGCAAATGCGATAGATATAAATGTGAGTGAGCTATAATGAGTGCTTTGCCTGCATAGCTTACTGTACATTTTATGAATAAATTATTTTCCAAAAAAAAAAAAAAGTCATGGGGTCACTCAAAATTTTATTACCCAGCAGAGGGAAAGCGAACAGTAAGGGGGCAGATGTTTATAGCCTGGCAAGGGGGTAATACCCATGGAGCTTCCTGGGCTATTAATATCAGCTCACAGCTGTATACTTAGCCTTTACTGGTTATTAACATGGGGGATCCCCCCCAAAAAAAATAGAATGTAGTGTCCCCTTATAAATAATAACCAGCAAAGGCTGGGCAGACAGCTGCGGGCTGATGTTAATAGCGTAGGAGGGGCTATGGATATTGGCCCCATCCCAGACTAAGAACATCAGCTCTCAGCCACCCGAGATATGGCGCATCCATAAGATGTACCAAATCTGGCACTTAGCCTCACTCTTCCCACTTGCCCTGGTGCAGTGGCAAGTGGGGTGATAGTATTGGGGTTAATGTCACCTTTGTATTGTCAGGTGACATCAAGACCAGGTGATAGTAATGGAAAGGCAGCTATAAGACACCCTCAATACTAACCCCATAGTCAAATTGTAAAAAGGAAATAACACCCAGAATAAAGTCCTTTATTTGAACAAATGACACAGACTCCTTTATTTACTCTAAAAGAACAAGAACAAGGTTATAACCACATACTTCCCCTTGATGGGGACTGGTTGTGGGATGTACAAGGTCTTTTAGACTTTTATGAGATCCTTAACTTTCAGGATATCTTTTTCCCTGGAGATACTAAGTGGTTGATATTGCCATCATGTTTCTTATCGAGATTTCACCTGTCTAGAGAGATTAAACACGGCATGGATAGCACCATCCATCAGACCAATATTAAGTTTGAGGGGTTCCGCCGGCCTTACGGTGATGTGTGGAAACGCATTATGTTCGTCCCTTCGCTATGACGCCGAGAATGTATCTCCCATAAATATCGGAACCTCAATATTCATCCCTGGTTGTTTGGGAGAATGCACTTGCTAAAAATGGTTAGCTTTGCACGACTTTTATACCTAATGCAGACCATTCCATTACTATTAAAGCACTCTGACATGAAAAAATTACAATCGGCCTTCACTAAGTTTATTTGGCAAGGCAAAAGGCCAAGGATTGCTTACAGTAAACTGGCTTTGAAAAAAGATAATGGGGGAATGCAGATGCCCTTGATTAGAATATATAATTTGTCAGCTTTGATGAGACATTAGAGACTGGCTACAGGACACATCATATTTTTCCAATCTAGCGCTGGAGAAGGAACTAGCCAGTCCTTTGAACCTCAACACAATCTTATATACAAAATTTGCTCATCTACCAACTATGTAAAAGCAAGCAGTTTGCTCAGATACATTGGGAGCATGGAAAGCTATTAGGAAACTGTTCAATATCCCTTTCTGTGTCTCCAAATATTTGATGATTTGGAAAGACCCGAACTTTTCACAAGGAACATAAAATAAACTTTTTAAGGAATGGAAGGAAAAAGGAATCTGGGTTCTGGGGATATCTTACAACCGGCAGAGGGAAGATTATTGAGTTGGTCTGAATTTTCGGCCAAATTTGGATTACAAAATAATCAATACTTACAATTTCTACAAATCACGACACATTACACAAATTTGGAGAAAGACCTGGGGAAGGTAGAAACAACAAAAAATTTTGATTCCATGATGGGGCAGAGTACAGACCTGGAATCGCTTTCCAGCATATATGACTATATTCGTGTCCAGATTCAGTCACCATGGTGCTCAAAAATATTTAAAACCTGGTATAAATCTATTCTAGATGAAGACTTAGGTAACAAAATACGGAGCGGATGGAAAAAAATAAGAAAGGTAATGATTAATGAGCAGTGGAGAGAGATGCATTATAAACTGATACACCAAGCGATATACGCTTTTAATCTTACCTACAATGGTGCACCTGCTCACTATCTTACTAGTTGTCCAAAATGTAGTCTACACAGGGCCAATTTATTACATGGTTTGTGGAAATGCCCAATTATTCAAAGATTCTGGGCCGAGGTAATTAAATACATACAGAGAATCTGGAAGGTTGAGATACCCAAAAATGTACAGGCATGTGTTTTTCAGTTGATTAGCCTGATAAGTGAATCAAATAATAAAATATATAGTGCTCCCGATGCTGCACATATTGTTCTGCTGGCAGCTAAGAAATGTATCTTGAGACACTGGCTGGAGAAGAAACCACCGAGTGTTTCAGAACTGATAGATACTATAAAATCCCTAATGTTGATGGACAAAATAGATACAGAATCCCAAAAAGAAAATACTGAAATAATTTTCAAAAAAATGGAGGACTTTTATTGAATGTAGTTACTCACAAGTAGAGATCAATCAATTAATGGTAGCATTTAAGGGTACAATATGGTACAATCTTGAGGATGTAGCTGGTAACTTGGGGATATTGAGGTCATAATATTTATTTATTGTTTCATTTCTAGTTCTGTATATGGTTCGAATGAAGTATTGTTGTAACATTCAAAAGGTTAAATTGAAATTGGATGAGAGCAACATTGTATTTTCAAGATATATGCATATAATGTATTTTTTTTATATATATATTTGAGTGTCAAATCATCTAATAAAGAAGTTTATTAAAAAAAAAAAATATTCATCCCTGACCATTGGCTCCAAAAGGCCAGACCAGGCAGTGAAAAAAAAAATGGAAAATTGGACAGTTTCCCACTTAAACCTCAAATAGGGCAGGACAAAATTGTCAGTAAACAACTTTTATCTCAAGCATTTGTTGCTCGCTCAAACTCCCCTTTGGCAAGTAACAGGTGTGGGCAATATGAAAATCACACCTGAAACCAGATGAAAAGGGGAGAAATTGACTCAATCTTTGCACTATATCTGTGTGTGCCACGCTAAGCATGGAGAACAGAAAGAGAAGAGAACTGTGAAGACTTGAGAACTAAAATTGTTGAAAAATATCAACAATCTCAAGGTTACAAGTCCATCTCCAAAAATCTTGATGTTTCTTTGTTCACAGTGTGCAACAATCAAGACGTTTACAACCCATGGCACTGCAGCTAATCTCCCTGGACGTGGACGACAGAAAAATTGATGAAAGGTTACAACGCAGGATCGTTCCGATGGTGGATAAACAGCCCCAATCAAGTTTCAAAGAAATTTAAGTAGTCATGCAGGCATCAGTGTCAGCACCAACTATCCATTGACATTAGAATGAAATTAAACACTACGACAGGAGACACAGGAGGACCCCATTGCTGACACAGACATAGAAAGGTAGACTGCAGTTTGCCAAAATCCTTCTGAAAAAGCGTCTTGTGAACAGATGAAACCAAGATAGAACTTTTTGGTAAAACACATCATTCTACCATTTAACAAAAATAGAATGTTGCCTACAAAGAAAAGAACACAGTACCTACAGTCAAATATGGTGGAGGTTAAAAAATGTTTTGCGCTTGTTTAGCTGCCTCTGGCACTGTGTACCTTGACTGTGTGCAAGGCATCATGAAATCTGAAGATTACAAAAAGATTTTGGGTCACAAAGTAGTGAACAGAGTCAGAAAGCTGGGTTTGCATCATAGCAGGACAATGACCCCAAACATACTTCAAATATCACGCAGAAATAGATTCAAACAAAGCGTTGGAGAGTTCTAAACTGGCCAGCAATGAGTCCGGATCTAAATCCCATTGAACAACTGTGGAGAGATTTTAAAATTGTTGTTGGAAGGAGGCACCCTTCAAATATGAGCGACCTGGAGCAGTTTGCTAAAGAAGAGTGGTCCAAAATTCCACTTGAGAGGTTTCAGACACTTGATGCTTATATGAAGCAATTAATTGCAGTTATTTGTTAAAAAAGGTTGTGCAACCAAATATTAAGTTGATGCCAACAATTTTGTCCAGCCAATTTTGGGGATTTGTGTGAAATTATGTCCAATTTGCCTTTTTTTCCTCTTTTTTTGTGTTCCAATACACAAAAGGAAATAAATGTGAACAACAAAACATGTTTAATTTCAATAATTTTCTTGGAGAAATTCATGACTGAATATGGTCACCTGTACACATAAAAGGCTGTAGAAGGAAGAATACATTATCAAGAAATAAAAGTCACAGAAAGTACCGTACAGCAAGACACAGTGTACTACCCTTACTTCACCTCAAGATAAGCAGCGTTCTCAATCAAAGCTGCCAATAATTACTTAACCTTCACCAAGCCCAGAAAACTTCCCAATTTGTTCTATTAACTATGTCTCTAATTATTACAACCACTTTAATAAACTGCTTCTTTCAATCAATTTTTTGGAGTGTTATACCACACCCTCTTCACCTCCCTATCCCATTATGCCTCCCCCTAACAAAATAGATAAATAGAGCTCTGATAGCCATGAAGTATGTAACCAGCTTGGAGTTATTTTTCCATCAACAGCACCACGATATGACAGTCTGCTTTAAAGGTAATCTGTCAGTAGGATCAACCATTCAATGAAATCTATATGGACATGTTGATCATAGGAAGCTGAATAAAATGATACTTTGATATCTGTGATTTGAGATTTTATTCCAGAGAAATCCACGTTTTTCTTATATGTAAATGAGCTGTTCAGGACTGTGGGCCGGACATAGATCTAAAGAGTGTGTGCAAAGTTAACTGTTGCGATTGGTGGATCCTTTGGTATCAAATGTGTAAAGAGTAGTGTTGAGCATTCCGATACCGCAAGTATCGGGTATCGGCCGATATTCGCTGTATCGGAATTCCGATACTTAGTTCCGATATTTTTCCTATATCGTATACCGGAATCGGAAGTTCCCATAATTCTTTGAGAGGCACTGTGATTTTAGTCAGCCAATGAGGAATCCTATGAAGTGTGGGCACATCCTGTACTGCTGCGGTCATCTTAACTAATGGCATGGCTGTGATTGGCTGCTGAAATGATGTCAGAATGCACTATAAAAGGCGCCGCCGCCATTTTAGCGTCACTGTGCTGTGAACTCAGTTAGGGACAGAACGCTGTTCTGCTGACTTTGAGGGACAGTTAGACATTGCGATTTTGTGTACTGTGCTTTAGGCAGGCTAGTTTACCAACCGCTGTGTAAAGCTTCCTTTTGCCAGTGTTGTTTTAACAGCTCTGTGCAAGGTGTGTGTGTGAGAGTGCAGGTAACGCTGCAGTTTGCTCTGCATCCACCGCTGTTTGTAGGCATCTGCACGTGTCACTCACTGACTCTTTTTTTTATTTTATTTTGTGGAATTGGTGCAGCTCCATTATATTTGAAAAAAATCTAATCTATTAGTGTGACGCGCTTCCATCCGTATACAATACATTGGTTGCAAACACTATAGAAGTACAGAAAGGAGCCTTTCACAGATAGTGAACAGTTGTGTTTCAGTGTTCACTGCAGTCTGTGAGGTTTTGATTTTTTGAGTGCAGATCACGCTCCAGTTAGTTCTTCAACCACTGCTGGTTGTAGTCTGCTGAGCGTGTGTCACTGCCTCATCCTTCACATTTTTCTCTAATTGGTGCTGCTCCATTATATTTTAAAAAAAATCTAATCTATTAGTGTGACGCGCCTCCATCCGTATACAATACATTGGTTGCAAACACTATAGAAGTACACAAAGGGGCCTTTCACAGCTACTGAACAGTTGTCTGCAGTGTTCACTGTAGTCTGTGAGCTTTTCATTTTTTGAGTGCAGATTATGCTCCAGTTAGTTCTTCAACCACTGCTGGTTGTAGTCTGCTGAGCGTGTGTCACTGCCTCATCCTTCACATTTTTCTCTAATTGGTGCTGCTCCATTATATTTGAAAAAAATCTAATCTATTAGTGTGACGCGCTTCCATCCGTATACAATACATTGGTTGCAAACACTATAGAAGTACACAAAGGGGCCTTTCACAGCTACTGAACAGTTGTCTGCAGTGTTCACTGCAGTCTCTGAGGAATAACCACACTTAGGCCTTATAACTTTTCTGACTTTCTTTATCAATCTACCAAGATGAAGAAGGCAGGGAGTAAGGCACGTGGTCGTGGCCGTGGAGTTTCAGCAGGGAGAGGACGTGGGGATTCTGTGGCTGCTGCCGCACCCAGTGACACAGCATCCACCAGTTTTCCCCGTGAGCGTTCCTTTATGCGCACTTTTGTAGAGATCGGCGTACCCCCCTGCTGCGGGAAGAACAAATTGAAGCCGTTGTTGGTTGGATGGCAGCCAATGCATCGACTTCAATTGCTTCCACCTCCTCTCAGGACCACAGCACTGTTGAACAACCATCTGTCTCTTCACCACCTGCCAAATTGCCCAGGCAGTCAGAGAGCTCTGTAAAGGAGCCAGCTGAGTCTCTGCTTCTGTTCTCAGAATCTGTTGGCTTGCAAACAGGGGCCCAGCCAAGCAGCATTCTGGAATGTGAAGAAGAGGCAGTATGCAGTGATGCGCAACAGCTGTGTCTCTCTGAATCTGAAGAGGCGGGTGAGCCAATGCCGATGGTCAGCACACCGCAGAACGCATCTGACGATGATGAGACTCAGGTGCCAGTTTCTGTTGAGCATGGTGCTGGCCAGACTACCCAACAGCAGCAGGTGTTGGAAGAGGGTAGTGGAGATGATGAGGTCCAAGACCCAACATGGCGTGAGGAACAGGAAGGTGGTGGTAGCAGCTCTGAGGAAGAGATTGCCCCAACGGTCCAAACAGTAGGGAGAGGTAGGCTGCAGATTCGGTTGCCTGTAGCCTCCAGTTTGGCACCCGTTCGTAGCAGTTCTCTTCCAACAGCCAAAACGGGGGCTCCCAGGACTTGCACTGCGTGGTCCTTTTTTGACACACTTGCAGATGATATTTGCTATGTCAAATGCAAGCTGTGTAATCAAAAAGTAAAAAGAGGTAAAAGTGTCAGTAACCTTAATACCACAAATATGTGGAAACATGTGCGGTCAAAGCACGTGGTTGAGTTACAAAGACACACTGGAGATGTAGGCCAACCTACAGCAGCACCTACATCTTCAGCTCGTGTTGGAGCCTCTTCCTCCAGCTCTCACACAGCTGGTTCGGCTTCCTCACAGGATCGCCATGGAAGAACCTCTGTCACTGTTGTCCAGAGACCCAGTGTTATTCCACCCACAGCTGCAAGTTCCCTGTCATCCTCACACTCCCAGGCCACAAAACAGCCATCGGTAGCACAGGCATGGGATAAAAGACGGCCATACTCAGCAAACCATCCACGAGCACAGGCTCTGAATGCTGGCATTGCAAAACTCCTGTCCCTTGAAATGCTGTCATTCAGGCTGGTGGAGACTGACAGTTTCCGTAACTTAATGGCATTGGCAGTCCCACAATACAATGTGCCCAGCCGATTTTATTTCAGCAGGCAAGCCGTCCCTGGTCTGCAAAAGCATGTTGAGGGAAAAATTAAACATGCGCTACTAAACGCCGTCAGTAGCAAGGTCCACCTGACCACCGATGCGTGGACCAGTACCCATGGCCAGGGACGATACCTTTCCCTCACTGCCCATTGGGTCAATGTTGTGGAGCCGGGTACAGATCTTGCGAGTGGCGCTGTACGTGTTCTGCCAACTCCAAGGATTGCAGGAATCAAGTCTGTCCACATTGACTCCTCCTCCTACTCCAGTTCCTCAGAATCATCGCTGCAGGAGCCGTTACGGTCTACCTCCACATGGACCCGTGAACGCTTACCTGTTGCGACCGATATGAGCACAGCCGTGGCCAAACGTCAACAGGCCGTCCTGAAATTAATTTCCATGGGGAATCGAAGCCACACAGCGCAGGAGCTCTGGAATGCCATCAAGCAGGAGAGCGACGAGTGGTTTTTGCCAGCGAATCTCCAGCCAGGCTTGGTAGTGTGTGACAATGGTCGAAATCTGGTGGCAGCTCTGGGCCTTGGCAACCTCACTCACATACCATGTCTGGCACATGTGCTCAACTTGGTCGTGCAGAGTTTTTTGAGGGACTATCCGGATCTTGATGCACTGCTGCACAAGGTCCGCCTAGAGTGCGCTCACTTGCGACGTTCCAGCATGGCCAGATCGCGCATTGCAGCTCTGCAACACAGATTTCGCCTTCCTGAACATCGCATCATATGTGACGTACCCACCAGGTGGAATTCCACGTTACATATGTTGGAGCAGTTGTGTGAGCAGCAGCCAGCAGTAATGGAGTATCAGCTGCATCAGGCGCAATCAACTCGCAATTTGCGCCGTTCACACTTCACCACTACTGAGTGGGCCTCTATGAAGGACATCTGCCACGTTTTGCGTGTGTTTGTTGAGTCAACGCGGATGGCGAGTGCAGATGATGCACTAGTCAGCCTGACTGTCCCCCTTATCTGCCTGCTTCAAAAAACACTGTAAGCACTAAGGGATGAGGTTTTGGAAGAGGTGGAGGATGAGGAGTCACAAATTCCATCACCTTCTGGACAGTCAGCGCAACGTGGTTCCTCACAAAGGGCTGGGCAGGGCTCACTTTGTGAGGAGGATGAGGAGGAGTCAATGGAGGAGGAAGACATCGCTCCAGAGGGAGGTACACAACGCTCTAGTCAGTATGTAGAGCGAGGGTGGGGTGATGCAGAGCAGGCAGAGATGAAGACTCTTGCAGGGGACAGCGTTTATTGGCCAGTTGGGAGTCTGCAGCACATGGTTGATTTCATGCTGCAGTGCCTGAGAAACGACCGCCGCATCGCCCACATTCTCACCACGCCACGTCTGATTATTGGGTGTACACCCTCCTAGACCCTCGCTACCGGGACAACTTATAAAGCCTCATCACACCGTTGAACCGGGAGCGTAAAATGCGGGAGTACCAAGACACACTGGTGCAATCCATAATGTTCTCCATTCCAGCCGAGAGCACTGCTGCTGCTACTGCTTTACAAAGCAGCTCTGTGCGTCGAGGCAGTGGAGACAGCTCTGCAACAAGAGGGAGCACAAGCAGCGCCTCTGCACAGGGCAAGACCAGTATGATCCAAATGTGGCGAAGTTTTGTGGCAGCGCCACAAATGTCTACACCATCCGAGACGGCTCCAGTCAGCAGGAGGCAACGTTTCCGTAAGATGGTGACAGACTACATGTCTTTCCCTCTCAGTGTACTCCCAGATGGCTCTTCCCCATTCAAGTTTTGGGTCTCTAAGCTGGATACATGGCCAGAGCTTAGCCAGTATGCATTGGAGGTGCTGGCTTGCCCTGCTGCCAGTGTATTATCGGAGCGCGTCTTTAGTGCTGCAGGTGGTGTACTAACAGACCGTCGCATGCGACTATCCTCCGATAATGTAGACCGGCTTACTTTTCTGAAAATGAACAAGGCATGGATCTCGCCAGAATTTGTCTGTCCGTTTTCAGATTAAATAACTGGTTCGCAACGTTATCCATGTCTCCTGTTATGTTCATCTTTCTACCACCTGAACTCTACTCCCTGGGCTACAACACTGCCAGTTGCTGCTCAGAAGTGTCGTGTCCACAGACCAATACACAAGCTATAGTGTTAGTGGGGTTCAGTAACGCCAGCTGTTCCCCTGCTGTGTGTCCGGCAAGAAGTCTCCTGTTCCCTACACATGCACAGAAAAACCCATGTCGAACATGCTCCAAATAGGGAAGAGCTGTCACCCTGATTGTTATGCTTAAAACAGGAAATTGTGAAGTTTTCCAGGCCTAGAATGATAAATTTTTATAACAAATATGGACAAATAATAATTTGTCATCACAGCGCATATCTGCACATGTCTATTAGAAATGGTAACAAAAACTAAAACATAGTGTTCACTTTTTGAAATTAATGCATAAAAGTACATTTCATACTTATCAATTAATGCTTTTTAAGGAACTTTATCTGTACCTGTAAGATAATGCAGTCAATGGATGTACGAATCATAAAATCCTCATCATCATCATCACGAGTTTTATTTATGACAGACATTATAAAATACACATACTGATGCCAACTGTAACTTCACACACCATATATGAAATGGCCAGCATCTAAACCTGGTAATAATGTGCAATAATAAATTATTACATCTAGAAAGTGCATCATGCATACTGACAATAGGTAGTTATACCTGCAAGTGCTGTTGAAACAACCACAACAGATATAAATTAATAATGGTATATAGGTATCACAGTGCATAGTTACTCATGGACAATGTCGATGTAATACTGTACCTCAATAAAGTCAGCGTCAACCATTATGCTTGTTAGTCTTGTAGATTGTTAAAGAGGGAACGGTCTTTTTTTGTTGGTCATAGGTGGAGTATTAGACAGTAAATGATTACTGCTGTCGTATTTTTGGCGTCCCTAGGGCACAATAACGCTGCGTAACGTCACATTTTATAGAGTCATCTAATTGACACACGCTACCCTACCCTACGCGTGACAGTAGGAAGGTAGTGTTGACGGATAAAGCCTTGCGCAACCAGACATGCTTTTACCCTCTTCAACACTGTACAAGCAAAAAAATGCATGACTGCAGCCGCAGACTTTATTGACGTACAGTATAACATCGCCATTACCCATCAGAGGCTGTCCACTGTCTGATACAGACATAGAATATACCTTTGCTATCCGTAGCCTTTGTTTCACCTACACTTGCAGGCACACACTTAAATTGTGACAATGCATTATGTTTTTTTAAATGGTTATTTTTTATCGTACATTATTGTGTCATCACATTGATGAGTCCATGCTGGACATGTCATACATGCTGTACAAAGTAACGATTTTATTAACTTAAATAATTGAAATGTCTGTGACTGTCACATCTAAATTGCAATGATGATGATGAGTGACTATTACAAAATCCATTGTCTTCACTATGTTATGGTTTAACATAGCGTTCCTTAAGCATTATTCATAAATACAAAAATGGACTTTTATTCTTAAATTTACAACACTATATTTTGTAACCAATTTTTTGGGTGGTGTGTTGTTCCATTTCTTGTTGGCATGTGCATATATGCGTTTATATTTGCAGTGTCTTTATTTTTATTCTTGAAGTTAGGAAACATGTGTATCTTCGTACCGTGTTAGCCAGTAGATAGAAAAATATTTAGACTTGAGAGTCCGCAGTGGTTGATACCTTTTAATGGATAACTGAAAAGATGGTAACAAATTGCAAGCTTTCGAGGCTACTCACGTCTCTTCATCAGGCAAAGACTAAAACAAAAAATGAAGCATCACATATTTCTATACACAACAGGACACAGGAATAGCGCAATAGGTAAGACAAGTAAGTGACGTGTAGCAGAACTGTCATTATCACAGAGGGATGAACATAAATATTGGAACAGTTCCTAGATAAGGATATAGGAAAGATGTGTATCTTCGTACCGTGTTAGCCAGTAGATAGAAAAATATTTAGACTTGAGAGTCCTCAGTGGTTGATACCTTTTAATGGCTAACTGAAAAGATGGTAACAAATTGCAAGCTTTCGAGACTACTCCGGTCTCTTCATCAGGCAAAGACTAAAACAAAAACTGAAGAATCACATATATATATATACACAAGAGGACAGGAATAGTGCAATAGGTAAGACAAGTGACGTGAAGCAGAACTGTCATTATGGCAGAGGGATGAACATAAATATGACTAGTTCATAGATAAGGAGTGAAAGTTTTATTACCCTCTGATTGGGGTCTGGTGTTGTGTTTTGATGCCCCTAGAAGGTCAGAGACGCAGATTCCTTAATTATATCAATTAAGGAATCTGCGTCTCTGACCTTCTAGGGGCATCAAAACACAACACCAGACCCAATCAGAGGGTAATAAAACTTTCACTCCTTATCTATGAACTAGTCATATTTATGTTCATCCCTCTGCCATAATGACAGTTCTGCTTCACGTCACTTGTTTTACCTATTGCACTATTCCTGTGTCCTCTTGTGTATATATATATATATGTGATTCTTCAGTTTTTGTTTTAGTCTTTGCCTGATGAAGAGACCGGAGTAGTCTCGAAAGCTTGCAATTTGTTACCATCTTTTCAGTTAGCCATTAAAAGGTATCAACCACTGAGGACTCTCAAGTCTAAATATTTAGATAAGGATAGAAAGTTTTATTGCCCTCTGATTGGGGTCTGGTTTTGTGTTTTCATGCCCCTGGAAGGGCAGAGACGCAGATTCCTTAATTGATACCCAAAAATGAATATATGAAAACAGAGCCGATTTTTAGAAAAATGCAAAATGCAACTTTTATTAATTAATACAAAAAAGTTTTTAAAAGAAATACACAAACATAATACAAAATGTCAATGACAAAGGAGAAGGCAAAACCATAGATACCACTATTCAGTTAAATGAATGCCTCAGGTCATGTATAGCAAAATACTTGATATAGTGTCAAGGCTAATACATATCAGGGTGCTGTGACAATCATTCAAAGCTGTCCATCAGATGGTAAAGTGCATAGTGCACATAATGAAACCAAAATAACACATATATGAACATCCTATCAGTAAAGACATTTACACCAGTGTATGCTACCAAAAATTAGATATACTAAAATAACCCAAATGAACAGTCTATATTTTAAAAAAAGCAAAATAACACTAATTATTTGGAGTATAAATGGACAGTGTTGATAGATCGTCACAGCAACCTAAAATTATACATATATCATAAACACGTAAAGAGGATGAAAAAACCTCTAAAAGTATATAGATTTTGCAGTATACAGATATACATATAAGTGTGCATAGAGATATATATTAAGACCAGGCAGAAAAAACCAATAGGTCAATATTGATATATGCAAATGCAAATACTGCTATTATAAACAATCGCTCACAGTATATCACAGGTGATTCATCCCATATGGTTATATATATATATATATATATATATATATATATATATATATATATATACACACAAATGAATGCTGATAATATTGCTGAAATATGCTATAAGATGTAAGTATATAAGAGTATTAATTAATAAGTAGAGTTGAGCGATACTTTCCGATATCCTAAAGTATCGGAATCGGAATGGTATCGCCGATATCACTAAAATATCGGCGATACCCGATACCGGAAGTCCCATGTAAGTCTATGGGAACAAAATATCGCAACTAAAAAAACCCCATTCTTTCCTTGTAAACACTAAATATACACACATAGAATACATATTATATATATATATATACATGTCATTGTGACATATATATATACATATATGTATAGTTTATACACTTCTACATAGTAAAATATCCTCTGATTCAATTGCCGGGTAAAGCCGGGTTCAGTGAAAAGACAGAAGCACCCGACATGAAATGACACTTGGTGTACATAGGGTTAACCATGTCTTTTCATGTCGTTTGCTATCTGATTTGCACAAACAATTAAATCAGTCTATGTGTGCAAAATTTCACACCTGTAGGGGTTAATTAAAGGTGTAAATTCGTTGTAAAAAAAACGGACTTTTTTGCTACGAATTTACACCTTTAATTAACCCCTACAGGTGTGAAATTTTGCACACAGTCTGATTTAATTGTTTGTGCAAATTAGATAGCAAAGGACATGAAAAGACATGGTTAACCCTATGTACACCAAGTGTCATTTCATGTCGGGTCATAGGTCATAGGTGTTCGGTCTGGATGCCGAACTTTACTGTTCGGGTTCGCCCATCTCTACTTGCAAAATCACCAATCTATAGCACTAGCTTCTCCAAGAGCAGTTCTCCTAATCACAGCTCTGACTATCCTGAGCTATGTGCTTGTTCAAGTGCCATTATCTCTATATGTACCGTAAATACAGTGATAGCAGTGTACATTATAAAACAAATCACTAATAGCTGAATGTGTTACAGCAGAACTTTATAGTTCTACTAATACTATAACTCAGCCTATCCTATCAGAAACAAAGAAGTAAAGAGCAACATAGCTCTGACCTGCTCCAGAGACAAATTGAGAATATTTCTTTAATTGTAACCACAACAATACCAGCACATTAAAAAGTTGTTGTTGTCCAATGTCCATATAGTACTATATTATGCTAAACAGTGGCCAGAGACCGCCATACCATGCCACAATAGTCCCATAGTTTGTTTTCATAGGACAGTGCGATTCTGTGCCTGCACACAGCCATATACTTTGCATAAAGTACCATATTCTACCTGCAAAGAACCAAATTGTGTGTTTGCAGTCCTACAATGAGCCTATATTGCACCCAATAAACTACACATTAGACCCAAATTAGAGTAATACTTGCCCATGTACATAGATGCCAGAGAGAACCACGTTTGTAAGTTACTGTGTATAACAACGCACATTATTCCATATTGTGCCCTGTTTGATTGATCCGATTCCTAACTGAAGGTGGTTTTCCAATCCTTAAAGAAAACTTCAAACTTGCTCCAAATAGTAAAACATAATCTAATATATTCATGTTTTACCCTTACCCCTCCTGTGCTGCTGGCCACAGGACCAACCGTGTGTTGCTTTCCATTGCGCTTGACAGCAGTGATTGGCTGCCTGAGTGACATGGCATTCAATCGACCTCAAAGCATGGTTAACAACTCCTGAAGGTTCTCAGCTCCCAAAACTTTCATGAATGGGCTAATCTCTAAATCCCACCCTTGCCCACTCAAATTGTATAAAATATAGACATGCGGACCCTCGATTTTACCTGATCCGTAGACCATATTGTTTTATATCCATTCAGGAGTTAGGAACACTCTGGCACAACAAGATACTTCTCTTTTATATCCTAAATATGCATGCATGCTAATATTCTGTTACTTTTGATGATGCCAAACCCTATATAGATTTGTATAATCATTGGGTCACATGGCAAAACAAAAATAGGGACAAAGTCAAGTTTGACACCAAATCAGACAAATTCACATTTAGGAGAATCAAAGAACAATCAGACTAATGATCTGTTGAGACTGGGTACACCTTTAGAATACATATAGCCAGTGGCACAACATAAATCTTTTACACGTCAATGCAAAGTCAATAACATGGCCCTCTATAATTGAAAATAAAAATAGTTTGCGCACATAAAAACTACAAGACACAAAAGGATCTGTAGAAAAATAGGAATATGCATGTGTCAAATGGAAAACAATACATAAATTCAGACGCACTCTGTAGAACAGTTTGAGATGCAGATGTAATAATACAGTAATAAATAAATATTGCACTAAGACCCGTGAGAAAAAGGTGATGAGAAAAGCCTGTAGTCTATTATGTAGTAAACCCCAAACCAAAGGACTAAATAGTCATAATACGCATAAGGTATTTATTCATATGGGTATTAATATGGACAAACCCTGAAAAAGTAAAAGAGGTCCTCTTTTAACGATGGAGCAGAAAAACGCTGCAGAAATCCTAAAAAACCTTTTATGCAGAAAGGTCAGAAGAAATTGACACTGTCCCGGCCGGTGACAGCTCAGATGAATGAGTATTAGTGGTGCACTGTGGAGAAAATAGTCCTGTTTGCACAGGTTTTACCTGACAACCCCGATGAGTCACTTGCAATAGAAAGTCCAATTTCAGCCTCCTCTGGCCTGCTGACAACCCCGATGGGTCACTTGCAGTAGAAAGTCCGACTTCAGCCTCCTATGGCCCGCAGACGAAACTTACATCCGTTGATGAAAGCCGGTGATCTCTGGCCTCCGTGGCCAGATCAGGAACGCCGGCTGATGATGTTGAATCCTCACTAGGAAGAAGGATGTGGGCAGGACCTGTTGGTAAACTAGCCTGCCTCAAGCACAGTAGTACACAAAATCGCAATATCTAACTGTCCCTCAGAGTGAGCAGAGTAGCATTCTGTCCCTGAGTTCACAGCACAGTGACGCTAAAATGGCTGCGGCGCCTTTTATAGTGCATTCTGACATCATTTCAGCAGCCAATCACAGCCATGCCATTAGTTAAGATGACCGCAGCATTACAGGATGTGCCCACACTTCATAAGATTCATCATTGGCTGACTAACATCACATTGCCTCTCAAAGAATTATGGGAACTTCCGATTCCGGTATACGATATTGAAAAAGTATCGGAATTAAGTATCGGAATTCCGATAACGCGAATATCGGCCGATACCCGATACTTGCGGTATCGGAATGCTCAACACTATTAATAAGCCTAGTGGGCACAGCAATCAGCAAGGAACGTGCAAATACTGCCAACATAGAAAAAAAGGGCTACAGCCTCAAATATATTGCAAACAATTCCTCCCATGTGGCCATATATGCCATAGTGGTGTGTTAGATCAATAGCCAATACAGACAATAGTCAAAGATATATATCGTAAGGCATCCAAACTTACTGAGCAGTGGACTGGAAAACCCCGACGCGCGTTTCGCTATGTGCTTCCTCAGGGGGCGTCAAATAATTGATATAGAATGACATAAATCCGTGTGATCTATTCATTCCATCACTAACAGTGTCAAAGGTCATGATGAGCTTATATTCTGAAACCTTTGTATCTTTCTCATATTTGAAGTTATATTTTAATACCAGTAATTCCATATCCATCATGCTATGACCGGGCATACAAAAGTGTTTTGCCACAGGTAAATCCATTATTTTTTCTTGTGTGGCGCTGATAATTCATCCTTGTTCTCATTTTTTGGCCGGTCTCCCCTCACTTGTCCCTCCCTCACTTGTCTTACCTATTCCTGTGTCCTGTTGTGTGTAGAAATATGTGATTCTTCATTTTTTTTTTAGTCTTAGCCTGATGAAGAGACCTGAGTAGTCTCGAAAGCTTGGAATTTGTTACCATATTTTCAGTTAGCCATTAAACGGTATCAACCACAGAGGACTCTCAAGTATAAATATTTCTCTATTCTTGGAATTGAAATTCATCATTTTATTGTCCTAGTAAAACTTCATTTATTCTTGTTTGAAGTACATACATTTGCAATGGCCACGTAACAAGGCAATAACTCAATATTTTATGCCTACACCCTCCTTGACCCTGGGCTTCAACACCGCCAGTTGCTGCTCAGAAGTGTTAGATGCACAGATGAAAACAATCGCTGATGTGTTTGTGGGGTTCAGTAACGCCTGCTGTTCCCCTGCTGTGTGTCCGGCAAAAATTACTGCTAGCTACCTAATCATGGTGAAAAAAACATGACATGTCAAAGTGTCTAGTGCTACACATAGATATGAGGCTACACCGATTTCTAAGCTGTAAACATTTGAAACGTCAGCTTTAAAACCATAAAATGATTAGTCTTTGTCACAAATCTGTAACAAAATAATTGTGACATATTATTACAGATATGCACATGTCGAAAACAAATGCAAACACAAAAGCCTACTTATGCTATAGGATACTGATGGTCAACCTTGTCACTCCATAGCTTAGACAAATCCAACTCACAACATGACTCAAATTCTGCAATGTTGGAAGTGCATAATGTGGGTTGAACTTTGACAACTGCTGCAGTGCGAAGGTTATACTTCAGTGTTCTTGCCTTTTAAATAAAAGCATACAAGTAAATATAATAATCCAATGTTGATTAAGGGACGTGATGTACACCTGTAATATTGTGCAAACAATGCATGTAGGAATAGTCCTCTTCAACATTACTTATATTTGTGTCATTTTAAAAAATACATATTTAATTAGAAAGTTAACAGCCCATATCATAAAGGTCCTTCATGTAAACATGATAATCGCTAACAAAAATCATGCATTACCTTGTTAAAGTCAATAGTGCATAGTCACAATAGCAAAATATATACCTGTAAGTGGTGCTGAAAGAAAGACAACTGATAGAATAGGTGAATGATATCTATTTATCAGACTGAATAGCGACACCTGTACAATGTCGATATAATACTGTACCTTAACAAAACAGCTGTGTCACACCTCACACTCGTTTTTCTTGTAGCTTGTTATGTACTAGGGCACATGCGTGTATGTTTCATCATAGGTGCATGTTTACTGAGTAAAGCAGTCATGACAACGCCTTTGTGTTGTCGGTACGCTTGCGATGATGAACGATGCGCACCGTGAATGTTAGTCTGCGTCATAAGACGTACAGACGCTCCAATACCCAACGCGTCACAGCAGGAAGCCAGTCTGTGCGTCCAAACAAAGGCGCAACCATACATGCACGTAACCTTTTATAAAGCTATATAAAAAAAGGATGTAGTAGTAACGCACACTTTATTGAGGTACAGTATTACATCGCCATTCACCATCTGTGGCTATGCAGTCTCATCTATATATACCTTATCTATCCGTTGTCATGCTTGCAAGTCCACAGTCAGGCATAAATATCTGTTTTCACTCTGCACTATGCACTTTTTAAATTTTTTGTTTGTTATATAAATGATTGGCACATATCAGTATTACATGATGGAAATTTTAGATATTTTTAAAAAATTTTTTAGTGATATTATTCACCAAATGTAAAGTTTTATGAATGTCAAAGATAACTTGTAATGCTGATTATGTTTTTAAGTCAGCCATTCATTGTCTACACAATAAAAATGGTGTACATACTGTTACTTAGCCATCATTAATGGATTCTGATATGTACTTGTATGCTTTTATTTTAAACCGTATAGCAGATTATTTAACCTATTTTAATTGTGGTTTGCATTGCTTTTCAACATGTTAATGTATGCGTTTATGTTTGTAAATTATTAATTTACATATATTTTTTTAAGTAAAATCATCATCTTATGGTACTAAAGGTTATATTTCTCTTGTTTGGAGTATAGACATTTCTAATTGACACGTAACAAGGAAAATACTTGATATAGTATTTAAACATCCTCCTTGACCCTGGGCTCCAACACCGCCAGTTGTTGCTCGGAAGTGCTGTTAGCACAGTCAACACTTGCTCCTGTGTTACTGGGGTTCAGTAATGTCAGCTGTTCCCCTGCTGTGTGAACGGCAAAAAGTCCTGCTGCCTCCACCATGTTCTCTTCTCATCCCTGGGCTTCAACACCGCCAGTTGTTGCTCGGAAGTGCTGTTAGCACAGTCAACACTTGCTCCTGTGTTACTGGGGTTCAGTAATGTCAGCTGTTCCCCTACTGTGTGAACGGCAAAAAGTCCTGCTGCCTCCACCCTGTTGTCTTCTCATCCCTGGGCTACAACACCGCCAGTTGTTGCTCGAAAGTGCTGTTAGCACAGTCAACACTTGCTCCTGTGTTACTGGGGTTCAGTAATGTCAGCTGTTCCCCTGCTGTGTGAACGGCAAAAAGTCCTGCTGCCTCCACCCTGTTGTCTTCTCATCCCTGGGCTACAACACCGCCAGTTGTTGCTCGGAAGTGCTGTTAGCACAGTCAACACTTGCTCCTGTGTTACTGGGGTTCAGTAATGTCAGCTGTTCCCCTGCTGTGTGAACGGCAAAAAGTCCTGCTGCCTCCACCATGTTCTCTTCTCATCCCTGGGCTTCAACACCGCCAGTTGTTGCTCGGAAGTGCTGTTAGCACAGTCAACACTTGCTCCTGTGTTACTGGGGTTCAGTAATGTCAGCTGTTCCCCTGCTGTGTGAACGGCAAAAAGTCCTGCTGCCTCCACCCTGTTGTCTTCTCATCCCTGGGCTACAACACCGCCAGTTGTTGCTCGGAAGTGCTGTTAGCACAGTCAACACTTGCTCCTGTGTTACTGGGTTCAGTAATGTCAGCTGTTCCCCTGCTGTGTGAACGGCAAAAAGTCCTGCTGCCTCCACCATGTTCTTCTCATCCCTGGGCTTCACACCGCCAGTTGTTGCTCGGAAGTGCTGTTAGCACAGTCAACACTTGCTCCTGTGTTACTGGGGTTCAGTAATGTCAGCTGTTCCCCTGCTGTGTGAACGGCAAAAAGTCCTGCTGCCTCCACCCTGTTGTCTTCTCATCCCTGGGCTACAACACCGCCAGTTGTTGCTCGGAAGTGCTGTTAGCACAGTCAACACTTGCTCCTGTGTTACTGGGGTTCAGTAATGTCAGCTGTTCCCCTGCTGTGTGAACGGCAAAAAGTCCTGCTGCCTCCACCCTGTTGTCTTCTCATCCCTGGGCTCCAACACCGCCAGTTGTTGCTCGGAAGTGCTGTTAGCACAGTCAACACTTGCTCCTGTGTTACTGGGGTTCAGTAATGTCAGCTGTTCCCCTGCTGTGTGTACGGCAAAAAGTCCTGCTGCCTCCACCATGTTCTCTTCTCATCCCTGGGCTACAACACCGCCAGTTGTTGCTCGGAAGTGCTGTTAGCACAGTCAACACTTGCTCCTGTGTTACTGGGGTTCAGTAATGCCAGCTGTTCCCCCGCTGTGTGAACGGCAAAAAGTCCTGCTGCCTCCACCATGTTCTCTTCTCATCCCTGGGCTACAACACCGCCAGTTGTTGCTCGGAAGTGCTGTTAGCACAGTCAACACTTGCTCCTGTGCTACTGGGGTTCAGTAATGTCAGCTGTTCCCTGCTGTGTGTAAGGCAAAAAGTCCTGCTGCCTCCACCTGTTGTCTTCTCATCCCTGGGCTACAACACCGCCAGTTGTTGCTCGGAAGTGCTGTTAGCACAGTCAACACTTGCTCCTGTGTTACTGGGGTTCAGTAATGTCAGCTGTTCCCCTGCTGTGTGAACGGCAAAAAGTCCTGCTGCCTCCACCATGTTCTCTTCTCATCCCTGGGCTTCAACACCGCCAGTTGTTGCTCGGAAGTGCTGTTAGCACAGTCAACACTTGCTCCTGTGTTACTGGGGTTCAGTAATGTCAGCTGTTCCCCTGCTGTGTGAACGGCAAAAAGTCATGCTGCCTCCACCCTGTTGTCTTCTCATCCTGGCTTCAACACCGCCAGTTGTTGCTCGGTAGTGTCATTGGCACGGGTACTCACTCCTGCCCAGACTGGTTACAGCACGCCATCTGTTTCCTGTCAGTGTAAACGTCACTTAGCCTCCAATCAGTTGTCCTGTTGCGGTCGGGTTAGCCGACTCTATGGTGCCTGGAGTTTAGGTGCTTCCTATGTGTGCTGCGAGATATGCAAATAAAGGCTGTTTCCGTTGTGACAATAGGACAATCACCCACTGTAGTACTGTGGGATTCGGTAACTGCGGCCGGCTCGCGGCCTGTCAACTTAAATTTCCATGGGTACCTTCTGCTACCCGTCCGGGTTCCAGTACCGTCAGCTGGTTCTCCGCAGTGCCTTTGGCCTAGGTGCCTCCATCTCTGTATCCGAGTTCCAGCAACGTCTGCTGGTCCTTGGTAGTGCTTTGGAGCACAGGTACCTCCTGCTTAGTAACCGTGTCCCAGTAACGTCAGCTGGTCCTCGGTTGTGCCATTGGCTCTTTTCCTTCTGCTGCCCCTCCGGGTTCCAGCACAGTCAGCTGGTCCTCGTTACTTGCATTGGCTCTTGTACCTTCTGCTACCCGCCCGGGTTCCAGTACCGTCAGCTGGTTCTCCGCAGTGCCTTTGGCCTAGGTGCCTCCATCTCGGTATCCGAGTTCCAGCAACGTCTGCTGGTCCTTGGTAGTGCTTTGGAGCACAGGTACCTCCTGCTTAGTAACCGTGTCCCAGTAACGTCAGCTGGTCCTCGGTTGTGCCATTGGCTCTTTTCCTTCTGCTGCCCCTCCGGGTTCCAGCACAGTCAGCTGGTCCTCGTTACTTGCATTGGCTCTTGTACTTCTGCTACATTTACAAATTGAAGATTTTTTCAATGCTTTTTTGGGTAATCACTCTGGATCTCCAACAATGAAGATGACGACCTGATGACCACCCCGAAGAAGATGACAACCACAAGGACGACGAGCATCAAGCCAACCAGCCTAAACACCATCACAAAGAAGAAATAAAAGATTACCAAACAGGACTAAGAAGGTTAAGCTTAAGACAAACTACAAGATACAGAACAAGAGACTTAAGAACAATAAGCAGAAGATCAAAAAGCAGAAGAACATGAAGTATAAGACCAAAATGAAGAGCAAAATATATGCTCTAAATTATAAGCAGAAGAAGACTAAGCAGTGTATGGGGGTGAGTCCGTTCCTCCTCGTGGTGCCCCTGGAAAATGCCTGCTGCTGCAGGCTAACCTGAACATGGACAAATACTGTTGTAATTTAAATCTTGTGACAGCAAGAAGGAAGGATGAAAAATTCATACTTTGACAGATTACAAGTACAGGAATCTGTCACAAATAAGAATATGATGAAGAAGATGAAGTACAATATGAATAAGCAATTAATAGTTTAATAAAAGAAATATGAGTAATGTTAACAAAATGATGAATAGCAAGAAGTTTAAAAGAAGATAAAGAGGTGAAGATGAAGAATAATTTGATGAAAAAGATGATGCTGCTGAAGATTATGAAGGAGAAAGTGTGTCAAAAGTTAAAAAGGTGAACAGCATGGAAGTTGTGAAATATACATATTTGCCAAAATAGAAAAAACGTTAACAACATTGTCAATTTCTTCGTCAATCCGAACATCTTTAAAAAAAAAAAATATTATGCTATTCCATTTGATTGGGTTAAACATCTATGCCTTTAATGTCTCCTCAAACCTTCCCCAATACATTCTACATTACTCTTGTGGTTTTCCTTCATGTACAATTAACCAACAAGGCAAGAATGGGTTTTTTTTAATTCCGATATTTTGTTCTCATAGACTTACATTGGATTTCCGGTATCGGTATCGTATCGCCGATATTTTTTGGGTATCGGCGATACCCTCGATTCCGATACTTTTGGATATCGGAAAGTATCGCTCAACTCTAGTAAAGAGGCGTTATGTCATTGTAATCCTGTCTTTGATAAGAATCCATGCTGCAAACTTTCCTTGAAAGTACAGGAAGTGAGTCACTTTTAAAGTGCAATTTAACCCCTTCACCCCAAGGGTGGTTTGCACGTTAATGACCGGGCCAATTTTTACAATTCTGACCAAGGCAACTGTTAGGTGGATTCATAACTGGCTTAGTGATCGGACCCAAAGAGTGGTTGTAAATGGCTGCACATCCAGTTGGAAGAATGTCTCAAGTGGGGTACCACAAGGCTCTGTTTTGGGCCCTGTATTGTTCAACATCTTTATCAATGATTTAGATGAAGGAATTGAGGGTAAACTGATCAAATTTGCTGATGACACAAAGCTAGGAGGGGTAGCTAATACTAGAGAAGAGAGAGAGAGGATTCAAAAAGATATACATAAACTGGAGCAGTGGGCAGCAACTAACAGAATGGATTTTAACAGGGAAAAATGCAAAGTACTACATCTGGGCAATAAAAATGAAAAAAGCATATACAAAATGGGAGGAATAGGGCTAAGTAACAGCACATGTGAAAAAGACTTGGGTATACTAATTGATCACAGACTTAACATGAGTCAACAGTGTGATGCAGCAGCAAAAAAGGCAAATGCAATTCTAGGATGTATCAACAGAAGCATACAGTCTAGATCACGTGAGGTCATTATTGCCCTCTACTCCTCTTTGGTCAGATCTCATCTGGAATACTGTGTCCAGTTTTGGGCACCACATTTTAAAAAAGACATCAACAAACTGGAGCAAGTTCAGAGAAGAGCCACCAGAATGGTGACCGGTCTGCAAACCATGTCCTATGAGGAACGGTTGCAGGATTTGGGAATGTTTAGCTTGCAAAAAAGAAGACTGAGAGGAGACTTAATAGCTGTCTACAAATATCTCAAGGGCTGTCACATTGTAGAAGGATCATCTTTATTCTCATTTGCACAAGGAAAGACTAGAAGCAATGGGATGAAACTGAATGGGAGAAGACACAGATTAGATATTAGAAAAAACTTTTTGACAGTTAGGGTGATCAATGAGTGGAACAGGCTGCCACAAGAGGTGGTGAGTTCTCCTTCAATGGAAGTCTTCAAACAGAGGCTGGATAGACATCTGTCTGGGATGATTTAGAGAATCCTGCTTTGAGCAGGGGGTTGGACCAGAAGGCCCAGGAGGTCCCTTCCAACTCTACCATTCTATGATTCTAGATTTATGACCACTGTCTCTTTATGAGGTTATAACTCTGGAACGCTTCAACGGATCTTCGCGATTCTGAGACTGTTTTCTCGTGACATATTGTACTTCATGTTAGTGGTAAAATTTCTTCGATATACCTTGCGTTTATTTTTGAAAAAAAACGCAAATATGGCGAAAATTTTGAAATTTTCAAACTTTGAATTTTTTTTCCCTTAAAACAGAGAAATATGTCACACAAAATAGTTAAGAAATAACATTTCCCACATGTCTACTTTACATCAGCACAATTTTGGAACCAAAATTTTTCTTTGTTAGGAAATTAGAAGGGTTAAAAGTTGACCAGTGATTTCTCATTTTTACAACAAAATTTACAAAGCCATTTTTTTAGGGACCACCTCACATTTGAAGTCACTTTGACGGGTCTATATAGCAGAAAATACCCAAAAGTGACACCATTATAAAAACTGCACCCCTCAAGCTACTCAAAACTACATTCAAGAAGTTTAATAACCCTTCAGGTGCTTCACAGGAGCTGAAGCAACGTGGATGGAAAAAATTAATATTTAACTTTTTAGCCACAAAAATGATCTTTTACAAACTTTTTTTCTAATTTTCACAAGGGTAAAAGGAGAAAATGGGCAGATAAAGTTGTTGTGCAATTTCTCCTGAGTATGCCAATACCCCATATGTGGGGGAAAACCACTGTTTGTGCACACGGCAGAGCTCGTAAGGGAAGGAGCGCCGTTTGACTTTTTCAAACTAAAATTGGCTGGAGTTGATATTGGACGCCATGTCGTGTTTGGAGAGCCCCTGATACGCCTAAACAGTGGAAACCCCCCACAAGTGACACCATTTTGGAAACTAGACCCCCTAAGGAACTTATCTAGATCTGTTGTGAGCACTTTGAACCCCAAAGTGTTTCACAAAAGTTTATAATGCCTGGGTGTGAAAAAAAAAAAAAAAAAAAAATTTTCCACAAAAATGACTTTTTAGTCCCAATTTTTTGATTTTTCCCAAGGAAATTGGACCCCAAAACTTGTTGTCCAATTTGTCCTGAGTACGCTGATACCCCATATGTGGGGGGGGGAAACCGTTTGGGCGCACGGCAGGGCTTGGAAAGGAAGCAGTAACGTTTTGGAATGCAAACATTGATGGGGGTCATGTTCCGTTTGTAGTGCCACAGATGAGCCTAAACAGTGGAAACCCCCCACAAGTGACCCCATTTTGGAAGCTAGACCCCCTAAGGAACTTATCTAGATCTTTGGTGAGCACTTTGAACCCCCAAGTGCTTCACACAAGTTTATAATGCCCGGGCATGAAAATAAAAAATCCTATTTTTTTCCCACAAAAATTATCTCTTAGTCACTAATTTTTTATTTTCCCATAGGTAACAGGAGAAATTGGACCACAAAATTTGTTGTCCAATTCGTCCTGAGTACGCTGATACCCCATATGTGAGGGGGAACCACTGTTTGGGCGCATGGCAGAGCTCGGAATGGAAGGAGCACCATTTGACTTTTCCAACCAAAATTGGCTGGAATTGAGATTGGACGCTATGTTGCATTTGGAGAGCCCCTGATGTGCCTAAACAGTGGAAACCCCCCACAAGTGACCCCATTTGGGAAACTAGACCCCCTAAGAAACTTATCTAGATCTTTGGTGAGCAATTTGAACCCCCAAGTGCTTCACACAAGTTTATAACGTAGAGCCGTAAAATTAAAAAATCATATTTTTTCCACAAAATTGATCTTTTCACCCCAATTTTTATTTTCCCAAGGGAAACAAGACTCCAAAAGTTATTGTGCAATTTGTCCTGAGTGCGCTGATACCCCATATGTGGGGGTAAACCACTGTTTGGGTGCATGGCAGAGTTTGGAAAGGAAGGAGCGCCGTTTGACTTTTTCAACGCAGAATTGGCTGGATGCCATGTCGCATTTGGAGAGCCCCTGATGCGCCTAAACAGTGGAAACCCCCAACAAGTGACCCCATTTTGGAAAATAGACCCCACAAGGAACTTATCTAGATGTGTGGTGAGCACTTTGAACCCCGAAGTGCTTCACAGAAGTTTATAACGTACAGCCGTAAAAATAAATCCTTTTTTTTTTTTTTTTTTTTTTACAAAAATGATTTTTTCGCCCCCAATATTTTATTTTCACAAGGGTAACAGGAGAAATTGGACCCCAAAAGTTGTTGTCCAATTTGTCCTGGGTACGCTGATACCCAATATGTGGGAGTAAACTACTGTATGGGCGCACGTCGGGGCTCGGAAGGGAAGTAGTGACGTTTTGGATTGCAGACTTTGATGGAATGGTCTGGGGCGTCATGTCGCATTTGGAGAGCCCCTGATGCGCATAAACAGTTGAAACCCCCCACAAGTGACCCCATTTTGGAAAATAGACCCCACAAGGAACTTATCTAGATGTTTGGTGAGCACTTTGAACCCCGAAGTGCTTCACAGAAGTTTATAACGTACAGCCGTAAAAATAAAAAATCCTTTTTTTTTTTTTTACAAAAATGATTTTTTCGCCCCCAATATTTTATTTTCACAAGGGTAACAGGAGAAATTGGACCCCAAAATTTGTTGTCCAATTTGTCCTGAGTACGCTGATACCCAATATGTGGGAGAAAACGACTGTATGGGTGCACGTCTGGGCTCGGAAGGGAAGTAGTGATGTTTTGGATTGCAGACTTTGATGGAATGGTCTGGGGGCGTCATGTCGCATTTGGAGAGCCCCTGATGCGCCTAAACAGTGGAAACCCCCCACAAGTGACCCCATTTTGGAAAATAGACCCCACAAGGAACTCATCTAGAAGTGTGGTGAGCGCTATGAAGCCCCAAGTACTTCACAGAAGTTTTATAACATACAGCCGTAAAAACAAAAAAATCATTTTTTTTTTTTACAAAAATGATTTGTCGCCCCCAGTTTTTTATTTTCCCAAGGGTAACAGGAGAAATAGGCCAAATTGCACAATAACTCTTGTGGTCCAGAGTACGCTGATACCCCATATGCGGGGGTAAACTACTGTTTGGGCGCATGGCAGAGCTCAGAAGTGAAGGAGCACCATTTGACTTTTTCAACGCAGAATTGGCTGGAATTGAGATCAGACACCATGTCACATTTGGAGAGCCCCTGATGTGCCTAAACAGCAGAAACCCCCCAATTCTAACTCCAACCCTAACCCCAACACACCCCTAACTCTAGTCCCAACCCTAACCACAAACCTAACCCTAACACACCCCTAACCGTAATCCCAACCCTAATCCTAACGTTAGCGCCAACCCTAACCCTAACTTTAGCCGCAACCCTAACCTAACGGGAAAATGGAAATAAATACATTTTTTTAATTTTATTATTTTTCCCTAACTAAGGGGGTGATAAAGGGGGGTCTGATTTACTATTTATAGCGGGTTTTTATGATTGGCAGCTGTCACGCTAAAAGACGCTTTTTATTGCAAAAAATAGTTTTTTGCATCACCACATTTTGAGAGCTAAAATTTTTGCATATTTTGGCCCACAGAGTCATGTGAGGTCTTATTTTTTGCGGTACGAGTTGACGTTTTTATTGGTACCATTTTTGAGCACGTGACATTTTTTGATCGCTTTTTATTTTGATGTTTGGGAGGTTAGAATGAACAAAAATCAGCAATTCATGAATTTCTTTTGGGGGAGGCGTTTATACTGTTCCGCGTGTGGTAAAACTGATAAAGCAGTTTTATTCTTCGGGTCAGTACGATTACGGCGATACCTCATTTATATCATTTTTTTTATGTTTTGGCGCTTTTATAGAATGAAAACAATTTTATATAAAAAATTATTATTTTTGCATCGCTTTATTCTGCGAGCTATAACTTTTTTATTTTTTCACTGATGATGCTGCATGATGGCTCGTTTTTTTGTGGGACAAGATGACGTTTTCAGCGGTACCATGTTTATTTATATCCGTCTTTTTGATCGCATGTTATTCCATTTTTTGTTCGGCGGTATGATGATAAAGCATTGATTTTTTGCTTCGGTTTTTTTTTTTTTTTTTTAAGGGGTTCACTAAAGGGTTAACTGGTGGGACAGTTTTATAGGGGGGGTCGTTACGGACGCGGCGATACCAAATATGTGTACTTTTATTGTTTGTTTTTTTTATTTACAGGAAAAAATGAATTTATTGGGGAATATATTTTTTTTTTTTTATGATTTTTTTTACCACTTTTTATTTTTATTTTTTTTACTTTGTCCCAGGGTGGGACATCACAGTATTTTAGCAGATAGCTGGTGTGACAGTGTGCACAGCACTCTGTCACACCAGCGATCGCACGCTGCTCTCAGCAGGCACTGAGGAAGCCGCCTCCCTGCAGGACCCCGGCGCCATCTTGGATCCGGGGACCTGGAGGGAGGACGGACCCTCGGAACAGCGCGACACATCGCGCTGCTCTGAGGGTCTCAGGGGGGCGCGCAGGGAGCCCCCTGCCTGCGCGATCCTCCCCTGTGCCCCGGGTACACCGCTATCATGTTTGATCGCGGTGTACCAAGGGTTAATGTGCCGGGAGCGGTCCGTGACCGCTCCTGACACACAGTCACGGGTGTCAGCTGTGATAATCAGCTGACACCCGGGAGCGCAGCTGATCGCCCATGACGTACTATTCCGTCCATGGGAATTAGGTCCAGGGTCACATGGACGGAATAGTACGTCTGATGGAATAAAGGGGTTAAAAACAAATCTCTAGATAGAATAGTGAAGTGAGGTGATAGGCCTAACTCCCCTAAATAGCCACATCCACCATGCACCCTATAGCACTTGATAATTGCACTTAGCCATTGGCAGATGACCGTATCATACAGCTTTATTCATAAACCCCTATTTATTAGAACGATGCCTGAGCCATACGTGATAAGAACGTTCTACCCGTATTGTCTCCCCCTTTATAATAGATTGCAAGCTTGCAAGCAGAGCAATTGCTCCTCCTGTAACTGTTAAAGTATGTGTTAGTTTGTAATGTTTTTTTACAAGTCCCCACTTAATTGTAAAGTGCTGCGCAGGTTGTTGGCACTATATAAAAAATTATATTAGTCTATAAACAAATAAAAAAATGACTCACTCACCAGGGTGAAAATATATATATATATATATATATATATATATATATATATATATATGTAGAAAAATTGGAGCAGCATAGAAAAATAACTGTTGGGTGCAATCCTGTTTGGCAAAAATTAAAATTTTTGCCCACATCAATATCAAAAAAATAGGCAGCACTCCATAGAAAATGCAGATAGTGGATATTTATTTCACCCACATATGGCGACGTTTCGGCTCCATGAGCCTTTTTCAAGCCTTGAAAAAAGGCTCATGGAGCCGAAACGTCGCCATATGTGGGTGAAATAAATATCCACTATCTGCATTTTCTATGGAGTGCTGCCTATTTTTTTGATATATATATATATAGATATATATCTATATATATATATATATATATATATATATATAGATATATATCTATCTATCTATCTATCTATCTATCTATCTATCTATCTATCTATCTATCTATCTATCTATCTATCTATCTATCTATCTATCTATCTATCTATCTATCTATCTATCTCTGGCAAAAATTAAGAGACCACTGCAAAATTTCTAGTTTGTCTGATTTTTCTCTTTTTAGGTATATTTTTGAGTAAAATGTAAATTGCTCTTTTATTCTATAAACTACTGACAACATGTCTCTGAATTTCCAATAAATTTTGTATTTTCAGAAAATGATAAATGGTCAAAATAAAAAAAAAAATGCAGTGCTTGCAGACCTCAAATAATGCTAAGAAAACAAGTTCATAATCATTTAGAAACAATACCAATGTTTTAACTCAAGAAGAATTCAGAAATCAATATTTTGTGGAATAAATGATTTTTAATCACAGCGTTCATGCGTCTTGGCATGCTTTTCACCAGTCTTTCACACTGCTTTTGGGTGACCTTATGCCACTCCTGGTACAAATATTTAGGCAGTTCTTTGTTTGATGGCTTGTGACTATCCATGGCATGGTTAAAAGTTATTTTTTCATTTCTTTTATTTTTGGGATATTACTAGCACTTGTTTTGCTATCCAGCTTGTCCTATTGCAAGAGGATTGTGAACACCACAGCAGTGTTTTTTTATGCTTTCCTTCGTTAAATAAGATTCAGTTCAGGTGATCACCTAATCAGAAGCACATTAAGTAGAATGAGGTGTACTCTGGTTGGAATTCAACTGACACTGGATTGGAATGGCTGTCAGACATGTAGAGATTTGCTGATTTTTATAAAACTGTGCAGTGGTCTCCTAATTTTTGCCAGAGCTGGCTGTATGTGTGTATGTATATGTGTAATATATATATATATATATATCTATATATATCTATATATCTAATATATATATATATATATATATATACCCAACAGCATCCTGAACAAGAGGATCCTCAGTTTCCTCACCGAACATAACGTCCTCAGCAAGAGCCAAGCAGGGTTCATGCCAAACCACCGCACCACTGACCACATCTATACCCTGCACAGCCTCATTCAGAGACACGTCCACAATACAAAGAACGGGAAGATATACGCCTGTTTCATGGACTTTAAAAAGGCCTTTGATTCGGTGTGGCACCCGGGCTTATTCCTGAAACTGCTGGAGAGCGGAATAGGAGGAAAGACCTACGATGTTATCAAAAGCTCCTACACCGAGAACCTCTGCAGTGTGAGTGTGAACGGTAAAAGAACGGCTTATTTCCAGCAGAGCCGTGGAGTCAGACAAGGCTGCAGCCTAAGTCCAACGCTCTTCAACATTTACATCAACGAGCTGGCTACCGCTCTGGAATCTTCCACAGCATCAGGTCCCACCCTCCACGACACCCAGGTGAAATTCCTGCTGTATGCAGATGACCTGCTGCTTCTGTCACCAACTAAGAAAGGCCTCCAAGACAACCTGAAAATCTTAGAGAAATTCAGCTCCACCTGGGCACTACCGGTCAACCTAAAGAAAACCAACATCATGGTGTTCCAGAGGAGAAAGAGAAAATTAGACCAGCACCCTTCATTTGTCCTCAACAACTGCGCCCTTACAGGAACAGACAAATATACCTACCTGGGCCTAGAGATTCACCGGTCAGGAAGCTTCAAACAAGCCATAGAGACCCTGAAAGACAAGGCATGTAAAACCTTCTATGGCATCCGAAGGAAACTTTACCATCTGAAGCCACCAGTGAGGGTCTGGTTAAAAATCTTCGACTCGGTCATCGCCCCAATCCTCCTGTTTGGCAGTGAAGTCTGGGGTCCTCACACCTACCCAGACTGGTCAAGATGGGATTCCAGCCCAACAGAAATATTCCACCTGGAATTCTGCAAGCACCTTCTCCAAGTCCATCGGAGCACCTCCAACAGTGCCTGCCGGGCCGAGCTGGGCAGATTCCCTCTACACCTAACGGTTCTAAAGAGGGCACTGTCATTCCGGGCTCACCTACGTAGGAGCAATCCAAGCTCCCATCACCATAAAGCCCTGACACACGTAGGTGAAACAGAAAAACTAGGACCCTCGGAACAGCTCACCCAAACCCAACCTGACCAGAACACCAATCACAACAACCTGACAAAAGCCGAAATCAGGAAGATGGTAGATGAGGGCCAGGAGAGGTATGTCAGTGACTGGAAGAACGACATCATCAGCTCCCAGAAACTGACCATGTACCGGAGTCTACAGAGAGACTACAGTCTGGCCCCATACCTGGAGAAACTCCCGGACCCCAGAGACCGCCAGATCCTGAGCCGGTATAGACTCAGCGCTCACAGTCTGGCCATCGAATCCGGCCGACACAGGCAGAGCTACAAGCCCAGGGAGGAAAGACTATGCCAACACTGTGACCAGGAGGCCATAGAGGACGAATCCACTTCCTGCTACACTGCTCCAAATACTCAGCAGTGAGGGACACTCACTTCAGGAGACTCTCACATCTCTTCCCGGATTTCATCACCATGAAGGAGGAAGAGAAAACACATATCCTGCTGGGGGAAGAAGAGAGAGCAGCGGAGATAGCAGCGCGGTACGTGAGCGAATGTCATAGACTGCGAGAAAGAGAACTATGATATGCCATGGACTTCTATAGCCCCCACCCCGGATCTGCCCCCATCACCCCTCCCTATGCCATGGACTTTTATAACCCCCACCCTGGACCTGCGCCCCCATCACCCCTCCCTATGCCATGGACTTCCATAGCCCCCACCCTGGATCTGCCCCTACTCAACATCCCTATCCCTATCCCCCTTTTGTACACTTGCTTTGGCAAAACTAATGTGTATTTAGTCCTGCCAATAAAGCTTCTTTGAATTTGAAATATATATATCTATATCTATATAGATATATATATATATATATATAGATATATATATATATATATCTATATAGATATAGATATATATATATATATATACATACATACACACAGACTTTTTTTATTTAAAACAAAAGCTGGATTTAAACAATAGGTCATTTTTGAAAATAGCTTCTTTTTAAGTCCTGAATCCTGATGCAAATGATTGTTTAAAGAGCTATACTGTATGCCTGTGCAACGCCTATTCTATAGAGAAGCCTTTAAGGGCTTATTCTGACAATTTATGCAGAATAACGGTATGTGTCTCCACCTGAAGTGCCGTATTTAGCATCTCGTTCTATGGTTTTGGCTGCACGAAAGAAAAAACGTACAGGAAAATTGAAAATTAAACTCACCCTCTGCAGTTCCTGAGATGCCTTTGCACCACTGCCTATAACATTTGATAAAATGCTGTAATGTCACATCTACACCGACATGACGACTAAGCCTAGTAATTGGCTACAGTGGTCGCATACTTCCTAGTCGTGATGCCAACAAAGGGTGGCAGCAGCAAAAGGACACTGCTGGACCTGCAGAGGGACAGTATAGCAGAGATTCAAGTACCGTATTATTCACTGGGGAAGAACATGGAGGAAAGCATATTAATAACCCCTTTAACACTTAGGCCTCTTTCAGACTTCAGTAGTTCGGCATCAGTCAGAATCTGCCATTTTTTGAATTTGGCAGATCCGCCATTTTTTTTGGGCGGATCCGCTGTTTTCCCATAGACTTGTATTACTGGCGGATTGCGACGGACGGACGTCCGTTGCATCAGTTGTTTGGCGTCCGCTGTCTCGATTGGACGGACATTGTAAAGTTTTTTGTCGGCGTCGAAATGGCGGATTGCGACGGATCCGCCGCGTCCGCCAAATTTTTACAATGGGCGCCATTTGACGGATTCCCCGACGGATCCGTCGTTTTGGATGGAGCATGCTCCAAATGTTGGATACTTTTCCAGACAGCCCCAAAACTATATAAACAAGCCAGGTGTGCCTCATTTCTCATTATGCCACACATGAAGACCCTGCCGGCAAGCCTGAAGACCCTGCCGGCAAGCCTGAAGACCCTGCCGGCAAGCCTGAAGACCCTGCCGGCAAGCATCAAGACCCTGCCGGCAAGCATCAAGACCCTGCCGGCAAGCATCAAGACCCTGCCGGCAAGCATCAAGACCCTGCCGGCAAGCATCAAGACCCTGCCGGCAAGCATCAAGACCCTGCCGGCAAGCATCAAGACCCTGCCGGCAAGCATCAAGACCCTGCCGGCAAGCATCAAGACCCTGCCGGCAAGCATCAAGACCCTGCCGGCAAGCATCAAGACCCTGCCGGCAAGCATCAAGACCCTGCCGGCAAGCATCAAGACCCTGCCGGCAAGCATCAAGACCCTGCCGGCAAGCATCAAGACCCTGCCGGCAAGCATCAAGACCCTGCCGGCAAGCATCAAGACCCTGCCGGCAAGCATCAAGACCCTGCCGGCAAGCATCAAGACCCTGCCGGCAAGCATCAAGACCCTGCCGGCAAGCATCAAGACCCTGCCGGCAAGCATCAAGACCCTGCCGGCAAGCATCAAGACCCTGCCGGCAAGCATCAAGACCTGCGCAAGCATCAAGACCCTGCCGGCAAGCATCAAGACCCTGCCGGCAAGCATCAAGACCCTGCCGGCAAGCATCAAGACCCTGCCGGCAAGCATCAAGACCCTGCCGGCAAGCATCAAGACCCTGCCGGCAAGCATCAAGACCCTGCCGGCAAGCATCAAGACCCTGCCGGCAAGCATCAAGACCCTGCCGGCAAGCATCAAGACCCTGCCGGCAAGCATCAAGACCCTGCCGGCAAGCATCAAGACCCTGCCGGCAAGCATCAAGACCCTGCCGGCAAGCATCAAGACCCTGCCGGCAAGCATCAAGACCCTGCCGGCAAGCATCAAGACCCTGCCGGCAAGCATCAAGACCCTGCCGGCAAGCATCAAGACCCTGCCGGCAAGCATCAAGACCCTGCCGGCAAGCATCAAGACCCTGCCGGCAAGCATCAAGACCCTGCCGGCAAGCATCAAGACCCTGCCGGCAAGCATCAAGACCCTGCGGCAAGCATCAAGACCCTGCCGGCAAGCATCAAGACCCTGCCGGCAAGCATCAAGACCCTGCCGGCAAGCATCAAGACCCTGCCGGCAAGCATCAAGACCCTGCCGGCAAGCATCAAGACCCTGCCGGCAAGCATCAAGACCCTGCCGGCAAGCATCAAGACCCTGCCGGCAAGCATCAAGACCCTGCCGGCAAGCATCAAGACCCTGCCGGCAAGCATCAAGACCCTGCCGGCAAGCATCAAGACCCTGCCGGCAAGCATCAAGACCCTGCCGGCAAGCATCAAGACCCTGCCGGCAAGCATCAAGACCCTGCCGGCAAGCATCAAGACCCTGCCGGCAAGCATCAAGACCCTGCCGGCAAGCATCAAGACCCTGCCGGCAAGCATCAAGACCCTGCCGGCAAGCATCAAGACCCTGCCGGCAAGCATCAAGACCCTGCCGGCAAGCATCAAGACCCTGCCGGCAAGCATCAAGACCCTGCCGGCAAGCATCAAGACCCTGCCGGCAAGCATCAAGACCCTGCCGGCAAGCATCAAGACCCTGCCGGCAAGCATCAAGACCCTGCCGGCAAGCATCAAGACCCTGCCAGCAAGCATCAAGACCCTGCCAGCAAGCATCAAGACCCTGCCAGCTAGCCAGCCAGAGAGATTGGTTGCCAGCCCAGCTGACTCCTGCCAGCCAGTGTGAGTATAAATGCCATCATGTGTGATTGCAGCATGTTTGAGTGTGTCCTGCATTCTTATTTTCTTTCATACTGTAGTTATATTTCCAACATGTTTAGTTTTCATAATGTACTAGTATTTTGGTGTGCGTACATGTGCGTGTTCGTGCGTGTGTGCATGCATATGTGTGCGTGTGTTTGTGTCAAGGCATGTGCATTTTGTTTCTTTTAATGTAATGTAATCTATTTTAAATAAAGAGCAGTGTAGCTCCTACTTGACCCCAAAAAAATAAGTTAAAAAAAAAACATTACAATAAAAACTGTCTACAAAAACTTTCCGTAGTATAATTTCAAACAAAGGTTATTTGTGTTATTATTGGTATACCACACAGGGTATACATAGGTGTATTGTTTTCAAAATGTGGATATAAGATTTATGGGGTGTATACAAAGGTTTATAAAGGTTATGGGGTGTATACAAAGGTTATGGGGTGTATACAAAGGTTATGGGGTGTATACAAAGGTTATGGGGTGTATACAAAGGTTATGGGGTGAATACAAAAGTTATGGGGTGTATACAAAGGTGTATACAAAGGTTATGGGGTGTATACAAAGGTTATCTGGTGTATACAAAAGTGTACACAAAGGTTATGGGGTGTATACAAAGGTTATGGGGTAGGTATCTAAAGATGGAAGGAGGGTTGGTGTTGAGAAATGTTTTATTTTTTTGGGTGGGGGTGAAACAGGAGGTGGAGGGTTCGGTAGCTTGTGCATTGAGTATCAAGAGGATGTAAAAGACGGCGTTGGAAAACCAAGCAAGTAATCTTTTTATTATTTTTGGGTATCATAGGTTTAAGTGTCTTTATACTTGCAGATTACTTTGAGGACCCAGTCAGGCCCCAAGAGCACCCAGTCAGGCCCAAGTTTAGAGTTATGTAAGTATACTGGCCAGAAAGCGGTTACATCCTTTGTATAGTAGCTTATCAAGTGTCTTTATACTTGCAGATTATTGTAAGGACCCAGTCAGGCCCAAGAGTTTTGTTCGGATGTAAGTATATTGGCCAGAAAGCTTTTCTATCTTTTGTATAGTAGCTTAACAAGAGTTTTTATACTTGCAGATTATTGTAAGGACCCAGTCAGGCCCAAGAGGACCCAGTCAGGCCCAAGAGTTTTGTTCTGATACAAGTATATTAGCAAGAAAGCTTTTCTATCTTTTGTATAGCAGCTTAACTGTCTTTATACTTGCAGATTATTGTAAGGACCCAGTCAGGCCCAAGAGGACCCAGTCAGGCCCAAGAGGACCCAGTCAGGCCCAAGAGTTTTGTTCTGATGTAAGTATATTGGCCAGAAAGCTTTTATATCTTTTGTATAGTAGCTTAACAAGTGTCTTTATACTTGTAGATTGTCAGGCCCCAAGCCAGTAATGTCTTCTTCTGGGAACCCCCCGCCACAGCGTCGGCGAACTGAGGTAATTTATTAATTTTTTTATTTTTTGCTGATGGTAACATTAATAGTAAACCGATATGCATGTATTCTGTTTGCACAGGAAGCTGAAGCAGAGGGGCTTCCAGAAGAAGGGCAGGGTGGAGAAATACTAGGAGTGGGCACGCAGAGGGTAAGTTTGCACAGACAAATCCTCACATACATCACACATTATTACCCAACATAAACATTGATCACAGCACACACAAAACATATACCTCCATTCCAAGCACATAATTTTTTTTTCTTTTTTATAGTCTTCACAATCCAGGTCTCGTCCTACAGTTCCTCCAAGGACCTCCCATGGTCGTCAGCATGATCGTCGCGGCGGTCAGCAAGTAAGTACACTATTTGTTTTGTGTTTTTTAAAGGTTTTTACTCCATTTTGCTGAAAAAAAAATTTTCTCCATAGGCTTCCCAGCGTGCTCCCGATACAGATGGTGAGGATGGAGGTATAGACGTGGACACCCTCATCAAAGAGGTACAAGATCGGGAGGCGCTGTGGAATATGGCTGACGGCCGCCATGCTGACTAAGTCATCACCCGACGGCTATGGGAAGAAGTATGCAGCATGGTGATGGAGAACTAGGAGGAACTCAAAGCTCGGGACCAGGATCATGCGCGTAAGTATTCACAGTTCACTAATGAATGTTGCAGAATGTAATGTGTTGTATACTAAAAACCAATTTTTTTCTTTTACTTTCCAGGTGACAGGGTTATCACACGGTGGCGGTCACTCAGGGATCGCTTCAAGAGGGAATTCAACAAGGAGATGCAGGCCCCGAGTGGATCAGCAGGACGCAAGAGCAGGTACAAATACGCCAGAGTCCTGTCGTTCTTGTGATCAACGATGGTCAGCAGAAGGTAAATATTTCACACCCCATTTATGTATCAAAAATGTTTTACGTGTCTAACCTTATTTTATTATTTCAGCAAGGGCAATGTAAAATATCAATATATTAAAAAAATTTTTTGTCTTTCTTTGACAGCACTGTCTGCAGCACTCAGGAGCCTGCTTCTGAGTTGGTTCCCTCTGGAGCGATCCCTCAGGAGTCCGCCACCGGGGACCACATCAATAGACCCGACCCCTCTGCACCTTCCATTCTGTGTGATCCCTCCGCCCCATCCACCAGCGCTGGAGCAGCAGGGTAGACTTCGTCACATGAAGCTGCAGTTGACGTGTTGGAGTTCCCTTTACCCTACCCTGCTGACACTGCCGCCACACCTAGACAACCTTATTGGTCTGGACGGCAGCGCCACAGAGGTCAGGAAAGGAGCTATGCATCTGAATACATCATTTCAAAACACGATCAGGCTTTTAAATGATCAAGTTACTGCTGGGTTCAGTCTGTTGAGCAAAAACATACTTAAACTCAGCAGTAAAATTGATAGGATGCAGTCAGATGCAAACTTGTCGCCGCGACACTGCTTTTTTCAGTCAGTACTCAGGCACATGGAAAATCTAACTCCTGACCTGCAGATGCATGTGATGCAAGGCTGCCACACTTCTCTAGCGCAGGCAATGTCCCGATCCCATCCACCTACCCACCAAATTCCAACACCTTCCTCACCTCAACCTGCCGTCCATCCAGCTGCCACCCATACAGCTGCAGGCCATCCTCCTACCACTCCTTCCCATTCCATTATTCCCATTATTTTAGTTCACCCTTCCAGTTTTCACCCTTAGGCCGGCGTCACACTGGCGACAAAATCGGACGACTGCAATGCGATGAAATATCGCATTGCAGTCGGACCTATGTTAATCTATGGAGCAGCTCCCAGTATCCGATTTTTTGTGGTCCGTTTTAAACGTCCGTGTACAATCGCAGCATGCTGCGATTGTCACCGATTGTCGGTCGACAATCGCCAATGCAAGTCTATGGGAGCGATGAAAAATCGGATTACAAACGGACCACACTGTGTGACTTGCGATGAAATCGCATCGGTGTCCTTTAGAAAAGCCGGCAATTCATCCCCGGCTATACTGTAAAATCACACTGACAGCTTTAATAAAGACTAGAAAGAATAGATATATACACATAGAACACATATATATATATATACATGTCATTGTGACATGTACATATACATATATTTATAGTTCCTAGACTTCTACATACTGTAATAGCCGCTAATTCAATTGCCGGGTTTTGTGAAATCACAGAAGCCGACATGAAATGATACATTGTTTCCACACATTTAACCATGTAATTTCATGTATTTTTATATATGTTTGAAACATACAATTACATGAGTGTATTTGTGCAAAATTTCAGACATGTAGGGGTTAATTAAAGGTGTAATTTCGTTGAAAAAAAATGCGTGGGCTCCCGCTGTATTTTCTCCACCAGACAGACAAAGCAAAGCGAGTGGGGGCAGATAATAATAGCCTAGGGAGGGTACATTTTTTTTGTGCCCCCCCTGGCTACTAACATCTGCCCCCAGACACCCCAGAAAGGGCAAATCTATAATTAGATTCGCCCTTTCTGGCACTTTGCCCGTCTATTCCCATTGCCCTGTAGCGGTGGCGAATGGGTTAATAATCTCACCTTACTGTCACCTTGCAATTGAAAGGTGACCTTAAGGCAGGTTAATAATTGATAGCTGTCAATTAGACAACTATCAATTATTAATCCTATTGAAGTAAATAAAAAAAACACACACACTTTAAGAATAAATAATTTTAATGAAATAAAAACACATTTTTTTGACCATATTTTATTTTACACTTAATCCGTGCGAAGCCATTGATCTCCTAAAATAAAGAAAAAAAAATAAAACAACATTATTCTTACCTATTCCGCCGATCTGTCACGTCCCACGCTGTAATCCTTCACAAAGGGTTAACTAGCTTTGAGCCAAGCAGTGCAAGTAATCCTGCATGCTCAGCTCAAAGCTCATGAATGAATAAGTTCCTCTCCTGGCGACAGGAGAGGATGTGTTTCATGAATGAAGCTTAATTGATTGTGTCCACTTTCCCTTTAGGTCAGGTCACTACAGTTAAATTGGCAATAAATCAATTAAGCTCCATTCATGAATCTATTCCTCTACTTTCGCTGGGAGAGGAACTTATTCATTCAGGGGAATACAGGTCTGAGACAGCATTATTAGCTCTCTGCGACCTGTAACCTGTTAACCCTTTCTGATGGATTACACCATGGGACCTGACTGTACATCGGATTGGTAAGTATAATTTTGCTTTTTATTTTATTTTTATTACAGGAAATGGTTTTAGCAGGAAAATAAAATATGGTCAAAAACTGTGTGATTATTTAATTAAACTTATTTTTTATTAAACTGTGTGTGTTTGATTTTTCTTTCATACAATAGGATTAATAATTGATAGTTGTCTAATTGACAGCTATCAATTATTAACCTGCCTTAAGGTCACCTTTCAATACTAAGGTGACAATAACGCCAGATTATTAACCCATTCGCCACCGCTACAGGGCAATGGGAATAGACGGGCAAAGTGCCAGAAAGGGCGAATCTAATTATAGATTTGCCCTTTCTGGGGTATCTGGGGGCAGATGTTAGTAGCCAGGGGGGCACAAAAAAAATGTACCCTCCCTAGGCTATTATTATCTGCCCCCACTCGCTTTGCTTTGTCTGTCTGGTGGAGAAAATACAGCGGGAGCCCACGCATTTTTTTTCAACGAAATTACACCTTTAATTAACCCCTACATGTCTGAAATTTTGCACAAATACACTCATGTAATTGTATGTTTCAAACATATATAAAAATACATGAAATTACATGGTTAAATGTGTGGAAACAATGTATCATTTCATGTCGGCTTCTGTGATTTCACTGAAGCCGGCAATTGAATTAGCGGCTATAACAGTATGTAGAAGTGTAAGAATTATAAATATATATATATATATATATAATATATATATATATGTGCTCTATGTGTATATATCTATTCTTTCTTTTGGCATTTAAATACTATTCTTTTGGATCCATTATATGTCAGTTTTGCAAGCCTGCGAGAAAATCTCGCAAGTCGGTTGAAAATCGGATGTTACAAGGTACACACACATGCGATTAAATCGCATCTTTGAAGGAAAATCGGATGCCAGAAGGATGTGTGATGTTTTTATTTTGATCCGATTGTCGACCGTCTAAAACGGACCGATTTTTTGTGGTTGTGTGTGACTCCGGCCTCACCTTCACCATACCCCATCCCACCAACACCTTCACCGTTCCTCCCACAAACCACTTCTGCCCCTCAACTCCCTGCCCAACCTCATGTTTTTACCTCCACTTCTGATCCTACCCAACCTGCTGTTCCGTCCCCCACTATCGACGTGGTCCGCCCTGTCAGCCTCTCCGCTACTACTATCTCCACCCAACACTACACAAATCTGTAAATATATGTATATACTGCTGTTAATTTCTGTAAATATAGTATATAGTGCTGTGAATTTATGTATATACAGTGCCTACAAGTAGTATTCAACCCCCTGCAGATTTAGCTGGTTTGATAAGATGCAAATAAGTTAGAGCCTTCAAACTGCAAACGAGAGTAGGATTTATTAACAGAAGCATAAATCTTACAAACCAAAAAGTTATGTTGCTCAGTTGAATTTTAATAAATTTTAAACATAAAAGTGTGGGTCAATTATTATACAACCCTTATGTTTAATATTTCGTGGAATAACCCTTGTTTGCAATTACAGCTAATAATCGTCTTTTATAAGACCTGATCAGGCCGGCACAGGTCTGTGGAGTTATCTTGGCCCACTCCTCCATGCAGATCTTCTCCAAGTTATCTAGGTTCTTTGGGTGTCTCATGTGGACTTTAATCTTGAGCTCCTTCCACAAGTTTTCAATTGGGTTAAGGTCAGGAGACTGACTAGGCCACTCCAACACCTTGACTTTTTCCCTCTTGAACCAGGCCTTGGTTTTCTTGGCTGTGTGCTTTGGGTCGTTGTCTTGTTGGAAGATGACATTACGACCCATCTTAAGATCCTTGATGGAGGAGCGGAGGTTCTTGGCCAAAATCTCCAGGTAGGCCGTGCTATCCATCCTCCCATGGATGCGGACCAGATGGCCAGGCCCCTTGGCTGAGAAACAGCCCCATAGCATGATGCTGCCACCACCATGCTTGACTGTAGGGATGGTATTCTTGGGGTCGTATGCAGTGCCATCCAGTCTCCAAACATCACGTGTGTGGTTGGCACCAAAGATCTCGATCTTGGTCTCATCAGACCATAGAACCTTGAACCAGTCTGTCTCAGAGTCCTCCAAGTGATCATGAGCAAACTGTAGACGAGCCTTGACATGACACTTTGAAAGTAAAGGTACCTTACGGGCTCGTCTGGAACGGAGACCATTGTGGTGGAGTACGTTACTTATGGTATTGACTGAAACCAATGTCCCACTGCCATGAGATCTTCCCGGAGCTCCTTCCTTGTTGTCCTTGGGTTAGCCTTGACACTTCGGACAAACCTGGCCTCGGCACGGGAGGAAACTTTCAAAGGCTGTCCAGGCCATGGAAGGCTAACAGTAGTTCCATAAGCCTTCCACTTACGGATGATGCTCCCAACAGTGGAGACAGGTAGGCCCAACTCCTTGGAAAGGGTTTTGTACCCCTTGCCAGCCTTGTGACCCTCCACGATCTTGTCTCTGATGGCCTTGGAATGCTCCTTTGTCTTTCCCATGTTGACCATGTATGAGTGCTGTTCACAAGTTTGGGGAGGGTCTTAAATAGTCAGAAAAGGCTGGCAAAAGAGATCATTAATCCACACATGTGAAGCTCATTATTCTTGGTGCCTGAACTACTTCTTAATACTTTAGGGGGACCAAACAGAATTCTTGTGGTTTGAGGGGTTGAATAATAAATGACACTCTGAATTAACTTTTAACGTTTTTAAAAAAAAAAAAAAAAATTATAAATTTTTTTTTTGCTGCAGTGCATTTCCCACTTCCAGGCTGATCTACAGTACAAATGTCACAATGCCAAGTTAATTCCGCATGTGTCAACCAGCTAAATCTGCAGGGGGTTGAATACTACTAGTAGGCACTGTATAGTATATAGTGCTGTGAATTTACGTATATATAGTATATAGTGCTGTGAATTTACGTATATATAGTATATAGTGCTGTGAATTTACGTATATATATATATATATATATATATATATAGTATATAGTGCTGTGAATTTACGTATATATATAGTATATAGTGCTGTGAATTTATGTATATATAAATTTTTCAAAACGTCTATGATTCAATAAAAAGGATACAAGTTTTTTGTAGAATAAAATTTATTTTGGTTGAAAATATTTGTCTTATTTTTTTTAAGTGATAAAGTGTAAAAACGTTAAAGGGTAACACACACAACTTGGTGTAAAGGTACCAAGATTAGGGTACAGATAATACATTAATAGTGGTAAAGGTACAAAAGGTAATTAAATTATGGTACAGATACCAAACATTACAGATCTGTGGTAAAAATCAAAATGCATGGTATAGTAGAGAAAAATAAAAAAAAATTAAACCATGTCATACTGCGTCAACTCTTCCTTCAGGTGACAAAGTAGTCCGCAAACTTGTCCAGCATTCTGGAAACTGAGCCTGTACTCCTAAAACTTATATTGTTGTAATCCTGCAATGTGGTCTCGGACATATTTTCATCCATGGAAACATGTTCTTTGGATATTACAAAATTGTGGAAGATCACACAAGCCTTCACGACCTCATCAACAGTCTCAGTTTGTAGTTTTATTGCGGTAAGCAGCACTCTCCATTTAGCAGTTAAAATACCAAACGCACATTCGAAGTCTCTTCGGGCCCTTGTCAAACGATAGTTGCAGATTTATTTCTTTTGTGTCAAGCCATGACTTCCATAGGGTTTAAGCAAATGCGGTGAGACCTGAAAGGCCTCATCTCCCACACACACAAATGGCAATGCAGGACCAGAGGTTCCAGGGAGTGGTCTTGGAGGTGGAAAGTCAAAAGTATCACCATATAACCGACGTCCCATCGGCGACATCTTGAAGACCTGGGAGTCATTTGAACGGCCATAGGCACCGATATCCACAGCAATAAATTTACATTTGGCGTCAGCAAGGCCCATGAGTACAATTGAGAAAAATTTCTTATAATTAAAGAATTCAGATCCGGATCCAGCTGGTTTCACAATTCTAATATGCTTGCCATCCCCGGCACCAACACAGTTTGGGAACTGGCATATTGCCATGAAATTTGCAGCAATCTCCAACCATCTCTCCTGTGTTGGCTGTGGGATGTATTCCTCCTGCAAAGAATCCCACAATGCCCGGCAGGTCTCTTTCACAATCCCGGATACTGTGGAAATCCCAAGCCGGTATTGGTAAGGTAATGCGGAGAGGAAAAGGATTCCCCAGTTGCAAGAAATCTGCACAAAAGGAAAAGACAATAATTAATTAAAAACACCAGCAACAACATACAGTTATAAGTTTGCAAAATGAGGAAGAATTAAAAAAAAAAAAAAACTTACCGAATTGTGACCATCAGACGCTCTGCTGGTGATATTGCAAAACGTAATTAAGTGTCTTGTCTCCTTATTCGATCTTCAATCCGTTCCACCAAACACTCAAAATTGCCAGCTCTCATTCTCACATAGTTAAAGAATTTGCTGGGGTTCTGCCTCAATTCCATGTATAATGTGGAATACACCCCACGCCTAGCATTTATGGGATGTATCCACATACGTCACTGCCGCCGACGCAGGATCCACTGTCTGGCTTCCTCCTTCTAACGAACAATTCTTGCCAACCGATCAGCCTCCAATGAAAAATCCACACATCTTCGCCATATTCTCCAAAATCACCTCCATCTCTACCACTTGCTCTACAACCTTTCAAATAATATGGTGTAAAAACACCCTATTTATAGTTTCCACATAGTTCCCAGTACCCAATCACGGATTAGCATAGTTTCCAGTAGCCTCCCATGTGAATAACAGATCCGCCAAAAAACGGATGAAACGGATGCAAAAAACGGATGTGACAGAGTGAACGGATCCGTTACTTTGGCGGATCCGTCAACGGATCCGCCAAAATAACGGATCCGTTCACTCCGTTATTCACTATTTTTGGCGGATCCGCCACGATGTCGGATTCTGACTGGCGCCAAGCGACTGAAGTGTGAAAGAGGCCTTACCTGACATCTGCTGTACATGTGCAGCGCAGCGGGCAATGTGTTTCTGCAAACTGCCATGTATATGCAAGGTGCCATGATTTTGCCACCTCATAAATAAAGCTGACTTCACATCAGTGGGGCATCAGCTGTAAATCATAGCTGACACCCTGCTGCAATCAGTGATAGCACCGGTCACAGCTGTTTGTCACCATTAGCATTAGCATTGGCATCTAAGGTGTTAATGTCATCTATATGCTTATTCGAGGGAGGACACAAACTTTATCACAATCATCACCACGCGATCATGAACGCAAGGTTGCCATAATGACCCAGACCATATAATGGCCTCGGGGTCACCCAGCTCCGGTGGCATTTAAGGTCCTGCCAAAAGTAGGGTCTAATACACTTCTGATATCATGCAAGTATCAGACCAGCAAACAAACAAGTGAAAGTTTAGTTCCATTCTGGGACCAAGTAGAAAGTCATAAGATATGCAAAGCTATTTCACAACTGAAAACACTTTTTTAAAAAGCAAACGCAATAAAAGGACATATAATTGGTACACCTTCACTTCGGAGCCATGTCGAATGTCAAAACAGAAGTTTCTTACCATATATGAGGGGGTCGGCATACTCCAGAAAAATTAATTTTCAAAAATTTGGGTGTTCATTTTCTCCTGCTACCTTGGTGAAAAAGAAAGACTTGGGGCTCCATAGAAAAACAAAACAAAACAAAACAAAAAAAAAAAACACAACATCACGATTTATCAACGCTTTCACACCAGACTGATTCAGGCATAAAAAGTTTGAAAAGTCGCAAAATTTAGGCACCACCCAAGTTGCGCACAAATTTTGCCACTTGACATATTTGCACATGATGGGGGCATGGCGTGTGGGGAAGGGGCTGGGTTCGAGGGAGGTACCAGAGATAGTCTAATTAATGACTAGCTCAGGAGCTCCAAACGCCAGAAAGCTCAATGACTGGAGTGAAATTTCTGTCGTAGCGGATGGAGGTGCAAAACAGTCGTCATCAGACGTTCCAGATTCATGGAGAGGCGTGCACCTCTTCATGAATCAGAAGCGTCTGATCCCAGAACACCCCTTCATCAAGACCAGCATGAAAAGAACTGGTGTTGATGAATCGGACTCAGAATTTTTAAATTTTCACACCACAATGTTAGAAATTTTCGTTAAGCCCTTTTGATTAACAAAAGGTCGTAACACTATATTAAATTCCTTAGGGGTGTACTTTACAATATTTGGTCACTTGTGGGGGGCTTTTGCACTCAGAGCTCCCCTTATACAACATAGTGTCCGCAATCAATTCCAGTCAAAATTGCACTACAAAAGTTAGTGTTCCTTCTCTTCTGTGCAGTGGGCCCAAACAGATTCTAAATTTGTTTAACAAATTTTTGGGTGTATTTTCTCTCATTCTCATTACAGGGTGGAACATGTAACTCTGAAAAATGTAATTATTATTGTCATTCCACTTGACACTAAATTCCATTGAAACATCAGTAGAGTTGAACTATCTGAATGTGGTTTTTGAATACTTGGAAAGGTGCCGTTTTTAAAATAGTGTCACTTTTGGGGATTTTCTGACATAGAAACCGCTCAAAATGACTTTAACCCCTTAGTGACAGAGCCATTTTGCAGCTTAATGACAGGGCCAATTTTTACAATTCTGACCACTGTCACTATGAGGTTATAACTCTGGAACGCTTTAACGAATCCAGCTGATTCAGAGATTGTTTTTTCGTGACATATTGTACTTCACGTTAGTGGTAAAATTTCTTTGATATGACTTGTGTTTATTTATGAAAAAAATGGAAATATGGCGAAAATTTTGAAAATTTAACAATTTTCAAACTTTAAATTTTTATGCCCTAAAATCAGAGAGATATGTCACACAAATTTCTTAATAAATAACATTTCCCACATGTCTACTTTACATCAGCACAATTTTGGGAACAACATTTTTTTTTGTTATGAAGTTATAAGGGTTAAAAGTTGACCAGCGATTTCTCATTTTTACAACACCATTTTTTTTTTTAGGGACCACATCACATTTGAAGTCACTTTGAGGGTCTATATGATAGAAAATACCCAAAAGTGACACCATTCTAAAAACTGCACCCCTCAAGGTGCTCAAAACCACATTCAAGAAGTTTATTAACCCTTTACGTGCTTCACAGGAACTGAAGCAATGTGGAAGGAAAAAATTAACATTTAACTTTTTTTGCAAAAACTTTACTTCGGAACCAATTTTTTTTTATTTCACAACTGTTAAAAGAAAAAATGAACCACAAAATTTGTTGTGCAATTTCTCCTGAATAAGCCGATATCCCATATGTGGGGGTAAACCACTTTTGGGCGCACGGCAGAGGTCGCAAGGGAAGGAGCGACATTTGACTTTTTCAACGCAGAATTGGCTGGACGCCATGTCGCGTTTGTAGAGGCCCTGATGTGTCTAAACAGTGGAAACCCATCACAAGTGACCCCATTTTGGAAACTAGACCCCCTAAGGAACTTATCTAGATGTGTGGTGAGCACTTTGAACCTCCAAGTGCTTCACAGAAGTTTATAACATAGAACAGTGAAAATAAAAAATCATATTTTTTCCACAAAAACAATCTTTTCACCCCAATTTTTATTTTCCCAAGGGTAACAGGACCCCAAAAGTTTTTGTGCAATTTGTCCTGAGCATGCTGATACCCATATGTGGGGGTAAACCACTGTTTGGGTGCATGGCAGAGCTTGGAAGGGAAGGAGCGCCCTTTGACTTTTTCAACCAGAAATGGCTGGAGTCATGTCGTGTTTGTAGAGGCCCTGATGTGTCTAAACAGTGGAAACCCCCAAAGTGACCCCATTTTGGAAACTAGACCCCTAAGGAACTTATCTAGATGTGTGGTGAGCACTTTGAACCTCCAAGTGCTTCACAGAAGTTTATAACATAGAACCGTGAAAATAAAAAATCATATTTTTTCCACAAAAACGATCTGTTCACCCCAATTTTTATTTTCCCAAGGGTAACAAGACCCCAAAAGTTTTTGTGCAATTTGTCCTGAGCATGCTGATACCCCATATGTGGGGGTCGTTTGGGTGCATGGCAGAGCTTGGAAGGGAAGGAACGCCGTTTGACTTTTTCAACGCAGAATTGACTGGATGCCATGTCGCGTTTGTAGAGGCCCTAATGTGTCTAAACAGTGGAAACCCCCCACAAGCGACACCATTTTGGAAACTAGACCCCCTAAGGAACTTATATAGATGTGTGGTGAGCACTTTGAATCCCCAAGTGCTTCACAGAAATTTATAACTCCCGGGCATGAAAATAAAAAGTCATATTTTTACCACAAACCTGATCGTTTAGTCCCCAATTTTTTATTTTCCCAAGAGTAACAGGAAAAATTAGACCACAAAAGTTGTTGTCCAATTTGTCCTGAGTACGCTGATACCCCATATGTGGGGGGGGACCACTGTTTGGGCGCACGGCAGGGCTTGATAGGGAAGGAGTGCCGTTTGACTTTTTCAAACCAAAATTGGCTGGAATTGAAATTGGACGCCATGTCGCGTTTGGAGAGCCCCTGATACGCCTAAACAGTGGAAACCCCCCACAAATGACACCATTTTGGAAACTAGACCCCTTAAGGAACTTATCTAGATGTGTGGTGAGCACTTTGAACCCCCAAGTGCTTCACAGAAATTTATAAACGTAGAGCCGTGAAAATAAAAAATCATTTTTTTCCTCAAAAATGATTCTTTAGCCCGCTATTTTTTTTATTTTCCCAAGGGTAACAGGAGAAATTGGACCCCAAAAGTTGTTGTGCAATTTTTCCTGAGTATGCTGATACCCCATATGTGGGGTGAAACCACTGTTTGGGCGCATGGGAGTGCTTGGAAGGGAAGGAGCACCATTTTGTAATGCAGACTTTGATGGAATGTTCTGCGGGCGTCATGTTGTGTTTGCAGAGCCCTTGATGTGCCTAAACAGTAGAAACCCGCTGCAAGTGACACCATTTTGAAAACTAGACCCCCCAAGGAGCTTATCTAGATGTGTGGTGAGCACTCTGAACCCCCAAGTGCTTCACAGAAATTTATAAACGCAGAGCCGTGAAAATAAAAAATAATTTTTTTCCTCAAAAATTGTTTTAGCCAGCTATTTTTTATTTTCCCAAGGGTAACAGGAGAAATTAGAACCCTAAAATTGGTGTGCAATTTGTCCTGAGTACGCTGATACCCCATATGTTGGGGTAAACCACTGTTTGGGCGCACGGCAGGGCTCGGAAGGGAGGGAGCGCTATTTGACTTTTTGAACGCCACGTCGAGTTTGGAGACCCCCTGATGTGTCTAAACAGTGGAAACCCCCCACAAGTGACCCCATTTTGGAAACTAGACCCCTTAAGGAACTTATCTAGATGGGGGTTCAAAGTGCTCACCACACAAGTGTTTCACAGAAATGTATAAACGCAGAGCTGTGAAAATAAAAAAATTTTTTCTCAAAAGATTTTTTTTTAGCCAGCTATTTTTTATTTTCCCAAGGGTAACAGGAGAAATTAGATCCCCAAAATTGGTGTGCAATTTGTCCTGAGTACGCTGATACCCCATATGTGGGGTGAAACCACTGTTTGGGCGCATGGGAGTGCTTGGAAGGGAAGGAGCACCATTTTGTAATGCAGACTTTGATGGAATGTTCTGCGGGCGTCATGTTGTGTTTGCAGAGCCCTTGATGTGCCTAAACAGTAGAAACCCCCTGCAAGTGACAACATTTTGGAAACTAGACCCCCCAAGGAGCTTATCTAGATGTGTGGTGAGCACTCTGAACCCCCAAGTGCTTCACAGAAATTTATAAACGCAGAGCCGTGAAAATAAAAAATAATTTTTTTCCTCAAAAATGATTGTTTTAGCCAGCTATTTTTTATTTTCCAAAGGGTAACAGGAGAAATTAGAACCCTAAAATTGGTGTGCAATTTGTCCTGAGTATGCTGATACCCCATATGTTGGGGTAAACCACTGTTTGGGCGCACGGCAGGGCTCGGAAGGGAGGGAGCGCCATTTGACTTTTTGAACGCCACGTCGTGTTTGGAGACCCCTGATGTGCCTAAATTGTGGAAACCCCTCAATTCTAGCTCCAACCCTAACCCCAACACACCCCTAACCCTAATCCCAACCCTAATCCTAACCTAAATCCCAACCCTAATTTCAACCCTAATTGTAACCCTAACCTTAATTGTAACCCTAACTCTAATTGTAACCCTAACCCTAATTTTAACCCTAACCATAATTCTAACCCTAATTATAACCCTAACCCTAAGGCTAAGTTCATTTTGCGTTTTACCAGCCCGTTCAACACATAGCGTTGACGGGCTGGTAACGGTATAGCATAACACGATCGCGTTATGCTATACCCGCTAGCGCAGATGAATCAGCAGATGATTCATCTGCGCCAGCGGTGACGGAGCCCAAACGCTGCAGCCTGCGTCCGAGGCTCCGTCACTGAATGATGGCACGTCGCGAACGCATGCTGCTTTACGGCATGCGTCGCGATGCGCCCTCAAATGGGGGTGAATGGCCGCGTTAACGGACTGCGTTACACCGCGTTATACCGCGGTGTAATGCAGTCCGTCTAACAGACTGCCATAACGCAGTATGAACCCAGCCTAACCCTAACCCTAATTATAACCCTAACCCTAATGCTAACCCTAATGCTAACCCTAACCCTAATGCTAACCCTAACCCTAATTATAACCCTAACCCTAACGGAAAAATGAAAATAAATATAATTTCTATTTTTTATTTTATGTCCCTAACTAAGGGGGTGATAAATGGGGGGGTTATGTACTGTTTTTTTTATTTTGATCACTGTGATAGTTTATCACAGTGATCAAAATGCACTTTTATGAGAATGAATGAAAAAATTTTGAATCTGCCGCCAAGCAGATCGGCGGGCGCACTGCGCATGCGCCCGCCATTTTTTTTTTCCAGGAAGAAGACGCCGGGATCCTGGGGCCTGTGGGAGGACCGAGGACACCGGCAAGTATAGGGGGGGCGATAGGGGGACCTGGGGACCCTCATTTTCTCCCCTCTGATGTGCGATCACATCAGAGGGGAGAGAAATCATTTATTTTTTTTATTTTTTTTGCGGTCGCTGTTATACTTAGTATAACAGCGATCGCGACACCGGGGTCGGTAAATACCGACCCGGATCATGTTCTCTGGGGTCTCGGCTACCCCCGGTAGCCGAGACCCCAGAGAAAATTGCCCATCCCCCCCCCAGCACAGCGGCGGGCGCACTGAGCATGCGCCCGCCATTTTCTCAATGGCGGCGGCACTGGGGAAGGCAGAGGGGCACGGGGGCGACATGGAGGACATCGGGGGCCACATGGGGGTCCCGGGGACCCTTTTTCTCTGTCCTCTGATGTCCGATGACATCAGAGGACAGAGAAATTAAATGGAACATTTTTTTTTTGTGGTCGCCGTTATAGGGTTAATAACGGCGATCGCAACATCGGTGTCGGTAAAAACCGACCCGATTCATGTTCTCGGAACCCCGGAGAAAATGCGCCTCTGGGGGGCGCTATTCACTTTTTCCACAGCGCCGTTAATTAACGGCGCTGTGGTTTAAGTACCCTTAATGACCGCCGTTAAAAGGCGTATCGGCGGTCGTTAAGGGGTTAAAATTTGATAGGTTTCTAAAAAAAAATAGATTTGATCAAATTGGTTGAAAAGTTGCTGCTGGGTTACGTAAAAACGTGCGAGTTATTACCACAAAGTGACACTGGTCAGTTTTGAAAAATGGGCTCTGTTAGGAATTTGAAAATCTGCTTTGGTAGTAAAGGGTTAAAAGTGATCAAAATAATCAAAACCTATAGAAATATTAAATTCCATTAGATTCACTATGCTACAGGTAGTGCAAATGCATATGCTGCAGAGATGTTGGAGCTGCTGTCGCATTCATTTAAAATGACCCTATGCAGAAGAATTGAACAATTTTCATACCCAGAAACCTCTGCAATTAAATCTGCAGTGTGTGAATCCTCCCTTGATATGTTTACATGTGACAGATTGCTGCAGAATTTCTGCAAATGAAATACGGATTTTTGTGTTACTCACCGTAAAATCCTTTTCTCCGAGACGCTCATTGGGGGGACACAGGACTGTGGGTGTGGCTATTGCCGCTAGGAGGTCGACACTAAGTAAACATAAAAAAAGTTAGCTCCGCCTCCGTCGTCTACACCCTGCTACTGGCCGTAGGCTAACTCAGTTTGGTGCAAAAGCAGTAGGAGAACGAAGCATAAATCAACATCACCACAGGAACAACCCATACAGAATTAAACCCACCAAGAACATAAAATTAACACAAAATAAAGCCATCTGGCTAAAAAAGGGTGGGTGCTGTGTCCCCCAATGAGCGTCTCGGAGAAAAGGATTTTACGGTGAGTAACACAAAAATACGTATTTCTCCTTCGTCTCATTGGGGGACACAGGACTGTGGGACGTCCTAAAGCAGTCCCTTGGGTGGGAGACCGCTTATACAGTGTCAGTCATCATGTCAGGCATAGTCTATCGGTGTGCCACCGCCGCCTGAAAAATCCTTCTACCCAGACTCGCATCCGCCGAAGCCTGGGTACAGATATTGTAATGCTTGGAGAAGGTATGCGAGCTAGAACAGGTTGCCGCCTTACAAACCTGCCCTCGTCCGCGATACATACCTCCTGAGCGCTGTCACCAGGTCCAGCGTATGGAGAGCCTTCTCCACCTGATGCATTGGTGCCGGGCAGAACAAGGACAAAACAATGTGTTCGTTGATATGAAAGAATGACACGAACTTTGGTAAAAAGGGCGAATTAGGTCTAAGCGCCACCTTGTCCTGGTGAAAAAGTAAGTGTGGGGCTCGGCAAAAAAAGCCGCCAGTTCCGAGACCCGCCTAATGGAAATTATGGCTATCAAAAAATACGACCTTCCAGGAGAGGTACGTTAAAGATACTTCCCGAAAGGGCTCAAATGGAGATTCCTGTAAGACTCCCAGCACCAGGTTGAGATTCCAGGTGTCTAGGGGACCCTGTAGAGGGGTACATATGGACAACCCCCTGTATGAAGGTTCTCACCTCCCGATTGGTGGCAATTCTACGCTGAAAAAAGTACAGAAAAAAGCCGATACTTGTCTACTATGAGTGCCTGGAGCTAGACCTGCATCTAGACCGGCCTGGAGAAAAGCCAGAATGTTGGGAATCGAGAACTGTAGCGGGGAATAACTATGTTCCCTGCACCACCTAACAATGACCCTCCAAATATGGTGATAGACCCGAGCTGAAGCCGGCCTTCGAGCGTTTGGTCATTGTGGTAGCGACTCTCTGGGAGAACCCTGCCCGGAATAGAATCCAAGATTCAAAGGCCAGGTCGTCAAAACACAGGGCTCCCGAGTTCTGGTGGGAAACCAGGCCTGGAAGAGAAGCTCTGCGTGGTCTGGTAGTCGCCACGGTACGTCGGTGAGCAGCTGCATCAGATTTGCCTACCGGGACCGAAGAGGTCAATCTGGAACGATTAATATCGCCGGGCCTCCCTCTGTCTCGATCCTCTCGATTCCCCTGGGTAGCAAAGCTAGCAGAGAGAACAAGTATGGGAGGTGAAATTGATTCCATGGCGGAACCAGAGAGTCCTCCGCAATTGCCTGCGGATCTCTGTACCCAGAGACAAAACTGGCCCCCTTGGCATTGTTCCTAGAGGCCATCAGATCACTATGTGGTGTGACCAAGCGCCGGCAAATCCGCTGAAATACGTCAGGATGTAGGGACCACTCCCAGGATGCCAGACCCCGATAGCTGAGGAAATCCGCTGCCCAGTTCTGCTCGCTCGGAATGTGCACCGCCGACAGCACCGAATGGTTCCGCTCGGCCCATCCTAGGACTGGTTTCACTTCGAGCATGGCCGCCCTGCTTCAGGGCCGCCCTGCTTCAGGTACCACCTGAATATTTATGTAAGCCACGACCGTGTCGTTGTCTGACTGTATCCGGATGGGGTGGCCCGCCAAATGGTGACGAAAGCACCGCAGGGTCAGCTGAACTGCTCAAAACTCTAATATATTGGTCGGGTGAGCTGACTCTTGCTGAGACCAACGTTCCTGGGTGGTGGAGAAACACCGCTCTCCATCCGAGAAGGCTGGCGTCTGTCGGGCCTACCAGCCCATGGACAGGAGGAAAGGCCCTCTGAAGTGACGAGTTCCTCGTCCACCATACCAGAGCCAGTCTGACTTGAGGAAACAGCTGGCATCGACGGTCTAGGGAGCAAGGACTCCTGTCCCAAACCTTAAGGAGAGCGTGTTGCAAAGGACGAAGATGGAGCTGCGCAAAAGGTACTGCCTCTGTTGGCGCCATCATCTTCCTAAGACCCTCATATCGAATCAAATCGTGCGGGGGACCGGCCGGCGAAGGACCCGGATCTCTCGGCGAAGAAGGTGTCCTCCCGTGGGAGAATTGTCAACCCCCGCGTTATGTCAGAGATCATCCCCAAAAAGGTGATCCTCCGAGATGGCAGGGAAGACGACTTCCTGGAATTCACTAACCATCTCAGGCGAGACAGAATGTCCAACCGTCTTGGACATCGATTGATGCCAAACCTCCCCCCTTTCCATGGCCGCTACGACCAAGTGGGGGGACTCCATCCGGAAGTATCGCAGCCCGATTAAGTCATTCAGGCGTTTTAAGTCCAAAATGGGTCTCCCGGAACCGTCCTTCCTGGGAACTACAAACAGGTTGGAGAAGAACCCCAAGCCTCCTTTGTCCTATGGTACTGGGACGACTACGCCGGCTTGTTGAAGGGACCCGATGACCTTGAAAAAGGCTTGAGCCGGAGTCTCTGTTTTGGGAAGACGAGAGGAAACGAACCTCGTTGAAGGGAAACCGACAAATTCTATCCTGTACCCTAGGGATATTATGTCCCTGACCTAACTGTCGCAGGTGACTGCGAACCAGGCAGGACGAAACCGGAGTAGGCGGCCGCCTACTCTGGAGTGACGGACTGGACTCTGCCTCCAGCCCTTTAGTCGAAAATCCCTGGGACCTAGATCCCCTATATCTCGGCTGATGGGAGCTCATTCTTCCTAATGGATTGGTCCTGTATTAGACCTGAGTCCTCTGGGCCTGATTGGGTGACCTGCACCACCGGGCCTGTCGCCGTGGCTCACCAGTGGTTGTGAAAAAGTCTTAAATTGAGCCTAAAGCCTGCGACGAAAGGGCTGCCTAACACTCTGTTGAGGAAGAGAACTGTTCTTCCCTCCAGTGACATCGGATATAAACTAACCCAATTTTTCGCCGAAAAATCGGCCACTCCGATAGGGCAAGGGAGTAAGGGAGTTCTTTGAGATTGAGTCGACCCAAGCTGCTTAGCTGCTGCGTTAGCTTAGAATGGCAGCTGACATCCCGTCAGAGTCTCAACCGTAAGGCTCTCCTTATACCCTAATTAACACCTACCTGTATGTCCTTGGTACATTGGTGGTAGGCCCCCTAAGCACAGGGAGAACAAACTCCCTGCAGAAGTCGTCCATGGTGGGATCCGTACCCTTGACTCACAAGCTGCAAAGCGCCAGTGCTTTCCACTGAGCTACAGTGCTGCTCCCCGCAAAAGCGATCCGATTGGTGATTTCGAATATCTCTGAAGGAATGTCCCTACCGCGTAGTGCCTCAGTCAGGGACTACGACCAAGCCATCCAGGTCTTGGCTACCTAGTCAGCCGCAAAAGAAGGGGAGAGCGCAGAACCTGATGTCTTAACAATGACCGAACCAGGTCTCAACGAGACGGTCATTCAGATCTTTTATAGAGGACCCACTAGGGAGGGAAAGCAGTGATTTAGACGCCAAACGAGAGATGGGGGGAATCAACCGTGGAAGATTACACCACACTCCTTAAGGAGGTCCAGGGCGAAAGGCCTGATAGCTTTGTACACAGAGAAGCGTTTGTCTGCTACTCTCGGTGGTGCCAATTTCCTTGAATCTAGGATGAGAGCCAAAGACCTTGTGAGCCTGCTTGGCTTGCTTAAAACACATCTTTCCGGCAGACAGGGTGGGTTCGTCCTCTATCGAAAAATCCTCGAGCCTCAAGCTGTTTAGCGGCCGCTATCTGACGAGCGTAGGCAACTTCAGCCTAGAGCTGCAGCTGACCCCAGAGTCTGGTTTACAGCTTCAAAGAGACTGTCAATTGTCTCTTGGTCACTAGGTGCCTGCAGATCAAGGGACCTTTCGGGAATCATAATCCGAACCTTGCGGTCTTACACCTGAAGGGAAGGAGACCGTGAACCAGAGACGACTAAAGCTGAAGCTCTGGACGACCCAGGTGATACAAACCGCACACATATATACACATGCGTCAACTGGACCAGGGATTCCCAGCGGTCTCCCCTCCCGGTACTTGCCCGGCCTCAAGCTCAGGCGACTTCATCTCAGCCCCTGGTGTCCGTACCCTGGTCAGCAGACCGGTTAGAACGGAGCGGCCAGCAGCGCACTCCGAGGATAAATGCAGCGGCCTGCGGCTGGATCATAACTCCCAGGAAGCCGTGGTTAAAGCACTGTGACACCAAGGAAGACCGCCAGCGAGATAGTCCAAGCCTGGCGAAATCGCTAGTGCGATTGCCATGTGGTTGCTAGTTAGCTTCCAAACACAAAGATCTCATCAGAGATCAGCGATCTGTATAACGACCTCTGCGATCGTTGGGAAAACCTAGTCCCACCTGCGACGCTGATAAAGTCGTTCACAAAGGGTGTCACACTCAGCGATTCAGGCTCACCAGCGGGACACCAACGACCAAAAAACGCCTCAGAACGTTCATAAGAGATCAGCGACATCGCAGCAGGGGCCACATCGCCGCTAAACGTCACACACACACAGCCAACGAGATCGCTACCGCGCCAAAAAACGGTGCTCTTTAGTGATCTCGCCTAGCGCGACAGTACATCCAATGACGCAGCAGTGACCCCGCCGGCGACGCCGCCACGATCGCCTGTGCGATCGCCAAGCGCGACAGCGCCTTCAGCCATCCGAGAACCACCGCAACGTCAGAGAGGGGCAGAGGTTACTTGAAGTAGGCCGAAGCCGGGGACTAAATTTCCGGCGCCGGCCCGATGACACGGGGGCGGGCTGCCGGAAGTAGATGCGGCTGGGGGCGGGACTTCTGCCCGCGGCCTAGGACAGCTCGAAGCAAGGGAGTAAAGTTTCGGCGTCTGCCGGCGCCGCCGCTGGAGCTGCCTGCGACTATCCGGCTTTAGCTGCCAGCATTAGCGGTGCGCTCCGGGCGTGCGGTGTTACTCACACCCAGCATTTGCGGCGCAGCTTGTAGATCTCCCTGTACGGAAGGAGAGGACACCAGGCTTCCACGGAAGGAATGCGCCCCTTACCACTAAGCTGTGGAGGAGCAGCGGTCATCTCCAACGTGTGAGTACACGCAGTGATCGGAGTGATACATAATGTGGCCCAGTGCTTCTCTCTGTGGCGCCGAGCTACAATCTTGCTGTGACAGGGGACGATGCAGGAAAAACTCAATCCATCCGTCCCTCTGAAAGGGAGGTGGAGAGGGGCCGTCCAGCTCCTTGTAGTACCGCTGTTCTATCAGCGGAGGTACAGTGGGATCAGCACGGACGCCATGCCTCTATCCAGCTTTACACTCACCGAGGTGCGCGTCCCGGCCTAAGCCGCCGTGACGAGGGTAATCTTCAGGAAGGTACTGGGTAAGAAAATGCCTCAATCAATCATCTCTTAGGAGAGAAGTGGAGAGGAACCTTCCGCCTCCTTGCATCATCCGCTTTTAAAAAGTGGTGAAGCAGTGGGGGCTGTACGGACGCCATGTAGAGGCCTCTGAGAATCCTATGGGTTCAATCCCTAAGGATGGGCAGGGCAGGTTGTCCGGCATAGGCCTGGCTGCGGACGAGGAAACATGAAGGTGACACTCCATGTGGTCGACCGTAAGTTGTTGCGGGGAGATCGGTGCCCTTTAAGAGACCAGTCGCCCTTGAATCAGCTCAGGCATGGCATCCCACGTCACAGGAGAGGATACGTGGAGGCGACACTCGCACGTGCTCGCCTGTTGCTGGTTTGGGGAGATCGGACCCCTTCAATGGGGTCCGTCGCCCCTGTCTCATTTTCATGGTAAAAAAAAAAAAAAAAAGAAGGTCTGGGAAAAACCAGACGTGTGCCTCCTATGGACACTAAGCAAAAACTGAGTTAGCCTACAGCCAGTAGCAGGGTGTAGGCGACGGAGGCGGCGCTAACTTTTTTTTTATGTTTACTTAGTGTCGACCTCCTAGCGGCAATAGCCACACCCACAGTCCTGTGTCCCCCAATGAGACGAAGGAGAAAATCAGTTTCAATGATCCGAATGGGACTGTGGCTACAGGCCCTAATCTGACGAAATCTGTCATGTGTGATTGTGTATGTATATATATATCTATATATATATATACACACACATACATACACACACACACATACCTTTACACAGATTATGCCAGCACCAAATCAAAGATATAACAAGTCAGATTATGGTGAAACAGATAAGACTTGAATATTGAGTAACATAAAATGCAAACCAGTTCCACAAGCAGTTGAAAACCAAATAAACTGGGTGAAATAGATTTAATTATCTACTATCTGTAAAATGTGGTATAAAAGTATAGCAATATAAAGAGCACAAATAAAAAAAAAAAAAAATAAAAAAAAATGGGGACGATTAATCAAGACGGAAACAGCTTAAACAAGTTTCACATTTTAAGTAAAAAAAATATAAAACCCATAAATTTCTACAGGCCTAAAAAAAATAAAAATGTAGCAGTGGCTATGAAAATCCTAGATTTAGGCCAGCTTCATCTGGATGTTTACCACCATAAAAAAATAGTTTTTCAAATAGGTTTTCAATTTGAATACAGGTTTTCTTTCCACTTTTTTGCAGCCTTTTGACTTCATTATCAAGTTTGGTGCCAAGTCAACAAGGTGTCCACAAAGCACGGACATCACTTTTTTTTTTTGTTATTGCCGTGCTTTTCAAAGCTATGTTGAGATAAAGACCACAAACCCTCTTAGTCAATCAATTTGGTTCTCCAGTTGTAGTTGTAATCAATAGGAAACTTGCTCAAACTGGATAATGCTTTGTATGTGGATTTTGAAGTGGAAACCATTCTAAAATTCCACATAAAACCCGAGAGAACATACCCTGATGGGCAGATATCCTAATTCTGTGAAGTAGCTACATAGCTGAAAATGTTATCTGATCTGCAGGCAGGATCTTATAGCACAAGATGACTTGGCCAAAGAATGTCACTAATCGCATTCAGACGTCCGCAACGTTTCACAAATGCAAAAAAAAAAAGTTATGAGCTTCATCAGTATTTTGGATTTAAATTTTATCAGTGTTTGGTCAGTTTTATACCATCAGTGTTTCTTCAGCGATTTTCACATATGGATAATCAAGTTACAAAGCTTCTCCCATCTTGTTTTGGCAATTTTCATCCAAGTAGTGATAAAAAAAAAAAACGGAAAGGTCTCAGGTTTTTTTGCGCAGTCTGAAAAAAATAAATGTCTTAATGAGGCCAAAACTTGTAATGTATTCTTTGAAATCCCTGGTGTTTGGATGGCTACGAGTCCAATGGGCCGTCTCGCTCATTGATTGTCAGTCTTTCCTGTATTAGACAAAGTACTTGGATAGGGAAGAATAATATATGTTGGTAAGTCTGATCAAAGTAATCTTATAGTCACTATGAGGTAATTAGACATTTGCTGGACCATATAAAAGAGGACCATTCGGAAAATAGCAGAAACCTGAACTAAAGAGGTCATAAACCATGCCGAAATAGCTAAATAAAAAACCTTAATTAAATAGGTAGGACACTATCTATGAGAGCAAGAAACTTTACATAGGATAAAGCATACTGACGGCCAATCTGTAATATATTAAGCCTCTGATGAAGGCTCACACCAAAACACTCATCAGGTAAAGCCTCTTTCACACATCAGTTTTTTTGCTTCAGCCAGAATCCGTAGTTTTGTGAAAAAAAACGGATCCAGCAAATGATTTTGCTGGATCCGTTTTTTTCTCATAGACTTATATTAGCGATGGATTGCGACGGATGGCCTCACGTTTTGTCCGTCGTGCGCTGGATCCGTCAGAATTTGTTTATCCGTCATCTGGAGACAACGGACAAAGTAACTTTTTTTTGTCTCCGTCGAAAAGTCTGACAGCGATGGATCCAGTGCTGTCCGTCATTGGCTATAATGGAAGCCTATGGGCGCAGGATCCGCCACTGTTCGTCAAATGACGGAATCCAGCGACGGATTCCGTTTTTTTAAACTGAGCATGCTCAAATTATTATAACCAGGTAGGGAAGTCGGATCCAGCAAAAAAAAAAAAAACTGATCCGTCGCATCAGTTTTTTACAATCTACACAGGATCCGTTTTTTTCCCAACTTTGACGGTTTGTGACCGATTGTAAAAAACTGATGTGTGAAAGAGGCCTTAGGCGCCACACACATCCCCTAGGACCACACATGTATTGTGCATTTAACTATGGAGTTGTAATGTCTCTTCCATTGTACATACTCTGACAATAATAAAGCTGTATATTACTTAAGCCTGCAGCCCTTTACTTGCACTACTGCTATATATGGAAATGGTGATATACTTCACAATGACATGATGTTATTTTCACCCTGAGGCTCTATAAATACTATATGTACTGTGCCCGTTTTTCTTTTCTTGTGCAAGACACTGAATCTTAATATACTACAGACTATTTGCACTCAATATGCTTTATCCTATATCCTATTCAGAGTTTCTTGCTCTCAGATAGTGTCCTACCTGGTGTTGTGTGTCCACTACTTACTTGGTTATGTGTATATACTCATGTATAAGCTGACCCCCCTAATTTTGCCACAAAAAACTGGGAAAACTTATTGACTCGCGTATAAGCCTAGGGTGGAAAATGCAACAGTTACTGGTAAATTTTCAAAAATAAAAATAGATACCAATAAAAGTAAAATTATTGAGACATCAGTAGGTTAAATGTTTTTGAATATCCATATTGAATCAGGAGCCCCATATAATGCTCCATACGGTTCATGGTGGCCCCATAAGATGCTCCATACAAAATACTCACCATATAACGCTGCATAAAGGTTAGTAATGGCCCCATAAGATGCTCCATAGAATAATATGCCCCATATACTTCTCCATAAAGGTTATGCCCCCATATGATGCTCCATAGCTTATGCCTCCATATGATGCTCCATAGCTTATGCCTCCATATGATGCTCCATAGCTTATGCCCCCATATGATGCTCCATAGATTAAGCCCCCATATGATGCTCCATAGATTAAGCCCCCATATGATGCTCCATAGATTAAGCCCCCAAATGATGCTCCATAGATTATGCCCCATATGCTGCCGCTGCTGAAAATGGAAAAAAAAAAAAAAAAGACATACTCACCTCTTGTCGCTGGGGGCCAGGTGCCGGTGTCCTGAGCAGGTGGGGACACTGGGGCGCTATGGGGGACAGGTGCCGGTGTCACCGCTGGCTCAGGGCCCCGGCACCTGAGATATTCACCTGTCCCCGGTCCACCGCTGCGCGCCGCTGTCTTCCGGGTCCTCTGCCAGTGACTGCTCAGCCAGAGGGTGCGGCGCGCACTAACTACGTCATCGCGCCCTCTGACCTGAACGTCACATCCAGAGGACGCAGAGGATAGAGCGGTGCGCAGCGGTGGACCGGGGACAGGTGAATATCGCATATACAGTACTTACCCCCTCCTGGAGCGTCTCTGCAGCCCCCCTGCTTCTCCGGCAGCTATTCTTCCTTCAGCGGTCACGTGGTACCGCTCATTAAAGTCATGAATATGTGCATATTCATGACTTTAATGAGTGGTACCACGTGACCGCTGAAGGAAGGAGCCTGAGATCATGGGAGAAGCAGAGGGGCTGCAGAGACGCGCCAGGGGGGTGAGCATGATCTGACACCCCCGCTCCCCCTCCCCTGCCGGCCCCCTGGCGTATATGACTCGCGTATAAGCAGAAAGGGGGACTTTCAGCCTTAAAAAATGGGCTAAAAATCTCGGCTTATACGCGAGTATATACGGTACTCATTTTAGCTTGTCTAAATTTTAACTTATGCGTGTGCATCTGTTTCCACTGTGCCAGCCTCTTTCCAAACCATGTATTCAATAAAGGTTTTTTAGTTCACTATTTTGGCATGATTTATAACCTTTTTTGTTCAGGTTTCCATTATTGGTTCCAGTCTTTCCTGTATAACTGTGCATGCAGCGATAGCTGTCAGTCACTGAATAGCACCACCCACTGGACTTATGCATACAAACATGAGGGATTTAAAAAGATAAATACAAGTTATACATAATCTTTTTTTCACTAACCTATATATCATTCTGCTCAGCTTCTCTTTCTCTATAATCATGCTGGACACAGACTGGACTGCATCTACAATATGACAGGTTCTCTTCAAAAAAGGGATTATCCAGGTTATTCATGAAAGGCTGCAGTCACTGACCGCAGACCTGTGAATCCTCACATTGCGCACTGTGAGCATTCTCTGGTGCAAGCGGCAGGACAAAGCAGTTAACAAATTTCCAGCCACATTCCTGCAAGACACGAGTAGCCTTGCTTAATACAGGCGAGTTGAATAAAACCACACACATCATTTTGGAATGAGGCTGGAAGTATACATATTGCAACTTTTGAGGTCAAGTTACCACTCGGTCTCACCATGCGTTGTGGAGATTCACAAGTCTGCAGTCATGCTGAGTGACTGCAAGTTTTCGTGATAAACCTAGACATCATTGGGCAGAAAAGTATTCACATCAAGTCCCTTGTCTGATACTTCCTATCGGAGTCTTCATCTGTTTTCGCCGCTGTTCCAGTTCGTCTCCTGCTGTTTGTGACCTGTCAGCAGCTCCAGTGTTACATGGAGCGAGCCGGAGGTCACTAGTCAATGTAAGCCTTTGAGAGCCTCGTTCTGGCTCCCAGACTTGTAGTGAGAGTGAGTGACGTAGCGCCTAACTTCCGGCCAATCAGAAGCTGAGCTCACAAATTGGCGCAGCAGGACCAGAGCGACGCCGAAAAACAGTGAACACGCTGGAGGGTGAGCATATGACCGAGGGCAGGGGACTTACTTTTAAAGCACCACTCCAGGGATGAAGAAAAAAAAACAACCCAAAACGCTGGAGTGGTGCCTTAATGAAAGTGGCACATTGCATGCTCTCCAGAATTCTCACTCAACTTGATATAGATCTTTTCCAGGACGTCCCTCCTGACGCACCATGGGACGTCCTCCTCTTTGCTGGGACAGGAAACACACAAGAGATTAAAAGTCCCCTCCCCGCCCCCTTTTCCTCAGTGTGTTTCCTGTCCCTGCATGGAGGGACACACAGGAGACTTACCGGGTTCAGGGGGATCGTGAGGCCACGCCAGATCCTTCCCCCTGTGAAGCAGCCCAGGGCTGAAACTCTCCAGTGGGGAGTCCCTCAGCTCCAAAGACCAGGTGCGGCAGGCCCTGAATTGCGGACGTTCCTCCAGGTGGGAGGCTCTCGTCCGGGACCTCATACTGAGGGGTGCAAGGCGGTTCCTGGTAGGACAGCATCCCGCAGCCTGGCGAGTGCTTTGCGGTGGATACTTTCCATACCTCGGCTGTGACCAGCGTCCGGGGGAGCGGTTCACTTCCGGTTCAGCGTCGCACTTCCGGTGACGTCATATCCGGGAGACGCTCACCGCATGGAGAGCAGACGCCTCCTGGAACGACGAGAGCTGGTGGAGACCATTACAGCACCTAATCGTGAGTATGGGTGTGTGATCTAGAGACACACCAAGACAGGTGACATATCGCCGCTTCCCCTATCGGCAGGACGCAGTAATTTGGTCAAGCAGCCTACCTTGTTCCTCATGGATACAGACGCGGCAGATGGCGGTGGGGTAAGTGCGCTTGGCGCAAAAAAAGCCAGCCATAACCTGACAGCCACCCAGTAATCCGACCTAATTAAGTTCCTGTCTTTTCTATAGGACAAAGGAACTTCGTCCGCTCCATAACTACAAAAAAGGCTGGTAAAGCCTTAGCAAAATCAGCCAGGTGTCCGGTGTGTCACAGCAAACTGCCAGATGGCTATGACAGAACCCTTTGTTCTTCTTGTACCTCTAAGGTTATGAGAGATGAACAGCCTTCATTGCTTTCTGAAATGAGGCGCATGATTTCTGAGGAGGTTCAGGCCTCTATATCCACACTTACTCAGCAGTGGCCATGTAGTCCTGGCTCTAGTCGTAAGCGGCCCAGATGGGAAACGGATTCAAGAGAACAAGATTTAAGCTCTGAAAATAGATCAGATTTAGAAGAAGCTATTTCAGAGGAAGAAGGAGAACTTCCCCCCGACACTCAGGATAGGAAAAAGAAATTTCTATTTCAACCTGAGGATACTAAGAATCTGATTTAGATCTGTACGGAACACCATGGAGATCGAGGAAACTCCAGAACACAATCTAGACAGGATTTGATGTTCGGGGGACTTACGTCTCAGAAAGAGACAGTTTTTCCTGTTAGCAATCACATTAAAACAATGATCCTGGAGGAATGGAAGAGTGCGGAACGGCGTCTAGTTTTGTCACGTGACTTCAGGGGAAGACTACCGTTCGAACCTGAAGATGTTAGATTATGGGAAGAAGTTCCGAAAATCGATACCCAATAGCTAGAGTCACAAAAAAGACTGCCATCCCATTTGAGGACTCCTCTAGCCTACGTGACCCTATGGACAGAAAGGCCGATATTCTTCTGAAAAGAGCCTGGGAAACCTCAGCGGCCCTTATTAGGACTAATATTGCTGCCACCTCTGTAGCCAGATCCATGGTTTATTGGATGAGTCAATTGGAGGATCAGTTATCCAATAAGACTCCTAGAGCTGAGATTTTAGCCTCTCTGCCGGTTATGAATTCAGCCACGGCTTTCCTGGCTGATATGTCTGCAGAATCGGTCAGATTTTCTGCTAGAAACAGCTCCTTATCTAATGCAGCTAGGAGAGCTGTCTGGCTAAAATCATGGTCCGGAGATAACGCCTCTAAGATGAAATTATGTTCCATTCCATTTTCAGGGCTTAGGTCTTCGGACCAGCTCTGGATACTATCTTAGAATCAGTATCAGACGCTAAGAAGGGTTTCCCAGAGGATAAACCCCGCCGAGCTCAATCCTTTCGGCGAGGTTCCCTGTCTAGAAGACAGTTCGATTCTAGAGGTCAGGGAAGATCAAGCAGAGGATCATATAAGAGTTACCATTCCCAGGGAGGAAAGAACAAGAATACGTTCTTTGGCTCCTCACATAGAACTAGGAGACAATGACGCCAACTTTATTGGCGGACGACTCCGTTATTTTGCAACAAACTGGGAACTGGTTACTCAGAATCAGTGGGTTCGCAGAACTATAGCGGAAGGTTATCGGATAGAGTGTTGCGCTCCGCCACCCGAAAGATATGTTCCCCCTACGGTGATCTCCACAGACTCGGTCATGTGGACAGATCTCCAGGACCTACTAAGGCTTTCTGTCATAATTCCTGTTCCCCGGGCAGAGTTAGGCAAGGGTCACTATTCCTCCCTCTTCACTATCTTAAAACCGTCCGGAGAATCCCGTACTATAATAAATCTGAAACCCCTAAACTATTGGGTCACATACAAGAGGTTCCGGATGGAATCAATCAGGTCTGCAACCCACCTTATAGACAAGGACGCGTTCATGTGCACTCTCGATCTGAAGAGTGCATACTACCATGTCCCAGTTCATCACTCATCACAAAGTCTTCTCAGGTTTGCAGTGCAGTTACCGACCCGGACCTGCCACTTTCAGTTTCAATGCCTACCCTTCGGGCTGGCCTCTGCTCCCCGAATATTCTCAAAATTGGTCTCGGAGATTGTGGCCTTTCTAAGAAGCAGAGGTACTATTATTGTTCCATACTTGGACAATTTTCTTATAGTGGCGCGAACAGAAGAGGCGCTGGTCGAACACAGAGATCGCTGCATTTCCATACTCAATTATCTGGGTTGGATAATAAATTGGGAAAAGTCAGATCTAGTTCCCGAACAAAAGAAAGTCTTCCTGGGTGTTATACTGGATTCAAGTCGAAGAATCTCTTTCTTACCTCGGAAGAAGCGAGAGTCCATACAGGATGTAACGAAGGTTCTTATGAAGCACCAGCCCTCTATAAGATCCGCCATGAAGGTTCTAGGTCAGATGACGGCTTGCATTCCATGCGTCAGATGGGCACAGTTCCACTCAAGACCCCTTCAGAAAGAGATTCTTTCGTCATGGAATCGGAACTACAGCTCGATAGACAGGACATTACATCTGTCAAAGACGGTAAAAGAATCTCTCCTTTGGTGGATGCAGCCAGACAATCTAAAGTTAGGAGTAAGATGGTCGACCTCCCCTTATGTAAAAGTTACCACGGACGCCAGTTCCTGGGGTTGGGGAGCTCATCTGAAGGGCAGAATACTACAGGGCAGATGGCCAGAAGAAATCCAGTATCGATCCTCAAACTTCAAGGAGCTCTACGCTGTATGGGAAGCCCTAAGAAGGAACCAATCCGAACTCAAAAATCAGCATATCAGGATTTACTCGGACAACATCACAGCAGTTTCGTTTTTGAATCACCAAGGAGGTCCCAGACATCGACCCCTTCAACAGTTGGCAGAGATGATATTCACCTGGGCAGAGCAGGTCGTCCTTTCCTTAACGGCAGTCCACCTGGAAGGTTCCCAGAATGTAATAGCAGACTACCTGAGCAGAAAGAAAGTGAGTCCTACGGAGTGGGAACTAAACCAGGATATCTTCAGAGATCTATGTCGGAGGTGGGAACACCTCAAATAGACCTATTTGCAAACAGAAGAAATGCGAAGATTCCCAGGTTTTTTCTCCCTGAACCCTTGGACGATCCAGAGGGATTGGATGCCTTAAGCCAGAAATGGGAAGAACATCTGTTATATGCATTCCCACCTCTAGCGCTCATCCCGGCCGTATTACGGAAGATCAAGGAGGATCGGGCTACAGTAATAATGATCGCCCCTTATTGGCCAAAGAGGAGCTGGTTTTCTCTACTAACAGACATGTCAATCGAAAACCCCTTAGAGCTGCCTCTGAATCCGGACTTAATTCATCAAGGTCCGATCCATCATCCGGACCTGAAGAGATTAACATCTCTCAGCCGGGATCCTGAGAGGGTGACCTTGAAGGCCAAAGGCTTATCTGACCAGGTCATAACCACAATCCAGACCAGTAGAAAGCCAGTCACATCGGCTATCTATCTCAGAATCTGGAAACGCTTCTGTACAGTGAGTGGCGGGTCCGACTTGGTGACAGGCACTCCGGACATTCCTAAGATTTTAGATTTCCTCCAGTCAGGCTTCAACATGGGACTCAGACCCAGTACCCTAAAAGTTCAGATCGCTGCATTAAGCTCCTTCTTAGACTACTCACTAGCTTCTCACCCATGGGTGATAAGATTTGTTAAAGCTATTCAGAGACTACGGCCCGATTAGACAGTGTCTCCCAATATGGGACCTTACATGGTACTCAGGGCTTTATGTAATGATTTCATTCCGTAATAACAGCAAAATGCCTATTTCCTTGCTTACCAGGAAAGCGCTTTCCTGGTAGCAATTTACACTGCTAAAAGAATAGGTGAAATTCAGGCTCTATCCACTAGAGACCCATATTTTCAGGTTAGGGACGACAGCATTCTGTTAAGGTTGGATCCTGCTTTCTTACCCAAGGTTGCTTCAGATATAACCGTAATCAGGAGATTATCTTACCTTCTTTCTGTGATAACCCTTCCAACGAAAAGGAAGCTGAGGCTCCATTCGTTGGATGTCAGAAAGGTGGTACTAGACTACATAGATGCCACTAAAAAAACTGGCGTATAGATTCGAACTATTTGTCCTCTACGGAGGAATCAGTAAAAGGGAAAAAGGCGTCTAAACCTTCCATCGCAGATGGATTACCTCTTTAATTTCAGAGGCCTATTTAGCTGAAGGGTCAGAACCTCCGCGGGCTAAAGGCCCACTCAACCAGAGCATTAGCTGCCCCCTGGGCAGAGAGGGCAGGCGCCTCTCTGGAACAAATTTGTAAGGCGGCAACAATGGGCTAGAATTGATACATTCTGCAAACATTATAAGTTAGATGTACTTTCTAACCGGCAGACAGCCTTCGTAGGAAAGTTCTGCAGGCGGTGATCCACCCTAAGGAGCTTTCTTTGGTACTCCCCATGGTGCTGTCAGGGGGACGTCCTGGAAAAGGGTCATTAGCCTACCGCTAATTAGGGTTTCCAGGAGTCCATCCTGACAGCACTGGTAGCTCCCTCCCTCTTCAATACGTCATATGCTGTAATATGATTTTAATAATTAAAGTGTTTTGTGCATTATACATGTCATGGTTTGATACAACACTGAGGAAAAGGGGGCGGGGGGGGGACTTTTAATCTCTTGTGTGTTTCCTGTCCCAGCAAAGAGGAGGACGTCCCATGGTGCTGCCCAGGAAGGACTCCTGGAAACCTAATTAGCGGTAGGTCTAATGACCTTTTTTTGCATTTTGTTTCATAAATTTCCCTTGAGTTTTTCTGCGAGTACAAATCTTACGTCGTTTCCTGACATAGCATAACACGCACCTTTAAAGTACACATTTGAGGACAATCTTAGCCCTGGTTATCATGCAGAGGAAAAAAGTTAAAAGCATTTCTCTATAACCTTTAGAAGAAGCTGATAAGTAATTCTGCATGAATGATGATATTAGAGCAGGTTCATGCAGCAGGTTTCTTTAAGGGAATCTGTCACCCAATTTTAGTCATATCAGCTAAAGATATGACTGAATAGTGCGTCCCAAAAGCAACCTATCGGTATGTAGCTTATATCCAGATACCCCCATTTTGATAGCAAAATACCTTTGTAATATCGGGATTCTTTTCTGTAAATCAGGGCGGTCCGATACGGAGGGCGGCGTTTTCTCTCTCTCCCCCCCCGCTCCTCTGCATCTCTTGCGTATGGCCGTCTGTGAATCGCACAGACGGCGTTCTGCTTCCCGCGATTGCGCTTTTCAAATTACCCCCCGCACATGCGCAGTGTGCTTTGCCCAACAGTGGACAAAGCATAAAATCATTACAGCGCATGCGCAACTATTGTCATTCACTCTCCTTGCCCCGGAAGTCGTCCAAGGCAAGTAGTCATTTCCGGGGCAAGGAAAGAGTTGCACATGCGCTGTAATAATTTTATGCTTTGCCCACTGTTGGGCAAAGCACACTGCGCAGGGGGGAATTTGAAAAGCGCAATCGCGGGAAGCAGAACGCCGTCTGTGCAATTCACAGACGGCCATACGCAAGAGATGCAGAGGAGCGAAGAGAAAACGCCGCCCTCGGGACCGGACCGCCCTGATTTATAGAAAAGAGTCCCAACTTTACAAAGGTATTTTGCTATCAAAACGGGGGTATCTGGATATAAGCTACATACCGATAGCTTGCTTATGGGACGCACTATTCAGTCATAGCTGATATGACTAAAATGGGGTGACAGATTCCCTTTAAAGAAAGAATGAGGCACTCACCTGAATTACAATACACTTGAAATTAACGCGTCAGTAAATTTCTTACAAAAATTTTTGCAACCAAGTGTTAACATACCCATACACATGGCAAAAAGTCGGGTACAATAGACAATGAATGAAACTACAATGTGTAAAACCAGTGCAATGGTTTTACAATTTGATATGGTGAAAGGTTAGCTCCCGTCCAAATTTTGGCAAAACACGACTTGAGAAAATGCGTACTTTTTTCCAATTTTAAGCCTCTTTTCATTTTTTCTTTATTTTTTTTTAATTAACTTTAAAAGTTGGGGCGAACTAAGAAACAGTAAAGCATCCCGTTGACTGGAAAATGTACAAAATTACTCTAGAAATGTTATTTATAAAAAGGTGTATCTTATATCAGTGCACCTAGAATAAGACTAGCATTATTGACGAGCAGTCAAAGAGCAACTAAACCTGTAAATCACCTTTTTTCTTAATTTCAGTGCACTTTTAATTGCATGATCCGAGAACCCCACTGGTCACTAAAAACTCTCAAATCCCTGAGAAGTGTGCTGCTCAGGTGAGAGATGCATAGCTCCTGCCTCCTCCTCTGCATACAGACCCTATTCTTTCTATTGAATCCATCATTTGCTGTGAGTGCACACTCCTGTCACCTGAGCTACACACATTTGTGGGGGAAGTCTGAGTGATCGGTGGGGTTCTCATGACCCAAACACCCACAGATCAGTTGGAAAATAAAAGAACATTCACACAAAGAGTCAAAGATTTCGTTACGCTTTAATAAAGTCCCCCAAGAACACTAAACCAATACATTAATTATCAGTAAACTATATTTAAAATGAAACTGATAATTAAAATGATAAACTGCTAATAATGCCTGAAAAGTAATTATACCCTATCATACTTACAGTAAATAAGAGAATATGATTTCACTGATGGGAGCCATTTAAGCCATAAAAATATAATTGGAGGGGTAAATTGTATCTTTCACTTATTACCCAATTATTACTATGCCACACTTCCAGCACCTGTACATTACGCCCTATGATTAGAGACTTGAGGGTCTTTATCTTGCAGTAAACTACCTACTACACAAACTTATCGCTATCCAGAAGGTTAGCGTATAAGGCTGCGCTCACACCATGTCCTGGTCCCCGCTCATCACTTTGATGAGGACTTCAGAGTGCAGGAATAAAGGAATTAAAGGAATTTAGAGGTTTCCCTGATGGAGCCTTTGACTTCAGTAAGGCAAACAAAGTAAAATACAAATCTACGGACTTCACTTGACCTTCCGTTGTGATAAATGACGCTATTATAACCAGCTAAGAAATGGACTCCGCCAGAAAAGAAGTCAAATGGAGTTTCATATTTAAGACTCCATTTGAATCACCACTTTTGGATTGACTCCCTGACACCATGTAAAGCATAGAAAGCCGATAGATGCTTCTGCGCAGGTATCGCCATCTTGGTGGAGACTTTTTTCCCCCTTAGCAAAATGGCGCCTGCACAGTAGCATCTTTTGGATCGCCAATAGATGCTACGGCGCAGTTGCGGCCGGTGCCATTTTGAGAGAATTTTTTTTTATTTTTTATTTTTATAAATTTATATCATCAAGTAAAATAGTTAAATGGACATTATAGATGCAATCATGCTATAGCGGAGGCGCCGCAGCCTGCCTGAAAGTATTTTATTTTCTTCAAAACATTAAATGCAGAATGTAAAATAAGGGGCAGGTCAGTGAGGGATCAGTGACCTGTCATAAGCCATCAGTATTAATATGTAAGCAGAGCATCACATGAAGACCCCCCCCCCCACAGGCCGCCTCGAAGAACGAGAATCTCATTAACTGAAAATACTGAACAACCACAAGATGGATTTTTATAAACAAAGGTATCATTTTAATCAGTATAATGGCGCCAACCTGACACTGTCTATAGGTTACTCAGCACAATCCTGCTGACAGGTTCACTTTAAGAGGTATTTGTAGACCTAAAGCCTCTGTCACTCCAGCTCTATTCTCCAACCAGCGCCACCACCTCCTGCTTGACTGACAGCCTCTACGTTCTGCGAGTTCAGGCAAGAGATCCGTCAGTCAAGCAGGAAGAGGCAGCACTGAGCAGGGAATAGAGCTGGAGTGACAGTAGTCACATGTAAAATACTCCTTCAGCTTTCTTTTGATATTAATTCAAACGCCAATTTCTTAGTAATTTCAGAATGGACTGGCTACGCAGAGGTATTGCTAGACTTGTATTAGAAGGAGCTACATGCACATATAAATAGTTTTGTTTGGGGGAGGAGGTGATATCCAACTGACCTAGTGTAATTAGAGGTCAGATTTATTATGCTGCCTTATATGAGAAGTGGAGAAACTTTCCTCAAGCACCACCAAATTATAAATAGGAGGCTTCACTTCTATAGGACACGGCTACAGTACCAAGCACAGCATCTACCGTAAGTACATGGCACGACGTGAATTTAGAACACGCGGGTGAAGATTTATTGACACAAGTAGGATGTTAAACCACTACATAAACACTATACTGACCTGTGTTCAATATACATAAACATTTTGGCAGTTATGAGCATTATAAAAAAATATTTTTTCCTTTTAAAAAGGTACAAAAATATATTTTCAGTGAACCTGCCTGATCCCTTGCCTGGCCATATACTATAGATATTAGATGGGCACAACTTGAAATTAAAGAAGCACGCCCATCAAAGTTGTTATCCTGTTTAAAGGGGTTGTCCACCAATAGAACAACCCCTTCTAAAATGAAATGTTTGGCTCCTATAAAATAAAGCCTATATCTCACCTCCTGTGCCGGCGCCATTCCCGCAGTGTCGGCAGTCGCTCTCCTTGAGCTGTGATGCGGTGCTGTGACATGTGACCCCGACGCCCAATCAGCACTGTTGTCACTGTGTCTGCCTTCGTATGAACTGAACATGAAGAGGAAGCCACGGCTGTAGCTCATCCCGGACTTCCTCTTCATGTTCAGTTTGTCCAAAGGCAGAGATAGACGCCAGCAGGTCATTCCATGGTAACTTACATTACAGTCATAAAACAAAAACTGGCTGCAGACTGTTCTTTGAAGGCAGCCAAAAAAAGGGGTGAATGTATATTGTACATTAAACTATTCTCAATACATTTCAACGCAGTTTGATTTTTCAACAATATCATTAAATACAAAATACAGTGTTATTACTTGGTAACTTACGTTACAAAAAAAGAAAGGCAATTGTCCATCATGAGACTGCCAAATTATCTGTTCTGGTAAACAGGGGAGAAGCACTATTTTTATTGTATTAAAACACCATAGTCCAAGCAACTTTTACAAATTTATTTTAACCTCTCAAGTTAAATGCAACAGTTTTTATAACAAGAAATGTTGGTAACTTACATTACAACATAATATAGTAACTTATGTTACAAAGCGGATGGTAACTTACGTTACAATGAGTTACCATCATAGGAAAAACACTGTTTAGCAAGTTACCATCATTGTAACGTAAGTTACTATATTATGTTGTAACGTAAGTTACCATGGAATGACCCCAGCACTGATTGGAGCCAGGCATCACGTGTCACAGCACCGCATCACATTCCCGGGAAAACGACTGCCAACACTGCTGGAATGGAGACAGCACATGAGGGCAGTATAGGCGGTTATTTTATGAGGGCCAAATGTTTAATTTAAGAAGGGGTTCTCCTATTAGTGGAAAAGCCCTTTAATATATAGTAGTCATCATATTACAATGGCAAAAAAGTATTTGATACACTGCCGATTATACAAGTTTTCCCACCTACAAAGAATGAAGAGAGTGAGAGACACAATCTAAAAATAAAAACCAAAAATCACATTGTATGATTAAACTTGTTACCTTTATAAAAGACACCTGTCCACACACAATCACGCCAACATTCACCATGGCCAAGACCAAAGAGATGTCTAAGGACACAAGGGACAAAATTGTAGACCTACACAAGGCTGGACAATAGGCAAGTAGGTTGGTGAAAAGGCAACAACTGTTGCTACAATGATTAGAAAATTGAAGAAACACAAGATGACTGTCAATCTTCCTTGGTCTGGGGCTCCATGCAAGATCTCGCCTTGTGGGGTAAGGATGATTCTGAGAAAGGTCAGGAATCAGCCCAGAACTACATGAGAGGAGTCAATGACCTGAAGACAGCTGGGACCACAGTCTCAAACACTACCGTTAGTAACACACTACGCCGTCAGGATTAATAAAATCCTGCAGGGCTGTGGAGTAGGTAAGCTAAACCTCAGTCTCCTAAATTTCCTCGACTTCGGACTCCACAACTCCCTAGCATAGCCTCCCTACTGAGCATGTACATAAAGGTCAGCTCAGACACATTGCAACTAGTGATGAGCGAGTTTACTTGTTGCTCGGGTGGTCTCCGAGTATTGGAGGTGCTCGGAGATTTAGTTTCTGTTGCCGTAGCTGCATGATTTGCGGCTACTATACAGCCTGAATACATGTGAGGAATGCCTGTTTGTTAGGGAATCCTCACTTCTATTCAGGCTGTCTAGTAGCCGCAAATCATGCAGCTACGGCAACAGAAACTAAATCTCCAAGCACTTCCAAATACTCGGAGACCACCCGAGCGTGCTCAGGAAAACCCGAGCAACGACTATACTCGCTCATTACTAATTGCAACTAAAAGCCGAGATCCTTAGGTCAGAAGTAGAACAGACATTACAGAACAGACTGTGAGCCCTCGCGGGCAGGGTCCTCTCTCCTTCTGTACTTGTGTGTCCCTTGTCTAGCACGTTTATTGTACCTGTCTATATTTTCCCTTTTCATATGTAAAGCGCCATGGAATAAATGGCGCTTTAAAAATTTGTGTAATAATAATAATAACTTTACAAAATGTCCGAAACATCAAGCTATAAAGTAAATCAATCAAATCTGTCAATACATCAATTATGGAATTTGCTCCTCAGACCTTGGTGGGCATCACAACACAGAACCAGACCCCAATCAGAGGACAATAAAACTTTCACACTCCTTATCTATGAACTGTTCCAATATTTATGTTTATCCCTCTCCCATAATGATAGTTCTGCTTCACGTCACTTGTCTTATGGGTCATTCCATGGTAACTTGCATTACAGTCACAAGCCAAAAAATGGCTACAGACTGTTATTTTAAGGCAGCCACAAAAATTAGTGAATGTATATTGTACATTAAACTAATTTCAATAGATTTCAACACAGTTTGATTTTTCAACAATACAATTAAATACAAAATACAGTGTTATTACTTGGTAACTTACGTTACAAAAAAAGGAAAGGCAATTGTCCGTCATAAGACTGCCAAATTATCTGTTCTGGTAAATAGGGGAGAAGCACTATTTTTATTGTATTAAAACACCATAGTCCAAGCAACTTTAACAAATTTAATCTCTCAAGTTAAATGCTACAGTTTTTAGAACAAGAAATGTAGATAGCTTACGTTACAACATAATATACTGTAGTATACTTATGTTACAAAGTTGATGGTAACTTGCGTTACAATGAGTTACCTTCATAAGAAAAAACTTTTTGTAACGCAAGTTAACCATCATTGTAACTAAGTTACTTATTATGTTGTAAGTAAGCTACCATGGAATGACCCTTATCTATTGCATTGTTTCTGTGCTGTGTTGTGTATAAATATGTGATTCTTCAGATTTTGTATTAGTCTTTGCCTGATGAAGAGACCTGAGTAGTCTGGAAAGCTTGCAATTTGCCACCATCTTTTCAGTTAGCCATTAAAAGGTATAACCACTGAGGACTCTCATTCTGAAATATTTTTCTATCTACTGCTACTGTATCTTACTGGACACCCCTAAATTCTTTACCAACTGCATTGTGTCATTGAAACAGGTCACTACATAAACATCAGTTCACTGCCCACTAGCAATTACCACATTGTTGTACTGGGGAACTTCCTCTGACCTGGGAGGTAATAGCACATGTTTAAAAAAAAAAAAAGGAATGTAAGGAAGCAGTGTGGGAATCAAATACAGCTGAATTCACACAGGGTTTGCAGGGCCTGTTTGCCAGGTGCCAGGAAAGCTCCAAAAGCACACAATAGAAAGCAACCAGAGACCCCATCCAAAAGGTAAGCAAGTCAAATGCTGCTAGTTGGCAGGCCCAGCGGAGCATCTGCATTGGACCGGTGGAAAAAGACAGGAGAATCTGAAATAATTAGGCAGGTTGTATTAATTTCTATTTGTAAAGGAGGTTACAAGTGAATTAGAATATATTCCATGGTGCAGACTAAAAGTTTTTTCTTTTTAATTTTCATTTTCTTTTTGTTTTTCCCTAAAAGTTGGAATTTTAAATTTGAAGTAAAAGACAACCAAAACATTAGCACCCTTTGGGAAAAGCAGCGACAATGTTTTCTTAGCCTGTATAGAAGGAGAGTTTTTAAAGCTTTGTTCATGCAAGAAGTTTTTAATTATAAGGGAGTTACCTGACCACAGACTTTGAACACATAAGAGCTCTGCTTTTGTTCAGATAAAGCTGTTTTTTCTTTTTTTTTGCACATAATGTTTGCCCACAAACCAGATTGCAATCAAAAACATGAAACCATGCCCTCTTTCGTGACCTACCAAAAAGTCAGCAAGCACAAAGCTCCAGGGAAAACTATTTCAATAAAAAAAACTAGGGACAAATCGTTATGCTATTAACAATATTAAATTTACAAGCATGCAATGACTTGTGTGAAAAAAACAAAACCCAAGCTATTTTGGGCCCAAAGGGAACAGATCATTTTTAAATAGAATGAAATTACTCGGTCAGCTACTTATAGGGGTAACCAAATACCCTTTGACACCCAATTATTTCAGATCTTTTGGTGGGGGGTCAAATTTGCGCACCGTTCTAATGATCAGCTGTTTGGGGGGGCTCACAAAAGCCAGACGTGCACAGGGGGCATCATTATTAGCATACAGATCGCAATCGTGTTGTTTTAAACGTAGACTAAAGTTTTGTGTGAAAAAAAAATCCACCAGCCCCCGTATTTTTTATTTTTGAAAACCGCTCCAAAAGATTGTGATGAAACCCCCAAACTCAAGTCATTAGATGGGGGGTTACAATGATACTTTTGTAGAAAAACCCCTTTAAAATAAAACAACCCATAAACTTTATTTTGGGCGGGAAACCCCCTTTTTTGGGGACTTACAGCTATTAACTATGGATGGAATTTTTGTTTAGGGGATGCCCAGCACAAAACCTACGGGACAACCGAGAAACCCAGTGCCCATAAACCCACTGGCGGACACAGGAAGAAGGGGGGTCCCTGTGAAAAAAACAGTATCGGGCACTTGCAGACCAATACCTACTCTAATGCACAATTGCACATTTTTAGTGTCACTGTGTTCTGAAAGGGGTTTTCACCAATTTTTCGTCCCCCCCGGGTCATCATATCACCATAAAGTGGGTATTGGGGTGCCAGACCCCCCACCGACCCAAATTTTGAGGCCCCAATCCTTTTGGGCCCCGTTACCGCAGGTTGGGAAAACCCCCTTTAAAAAGTTGCCATAAAAATAGAAACCGGGACAACAGAATCATCGCTGGATTTTCCCCCCCGATGGGGACCCCCACGGCCGACCCTAAAGAACGGGAAAAAACGGAGGGTTTCATGAACGTCAAAAAGATCGCTCTCGCCTCATCCCTTCTGTGCGGGATCCAACCGGCATGGCGGCCAATAAAGAGAAACGGGTTTTCCCTGAAAACTTCACATTATCTTTAATGCTGTCCCTGAACTTTTAGCAAAAAAAGCTAGGTCTGCGTATATAGCCCCCAACATATTCCACTCGCTGTACAAAAAACTAAACAAAATCAGCCTGTTCCCCAGGGAGCTTTACGAATTTTACTTAGAGAAGGTTACATGACACCCCAAAAACTTATGTCTAGGTGAGAGGGGAAAACTGGCGACAAACACAAGCGGGAAAATAGGAAGCAGGGTGTGGATGTGGGGCCCCCTCACACCCCGCTTCCCTCCCTCCAGCCCCCCCGGGAACCCTGTAGTGAAGTAAACAGAGCCCAGTTTGACGCCAGCTGTGGACCACCGTGGGCCCACTGCTCCCTTTCCCCAGGGCTGCGCCTCCCCCCAGCCCCCCACAACCCCGGTGAGCGCCCGTCCCGGTCACATCCCATACTCCGGGGCACGCACCTCACCTTGGGTTTTTTTGTCAAAATGCTCCCTCTCAGCCTCCAAACCGGGGGACCGGGCGCCGGCTCAGCACCCGGGGAGGGGACGTTCTTAATTTGGGGTTCCCCCTGGCAGAAAGCTTTGCTGGCTCCTCCTCGTGTCCGCCCGGGGGGCGCCCCCAGCAGTGGGCCGCTCACCCATGCCACCCCCAAGCGGGCCCACAAACCCGCCCGCAGCTGCCCCGCGGAACGCTGGGGGAATATCCTCCCCCGCTTTCGCGCATTTGGGGGAGCTATGGAACCTCCGGCGAAAGTGTAGTGACGTCATGACCAGCGGAGGTAGGCTGCTGTCACCCGGAAAATAAAATACAGACACCCCCCGACTGCGGGCGTTCGTGTGGGGAAAGTGGAGGGGTCAGTGACACAGCCGTGGGGTGAACGTGCTCCTGTGGGCCCCAAAAATCACCCAAATGTCATGATAGGGCCTGGGCTCACCTTCTAAGGCTCCATGGTGACATTCTTTTAGGGGAGGCTTTATGAGGAAAGCATAATAATGGCTGCTATGGTAGTTATGAAACACCACGGTTTTTAAAATGGCGATTACTCAACCCAAAGAGCACGTGATTAGATTTTTTTATGGGGCAGCATAAAAATCCTCGGCAGCACATCATGGGGGTAAGCAAATGGCTTTCCGACAACCCCCCAAAAGCTGTTAAAAGGGAAAGACGACGTCCCGTAAGGAAAGGGCAATCTTTGTAAGGAAAGACGATTTGTCCTGTTCCCATCAACGTGTGTGGGGAAAAGGACCCCCTAAACGAGAGAGGAAAGATGTACAGTTACCGGCGCTCACTGGGGCCCATCAAGGGTTCTTTACTATCGGACGTTTTTCCACTGCAATGAGCTGCGAGCGTTTTTTGATTTGAGGTCAAAAAGATCCAAGGAAATTACCCAGGTACTGAGGGCCAGTATTAGCCAGGGCCGGCCCCATTTTTTTTTGGGGCCCCCGGGGCTTTGATTCAGGGGGCCCCCTTTAACACGATCCCGATTCCATGTGCCCAGATCGCAGGGGAAATAGGGGAAAAGCACAATGCCAAACACTTCATTTTCTTCCTTACATGGTGTATCTATTTAAATTCTCAATAGTCAAAAACCCCCAAAATCCTCACACGCACAGTCCAGCGGGACAGTACAGTCCTCCATACAATATTATGGGCAAAATATCCTCCATAAGAATTAGGGCCAATAAATGCTCCAAAAAGATTTTGGGCCCCCAAATAATGCTCCATACAAACGGGCCCCTAAATGCTCCTACAAAATTGGAGCCCTCCTCTGCATGTGCGCGTTCTGGCTGTTACGGCTCGGAAAAGGGGCACTGGGGGAAAACTCACATCATCTCTCTTCCCTCCCCCTTCATCATCTTGTCTCCCCATCATCATCTTGTCCCCCCATCATCACGCCCCCCCATCATTACATCTTTGTCCGGCTCCTCACCCCCTAAACTCCCTCCCCCCACCACCATCACACATACACCCCGCGCATCTTCACTAACACACCAAACACCCAACAACACACACACGTCCAAAGACAAAAAACACCTCATCCTCCCCTTTGGGGCGCCCCGCGCTCTCCTCCCACACCCGGGGCTGAATGATACATCATTCAGCGGCGCTGCTGTGGAGGAAGGCGGGCCCCCCTGCAGGCCCCCCCTGAGGCCCGGACAGTAGAGGCACGGGAGGGGTAAGATTGTGCCAGCTGCTCCCCGGGCCCTGAGCAAGCGGGGGGGGGAGTGGCGGCGTGGTACCGCTCTCACCAAAAAAAAGGGCCCCGGGTAACCCGACGCGAGTGGGCCCCCCCCCCCTCGGGGCCCCGGGGCCTTTCCCGGGATGCCGGGTGTGACGCCGGCCCTGGTTTTTTGCCTTTGGGGGTTGGGGGGGAGAAAGGGGGACCCACCTGGAGCAGATTCAATTTAAAGGGGTTTTCCCATCCATGTTCCCCCTTCCATAAAAAAAATCCCTCCCCCCAAAAGGGTGCCACCAACCCAGAGCCGGCGCAATGAAACCCCCCATTAAAAAGACATTCTATATGCTGCTGAAAAGATAGCCAATCACAGCCTTCTTTTTTTTGGGAGTCCCTTGGGAAAAGAAAGCAGCGGGGGGGCATGGGCGTCACCATTCCTGGTGACATTTTGAGACAGCGTTTTTAGGATCAGTGGTCCCAGGATCAGGGGCCCTTTGTTATGGGTACATTTTAATGTGGGAAAACGCTTTTTAAAAAAATCATTCCTAGGTTTTTTTCCCTTTCCATCGACGCACCATACTGTAGGGCATAGACTAATTTCCCGAGAATGCCATTTTTTTTTTTTTTGGGCTGGCTGCTTGCTCTTTTGATTAAAATCTGTTTTTCTGCTCAGACCATTCTCTAATCTGAGCTCTGTGTAACCCCCCTATACCCGTGAAATTTTACAGCTTTTTTGCTTACACAAAAGGGGGGTTGATTAACCTTCAATTTATGCGCAAGGAAAAAAATTTTTACTTTTTCCCGTGGAGCAGGCCACATTACCCTTACTCGGCAAAAAATTAATTTTGGAAAGGGAATACCCCCCCCCAAATAGGCACAAAACAAAATTTTTTTTAAATGCTTTTCATTTTCTACCCTAAACCCAAAAAAAAAAGTTAATTCCCTCCAATAAAGTTAGAAAGCATTTTGGGTAATATATTTTTTTACCCTGATAAAGGTTATTGGGGAAATTCTTTGTTGCAAAAAAAAACGCATATTGCCCATTTGTACCAGATAGAAAGGATGAACATACGTCCATAGGAAGGAATCCATGATGCAATTTGCATAGATATGGGGAAATGCGTGTGACGCTTTTTGTGTACACGTCATAACAGAAATCCGAAAATCCCTAGTGCGACGGAGTTTTTACAAGCTCGCTCATAAAACGGAGGACTACTGCAGAAGTTTTTCTAGCCCCATTTTTAAAATCACTTTTTATCGAGCGGGGTGACAAACCATCAAGCAACCCGGGAAAGGACCACCTGAATTAGGGTTTTTAAAACCCCACTTATGTCTCACAGTTTGGGCTGTAAAAACCTCTGAAAGAATCCTCACGGGGAAAAGGGCAAAGGTTAGAAAGCCGAACAAGGTTTGATGCATAAAAAAACCGCCCCGACAGTGACTTTGATTGGTGTCAAAATTTAAACCCGGTTTTTGAAGACTGGGGCCCCCGCATTTAAAAACAAAACATCGTAAAAAAATGCATTTTTTTTTTTCCAAAAAAATAAAATAAAAACCACTTTCCCCATGAGCAAAAACTGGCTATTAGGTGCCCTTTGTTAGTTTATAGCGGGGGCGCAAACATTTTTTTTTTCCCCATTAATATGCTTAAAACTCCCAAAAATTTAGGGAAAATAGCACCCCTACCCCAGCAGCACCTAGCGACACCCTGGTGCATTAGCCCGATCAGTTTTTGACCCACCATAGCCTTTTAACCTCTAGATGTTTAACAATAGTGACTCAGCATCTAGAGAAAACAGAGTTATTGTATGGTCCTAATAATCGCCAGGGGGCTTTCCCGGGCCAAATACCGGCCTTAAAGGTTCCCGGCTATAGTGCCCTAATCAGATGTTGCAACTTTGGGTGGTAAAAATAACTTTTTTCTTTCCTGTCATCCCCATTTTGCATTGATTTTTGAAATCAAGAAGGGGGAACGGGGTGCGTCAAAAGCATTTTTTTTAACGACAAATATGGGGGCGGGTCTTCGGAAAAGGAATTACAAAATTTTAACAAGGGGTTCAAGCCCCAAACAAAGTTGCATGTGTTTCCTTTTCGGTCCCCGGGGTGGGTGTTGGGCGAGTGGAACAGAAGGGGCACGAGTTGCAATTTGGTGGGATTGGACCAACAGACCTTTTTTTGGGATGGGTTTTAACGCAATTGAAAATTTCCAGAGGAAGAATCACTCCCTCCCCCCCCCCACTGCCCTTATCTACTCCCAGGCCCTATAGGGACACAGAAAGGGACCTTTCTGATTCTCTTGACAGCGCACGTACAAAAACCCATTCACTCTATTACTCAGAAGGCAGGACGAAATTTCGTCATATATCTATCAAGCGAAGCCCGGCGAAAACACAAGTTCGTTGTGGCAACCCTATTCTCTTTAGGAACTAAAACCCAAAAATTTTTTCCGACGAGAAAATTTCACAATAGGGGAAAAAATTGATTTGATCACTCCCCAGACACTTTTTTATCCTCCTTTTTTATCCTTCCAAATAGGAAAATTTGGGACTAAAAAGTTCACCCCCCCTTTTTAACCCCCCCTTAAAAACGAGATCGCTAGGAACGCTGCTGAGTCCAATTTTTGTGACGCAACGCGATCTCAGCGAAATCTCGTTAGTGTGACACTGCTGCGACCGGGGCCCCTGCGTGAGATCGCTGGTGTGTCGGAAGGGCCCTTGACCATTTATGATCGCGAGGCCCCCCGGGGTGCATGCTGGGTTTGTTGGACACCTTACCAACGACCCTGAGAATGAGACACATGGGCGACAATCGTTACACGGGTGCTAACGGGTCCCGATCGTTGCTGCTCGTTGGGAAATCTTTTAGCATCTCACCACATCACAAAGGACGCACAACCCCCCTGCCGGGTTATCGTTGTGGGGATCGCTGCTCTCGCTGAGTGTGAGGTATCCTTTACTCCTTTTCCCTTTTCCCTTGGGTTTTTCTTACCCCTTGAAGATTTCTCTCCTCTTTCTTCCTACTTTTATATGTAATGAATTTAATACCTTCTTGGGCTTTTCACCAAAGTTGTGAAATTTTTCGCTTGCTTTTTTTTTCCCCCCCTACTTGTTTTATTTTTTTCAAAATACACAAAAATAGGTTTTTAATTACCTTCCCCTTTTGATTCTGACGTATTCCGTCAATGGGACCTGGGCCTTGCCCAGGACGGGATGTCGTAAACCCGCTATCGCCGCGCCACGGAGGGGGGTGTCTTTTGATTCTCACAGCTGATCCCGGCTTAAGTGCCAGGAGCGGTCACGGATAGCTCCCGAACTTTAACCCCCGGAAAACTGCGTCAAACAATCGCAGCTTCCCAGCAGGTGATGGGCTGTCCCCCTCTCCCTTTTGGGATCGGGACCGGCAATCTCCCCAGGGGAGACCCTGTCGTCAAAAAGCATCCGGCTCAAGCTGGAGACTTCCTGCCATGCACAGTGCATGTCAGGAAGACCTCAGGTTGTTAATAAAAGCTGCAGCGCTGACGTCTATACATCAGATGCTTTTTTCATCTCATGATAAAGCATCGAAGCAGAAAATGTTTTGCCCATAGGGGAAAAGTGTGAAACCAAGAATTAAAAAACAATTTTTTTTAAAATTTAAAAAATTTAAATAAAAAATCATTATTTATTTATCTTTTAATAAATTTTTGAATTTAAAAAATTAACAATAAAGTAACATATTTCGTATCGCCGCTCCGTAACGACCTGACCAAAAACTCCCCCATAGTTACCCCCTTTTGCACCATTAAAAAAAACGCCGAAAAAAAAGGGGACTAACACACAAAAAAAAACCCCGGATTAAAAAAGGGTACCGCGAAAAACATCATCTTGCCCCACAAAAACAAGCCGCCATATTTTTAGCTTCAGAATAAAGCGTGCAAAAATTTTTTACTTTTTTCAAAAGTTTTTATTGTATAAAACCGCCAAAAAATTTAAAAAAATGTATAATTAGTATCCTTACGACTGACCCAAGAATAAAAAACCCCTTTATCAATTTTATACAGGAAAGGGATAAAAGCCCCCCCCCAAAGAAATTTTTTTGTGGTTTTTGTTAATTCGCTCACAAAAATCAGAATAAAAAAATTTATTAAAAAAAATGATGTCCCCAAAAGGTCCAATAAAACTCAACTCGTCCCCCAAAAAAGATTCACTGACCGGGGCTAAAAAGGAAAAATTTTAGCTCTCAAAATGTGGTGATGCAAAAAATATTTTTTGCAATAAAAACGTTTTTAGGGACCGCTGCCAAATATAAAAACCCCCTATAAAATAAATCAAAATCTCCTTTATCCCCTCTTAGTTTGGGAAAAATAATAAAGTAAAAAAAATGGAGTGGGGTTGGGGGGGAATGGGGGGTAAAGAGTATTTAGGGGAAAAATTTTAAGTTGTTTTTGTTTTTCTTTAAATGTTAAGGCTGATAGATGTTTTATTAAAGCATCCCTTTAAAATTCTCCAAAAAAAAGGATGCAGGGTTTCCCGGTTTCGTTTCAATTTTTAAAAAGGGTGGGAAGCCTTATGTACTTTCAGTTTAGTCAGGGTCCTGAAAAAATGTTTTAAAAATTGTGGTCTTTTTCCTTTTTGCCCCCTTTTTTAGATCTGTACTCATTTATCTTTAATGTCAGGGTATATGCGTTGGGGATGTTTTTTCATGTTTTAGTTTGAAAATTTAATAAAAATAATTTAAAAAAAATAAAATAAAAAAATGTATTTATTTCCCATTTTCCCATTAGGTTGGGCAAAGTTGGGGGTTGGGGATTGGGGTTTGGGCTGAATTGGGGGGTTTCCATTTTTTTTGGCACATCAGGGGCTCTAAAAGGACAGGCATCTGATCTCAATTCCCCGATTCTGCGTTAAAAAGCAACGGTGCCCCTTTCCCCTTCCGACCGTGTGCCCACAGTGTTTACCCCCACATATGGGGTATCAAAATACTCAGGACAAATTGACAACAACTTTTGGGGGCCAAAATTTTTCTGTTACCTTTTTGGAAAATAAAAAATTTTGGGGGCAAAAAGTAATTTTTGGAAAAAAAAATTATTTTTTATTTTAGGCTCACATTATAAACTTCTGTGAAGCACTGGGGTTCAAATTTGCATCAGATTAAAAATTTTTTCGAAACCCAGTACATTAATCAGTATCAAAAAAAACTTTTTTTGCGTGGATCATTTTGTTTTGGGGTATGGTCATTGGGAGAAACTGCTTCAGAATCCTAAAAGTTGAGGGCCCAACATGAAAAAAACCGCTCTATCCCGGGTTTTTAAAAACAACTAAAAAGTCATTTTTTTAAAAAAAAGTCTATGAAATTAAAGAAAGTACCATCAGGTTTTGTGATGGTATTAAAGGAAAATCAAAAACTTTGTCCCTAAGCCCTCTCATTTTGTGTTTCACATACATGTTCTAATTTTGATTTTCAGTCCCCATTACTGTTTAGGGCCGTTCACAATCTTATTTTTTTTTTTTGCGACCGTGTTTCCGTGAAAAAAACAAAAAGACAGCCCTTTTTTTTACCATCATAAGGATAAATATGTCAATGCAGAATTTTGGGTCTGTGAAAACTTACAGTACACGAGGGGCATCTCTGACCAGTCCGTGTGTAAACTTAACTTCAATGAAAATAGGAGACCCGAAATTTATTTTTTTATTTTTTCATGAATTTCACTTTGAAACAGAAATTTGAATGGCCTTATTTTGGGGCATTGATACTATGCCCCCCCCTGGTTTGGGCACATGGTTCTAGACGGTTTCGCTTCAAATACACCCTGATAAACCCAAAAAAACGCTTGCAACTTTTCCTATTAAAAAAAACATTTTGTTTTTCAGTTCAGTCTTTTGAGGGGTTTTTTTTTTTCCCCTTGAGGTTTTAAAAAAACTGGGGAGTTAGAATAAAAAAATTTTTCCTTTTTTAAACAGCTCCCAAAAGAATCCAACTTTAACAAGACGGCCTGTTGAATCAATCCTGTAAAAAATGCTTCAGAAAACAATATAACCTCTGTAACGGGCTTCAAAACCTCTCGAACCGCTGCAGGAAAAACTTTGGGAAAAAGAAAAAAGCCTCCAAAACCCCCCAAAAAAAGGAGCGTTCCTGTAGCAGTTTACACTAGAAAATTCTTTTTTGGGCTGCTAAAAAAAAAAACCCCTTTAGGCCAAAAAGTTTTCCTGGTTTTCACGCTGTGTTTTTTGTTCCATTAAAAATGCAATTAAAATTTAAAAAAGTCCTGTCCTTTTTTGGTAAAAGTTGCAGACGCTATGTTTGCAGATTTTTCTGAATCTTCAGGTGCGCAGGTCGGGATCCCAGGTAAGCCGGTGACGTGGGTTTTTGAGATTCCGATACTTTGGTTTTCGGTACGGAAGAAAGTTATGGGAACAAAAAGGGAAAGAAAATTTCCCGTTTTTGTTCCCAAAACTTACTTGGTTTTTCGGGATCGGAAGTAAGCTAGGGAAACAAAATATGGGAAAGAAAAAACTTCCAAAATTTTGTTCCCATAAACTTACATTGGTTTTCAGGTATGGGAAACTGGTTTCGGTAAAAAAATGCCAACCCTCCCGGTAAAAAAAAGTGCCACTATCGGATTTAGAAGTCGGGGGGGCGTGGCCTGGGGGAGATGTAGCAGAGCGTGCTGGGGAGCCCCCTCGTATATGCCCTTTTTAAAAATTTGCAGCCATTTTGCTTCAAATCCACTTTCCTTGGGGAGAGAGGCGACCCGACCCCAGGCTTGTAAATCGTATTGCACAAAAAATGGAGGGAAGGAGGAAAGGGCCGGGCAGGCGAGCGGGGGAAAAAAAGGGGCACCAAAGTTGGCGCCGGCGGGGGGGAAATTCTGTGGCCGGCCCGGAGGGGGGGAGGGGGGGGGGGCGTCAAAAGCTGGGGAGGTTCCCCCAGGGGGGAAACCCAGTGGGGGTACTTGCGGTGGAGGTCGGGGGGGTATCGGGGCCCAGGGGGAATCTGGTGTGGAGGAGGGGAGGAGAGTGTTGGGGGGCCGGAGAAGGAAGGAAACCCATAAGTGGGAGGCGAGGTGTGCGGGAGGAATGTAAGCGGCAAAGTGGGGAGGTGACCCCTAGACCCACATTAAAAGACTTTTTCGGCGGGCACGCCTCTAACACTTTTTACTGTGTGGCGCACAGCGGGGGGCCCCTGAACCCCCGCTGTCTAAGTTCAGCACCCATGCATGTCACTAAGGAAGGATGAAGGGGGCTGAGAAACGTTTAGCACTGTGGAAATACTATTGCAAAATCTGACAACAGCATCAGCGTAGGGCCCACTGCAATGTCAGCGTGCAGGCAAAGATGATGACCTAGAAAATAGGAAAGACGTACAATGTGCGGTTTTTTGGGGGTCCGGAAAAAAAAACAAGGCTCTGCACCCACCGGTTCTTTGAACAGTGACTGTTGAACACTTTGGCCAAACAACCTGTCCTTTAAATACGCCGTGGAAAAGACCCAAACCGCGTCCCCCCTGGCCGTCCTCCAGACAATGCTTGTAAAGGTTCTGAAATTATGGGGACAGGGATGCTATTCTTCGCTTTTTCCAAGAATCACCCGGCCCAAAAAGCAACGGACCCGGGTTTTTGACTCTCTATGGAGGTTCAAAACAGAGGCCAAATTTGTTGACATTAAGAAGGGTTGAAGCTCGGGGTGTCCCGTACCATGATTACCCGGGCTAAAAGAGGTGGTAGACGGGACACGTCCATTTTTTTCCCGGATGCAAAGGGGGCCCTCAACTGGAGGGACACAACGAGGCGCGTCTCCCAAGGCAATTCTAAGGCTCCGCTCATATTCCGCTCTTCCCTCCTGTATACCTTTTTTTTCCCGGAGGAAGACCCCCCCTACATTTTGGGAAATAATCTTGCGTGCTTTGGGGGGGGATGGGAAAATTTTTCCCACCTTTTTTTAGTTTAGTGTTCGAACATGTTAAAGTTTTTAACAGAAAGCTAAATGTGAATTTTTATGGTTAAAAGTTGGTAGGTTTGGCTGCAATCACTAGCCATATGTACCCCAATTTTGGGGGTATATCGGGGTTTTTTTCGGTGAAGTGGGTACTCAAAACGGATAAATTCGCCCTCTCCTCCGGGACCCTGGGGAGATGGAAAACTTGAGTGGGGGAATTGGGATTGTGTGGGTGGGGGGTGGAGAGGGAGGGGGGGGAAAGTTAAAAATATTTTCATGTCACACAGGTTTTGGTGGAGACAGCCTTTTCTATTCGCGAATTAGGAAATGGATGGGACGGGTATTTGGGGTTTTAGGAATGGGGGGAAAAATAAAGATAATAATTTTGGGAAAGTTAGGGGGTTGGGTCCGGAGTAAAAAAGACAGGGGAATGTTTATTTCTTGCTTATGCCACCCGCAGTCATAGCTTGAAGAAACCCACTTAATAAATGAACACATCTTAAAAAAAAAATGGCTGCAGGCGGGGGACATGCAAAATATTCATACCTTTTACTGTAAGTGATTATAGACCCCCTGGGCAGTTTTTTATCTTGCAGTAAATTGTCTGGTATATGATGTTACTGATCTCGTATATATCCCTTTGCCGTATTGTGGGAAAATTTTTGCACAAGGTCAGGAGGTATGGGCATTTCCCCGGGGGTTTCCCCCTTTCGATAATTGGCATTCAAAAATTGTCCTGATGCCCACTGGACAGAGGTGGTGGGGGAAGCACTGAGCTTGGGGGTAACGCCCCCCCCTTTTTGGGGCGGTTCTGAAGCAGACTGCACTAAAGACATAGGGGAAACCCCATCCCCCGGAATTTTAAAAGTACCCCTGCTTCCGCCCGCCCTGCCTCCTGTCCAAATTTAGGGCCCGGGGAATGGTCCTTGCTAATTAGGGGATGGGGGTAATTTATTTGGCTAGGACTCTTCGGATCACTCCCCTTTTGTTTGTGGGCTTCGGGACAGTGTTCCGAGTTTTCCGGGAGCCCCGTGGGACAAAATCCGTTCGGGCCACGATTGATTGGTGCCATGGGGGGATGACCTGACAGAGTTCTTTAAAAATTTTTTGGGGCCCCTCGGCTTCGGTATGAGGGTTTGGGAAACCATGAAGGCCTACTTCAGGGGTTTCTTAAGACTATCGCAAGTTAAAACCGAAACGGCAGAGGACCAGGACGATTGGTCTTAGAGGGCAGGGGCGGCATAATTAAGAGCGAACTCCTGACCCCGGGGAAACGTTTGAAACAGCGCAGAGAGAGGTTTTGTAATATGACTATGAAAACGGGGAAAAAAAGGTGTTCTGCATAGAAGTTTTCGAGGAGGGAGAGAGGGTGGGTCACCTTCATCCGGGGTGGGGGGGCGGCCCAAAGGGGAAATTTGGCGTATACACAAAATTAAAGGGAAAAAGGGGATGTGAGAAAGTGGGGGCCAACGGAGGTATATGGGTTTTAAACTAAAAATCGTACCGTCCCACGGGGCAAGCCTCGGAGGGGGAAATTGATAATTTTTTAAAAGGGGGGTGCAGCTTCCACGACTCTCCTAGCGGAGAAAGGGCTTCTTGAGGAGACCTTTGATATGGGGGAACTGGAGGCTGCTCTCCTCTGTACCTATGAAAAAGGCCCCAGGGGGGGACGGTATCCGGGAGAAGTCACAAAAAATAAAAAGAGGTATTGCTTTCCAAAATTTGGGTGGAGGTTTTTACTGCATTTTGGCGAGGGGGGGGTGGTGGGAGTTGCCCCATCCATGCGGGGGGTGATAATTTTTGTCCCCCAAAACAGGGAAAAATTTTACGGGGCCCGCTTTATATCGTCCGATCTTTTGTTGACCCGGGCTTAAAATTATTGGCCAAAAAAAATTTGGGGAACCCCTTAACAAGGTCTCGAATCCCTATCCACCCAAGACCTTTAGGGTTTTTGCCAATAAACCCAGCTATAAATCCCCGGCGTTATTGAAGGTTCTATGTAAATTTTTCCTGAAACCGTTTGTTCGTCGCCTTTTACTTTTTTGCTTGCTGCAGCTTCTTTTCCCCAGTCAAAATGGAGTTTCCGCTTTCATGTTCCCCCCCCTGATTTTCCCTTTGCTTTTTAAGCACCACAGCTGAGCAATCATGCTTCAGAATCTAGCCTGCATTTAAAACCCGTGAATTGACTCCTTTTTTTTGGACCTTTCTCCCGCTTTTTCCTACTGAGAACTCTGAAGCACTTTTGGACTCGAACCTGCTCTTTGAAGACCCCCTTTGCATGACCCTTCGTAAAAAGAAGAAGATCCTAATCTGTATTTGGGGAGGGGGATTGCTGAGCTTGGATTTCCCTGGCCTGCTGTGCTCCTGTTTCTGTGTCTGCAAACTGTGTGACTATTTCTGCCAACTTGTATGAAGTAACGGACTTTTCTTATCAAACCTGTGACTCCTGGTTTTTTATCGCACCAAGCAAAAGCCTTATGAACTGTCTACATACATTACAAGATTCTGAAGCCAAAAAGTGTGTCTGCTGGGTCTGGAAGGCTGTTCTGCTGTACTG
>JARQOD010000001.1:810827809-810921552 GCA_033576555.1 Oophaga sylvatica
CCCCCCTTTTAAAAATTTTCTTAAATTTTCAAAGTTTTTTGGCAAAAATTGTAAAATATTTTTCTAAATTGAAAAAATTTTTTTAAAAAAGTTGATGGTAATTTGAATTGTTACCTTCATAAGAAAAAACTTTTTGTAACGCAAGTTACCATCATTGTAACGTAAGTTACTATATTATGTTGTAACGTAAGCTACCAGGAATGACACCTTATCTATTGCATTGTTTCTGTGCTGTGTTGTGTATAAATATGTGATTCTTCAGATTTTGTATTAGTCTTGCCTGATGAAGAGACCTGAGTAGTCTGGAAAGCTTGCAATTTGCCACCATCTTTTCATTTAGCCATTAAAAGGTATCAACCACTGAGGACTCTCCAATTCTGAATATTTTTCTATCTACTGGCTACTGTATCTTACTGGACACCCCTAATTCTTTACCAACTGCATTGTGTCATTGAACAGGTCACTACATAAACATCAGTTCACTGCCCACTAGCAATTACCACATTGTTGTACTGGGGAACTTCCTACTGACCTGGGAGGTAATAGCACATGTTTAAAAAAAAAATAAGGAATGTAAGGAAGCAGTGTGGGAATCAAATACAGCTGAATTCACACAGGGTTTGCAGGGCCTGTTTGCCAGGTGCCAGGAAAGCTCCAAAAGCACACAATAGAAGCAACCAGAGACCCCATCCAAAAGGTAAGCAAGTCAAATGCTGCTAGTTGGCAGGCACCAGCGGAGCATCTGCATTGGACCGGTGGAAAGACTAGGAGAATCTGAAATAATTAGGCAGGTTGTATTAATTTCTATTTGTAAAGGAGGTTACAAGTGAATTAGAATATATTCACATGGTGCAGACTACACAGGTTTTTTCTTCTTAATGTTCATTTCATTTGATTTTCCTACAAGTTGGAATTTTCAATAGAAGTATAAGACAACCACACATTCAGCATCCTTGGGAGAAGCAAGCGACAATGTTTTCTTAGCCTGTATAGAAGAGACGTCTTTAAAGCTTTGTTCATGCAAGAAGTATTAATTATAAGGGAGTTACCTGACCACAGACGTGAACACATAAGAGACTCTGGCTTTTGTTCAGATGAGCTGCTTTTCTGCATTTTTGCACATAATGTATTGTACATATACCAGATTGCAATCACAAAACATGAATACCATGCCCTCTAGTCGTGACCTACAACAATGTCAGCAAGCACTAGCTCCAGGGAAACGTATATTCAGATGAAAACTATGACAAATCGTTATGCTATTAACAATATTCATTTACAAGCATGCAATGACTTGTGTGAAAAAAACAAAACCCAAGCTATCTTCGGCAAATGACAGATCAGTCTTTAATAGCATGTAATACTCGGTCAGCTACTTATAGGGGTAACCTAAAGTCTTGACAGCCAATTCTTCAGATCATTTTGGTGGGGGGTCTAATGCGCACCGTTCTAATGATCAGCTGTTTGCGGGTCTCACAGAAGCCAGACGTGCACAGTGGGCATCATGTATTAGCATACAGATCGCAATCGTGTTGCTTTAAACAGTAGACTAAAGTAGTGTGTGACAAAAAATCCACCAGCCGCGTATTATTTATTTTTGCAACCGCTCCACAGATTGTGATGTAACCCAACTCAAGATCATTAGATGTGATGTCGCAATGATACATTGTAGCAAACGCCTTAATCAACAACCCATAAACATATGTTGCTGGAAAGCCCCTTTATGGGGGACTTATCAGCTATGTAACTATGGATGGAAGTTTTGTTTAGGGGATGTCCAGCACTAACCTACTGACAACCGAGCAACCAGTGTCATCAACACTGGCGGACACAGGCAGAATGGGGTCCCTGTGCAATAACAGTATACGGGCACGTTGCAGACCAATACCTACTCATAATGCACAATTGCACATTTTTAGTGTCACTGTGTGTCTGCAGAGGTTGCACCAATAGTTCGTCCTGCCCCGGTCATCAATATCACATCAGTGGGTATTGTGGGTGTCAAGACACCCACCGATCCGATATTGAGGACCCATCCTTTGGCCACGTTACCAGCAGGTTAGAGAACCCCATTAAAGCTAGCCATAATCAATAGTAACAGACATACAGAATCATCGCTGGACTCCCTCCGATCGGACCCCCACGGCCGACCCTAAAGAACTGGAAAACGGAGGTTTCACTGAACGTCAGTAAGATCGCTCTCGCCTACATCCCATACTGTGCAGATCCAACACGTTACATGGACGGCCACTGATGAGAACGGTTTCCATGTAACTCTACATTATCTTTAATGCTGTCGTGAACTTTTAGCAGAAAGCTAGGTCTGCGTATATAGCACCAACATATGCCACATCGCTGTACAAACACTAAACACATCAGCCTGTTCCCCAGGAGCTGACGATCTAGCTCCTAGAGAAGGTTACATGACACCAAGAACTTATGTCTAGAGTGAGAGAGAAAACTGGCGACAAACACAAGCGGAACATAGGAAGCAGCTGCTGGATGTGGCCCCATCACACCCCAGCTTCCCTCCCTCACAGCCTCCGGGAACATGTAGTGATGTAGCAGAGCCGAGTGTGACAGCCAGCTGCTGCGCTCACCGTGCCGACTCGCTCCTCTCCACAGGACTGCCGCTCTCCCCCCAGCCCGCCACAACCCCGGCTGAGCTGCCCTGTCCTCGGTCACACTCCCATACTCCGGGTCACGCAGCCTCACCTGGTTCTTGTCAAACTGCTCCCTCTCAGCCTCCAAACCGTGACCGGAGCGCCGGCTCAGCACCCGGGCAGGCACGTTCTTAATGGTGTTCATGGCAGAAAGCTAGCTGGCTCACTCCTCGTGTCCGCGGCGGCTGCCACCCAGCAGTGTCCGCTCACCTATGCCACACCACAGCGACTACTACCTGCCCAGCAGCTGCCCCGCGGAACGCTGGGTAATATCTCTCAGCGCTACAGCAGCAGTGGGCGGAGCTATGGAACCTCCAGGCAGACGTGTAGTGACGTCATGACGCAGCGGAGGTAGGCTGCTGTCACCTGGACAAATAAGTACAGACACCCGGCGACTGCGGACGTTCGTGTGGAATGTGGAGGATCAGTGACACAGCCGTGGGGTGAACGTGCTCCTGTGTGCCCAAACATCCCCACTGTCAGTGATAGGCGCCTGGACTCACCTTCTAAGGCTCCATGGTGACATTCTGTAGGGTAGGCTTTATGAGGAATGCATAATAATGGCTGCTATGGTAGTTATGATACACCAGCGGTTTTTAACATGGCGATTACTCAACCAATGAGCACGTGATTAGATTGTTTATGAGCAGCATAAAAATCCTCGGCAGCACATCATCGGGTGTAAGCAGAATGAGCTGCCGACAACACAATGCTGTAAGGAATGACGATCGTCCTGTAAGGAACGACAATCTTCCTGTAAGGAACGACGATCGTCCTGTTCCCATCAGCGTGTGTGAATGGACCCGTAAACGAGAGACGAATGACTTGTATACAGTTAGCCGGCGCTCACTGACGGCCCATCTAAGTGGTTCATTACTATCAGGACGATTTTCCACTGCAATGAGCTGCGAGCGATTTTGATATCGAGGTCACAAAGATCCAATGGAAATTACCCAGGTACATGATGGCCAGTATTAGCCAGGGCCGGCTCCAGGTTTTTATGGGCCCCGGGCGATTGAGTCTCAGTGGGCCCCTTTAACACAGATCACGATTCATGATGCACAGATACTGCAGAGAAATATGGGTATAGCACAATGCCAAACACTTCACTTCTTCCATTACATGAGTGATATCTATTGTAAATTCTACAATAGCTCAAAAACCGCCAAATCCTCACAGCGCACAGTACAGACTGGACAGTACAGTCCTCCATACAATATTATGGGCACCACATAGTCCTCCATACAGTATTATGGGCCAAATATAATGCTCCATAAAGAATATTGGACCCCAAATAATGCTCCATACAGGATACTGGTCCCCATATAATGCTCCATACAAAATATGGAGCTCTCCTCTGCACTGTGCTGCGTTCTGCGCTGTTACGGCTCAGGAAAGGGCACTGTGGAAAGACTCACCATCATCATCATCATTGCCTCCCCATCATCATCATCATTGTCTCCCCATCATCATCATTGTCTCACCATCATCATCGCCTCCCCATCATTATCATCATTGCCTCCGGCTCCTCACCACCATCACTGCCTCCCCCCACCACCATCACACATACAGCACCGCAGCACTCTCTCACATACACACACACAAATCACCGCACTACATACACACACACTGATACACACAGACACATACACCTCACATCTCACCTGTCCGGCGTCCGCGCTCTCTCTGCCACAGCCGGCCGCTGAATGATGACATCATTCAGCGGCGCTGCTGTGAGAGGAAGCGCGGGCGCCCTGCAGGCGCCCCCTGAGGCCCGGAGCAGTAGAGGCACTGGGAGAGGTAAGTATTGTGCCAGCTGCTGCCGGGGCCCTGAGCAAGCGGGGGGGGGCAGTGGCGGCGCTGGTACCGCTCTCATCCGATAACGGGCACCGGGGTACCCGACGGCGAGTGGGCCCCCCCCCGCTCAGGGCCCCGGCACTTGCCCGGGTATGCCGGGTGCTGACGCCGGCCCTGGTATTAGCCATTGGTGGTTGGGGGGAGAAATGGGAACCATCACACTGGAGCAGATTCAGATTTAAAGGGTTATTCCCATCCATGATTCCATCCTATCCATAAAAAGAAATCACCTCCCCAAAGGGACTGCCACCAACCCAGAGACCGGCGCAATGAAACGCCCCATTAGAATAGAGCATTCTATATGCTGCTGACAGAGATAGCCAATCACAGCACTTGCTTTTTTCTGGTAGTCCCTTTGAGAATGAATGCAGCGGTGGCAGACATGGGCAGTCACCATTCCATGGTGACATTTGAGATCAGCGTTCTTAGGATCAGTGGTCCCAGGAGTCAGGACCCTTTGAATATGGGATACATTTTAATGATGGGAATAACGCTTTAAAAAGAATCATTCACTAGGTTTTTGCTTTGCCATCTGACAGCACCATACTGTAGGGGCATAGACCTAATTCCAGAGATATGCCACTGACTGGGCTGCTTGCTGCAGTTTTGATTAAAATCTGTTTTCTCTGCTGCAGACCAGTTCTCTGAATGCTGAGCTCTGTGTAACCCCTCCTATACCAGTGATTGACAGCTTTTTGCTTACACAAAAGGTGGGTTGATTAACCTTCAATTTATGCTGCAAGGAATAAACTTGTTACTTATTCCAGTGGAGCAGGCCACATTACTCCTTACTCGGCAGAAAATTAATTTTGGATAAGGGAATAGCACACCAATAGGCACAAAACAAAATTTTTTTTAAATGCTTTTCATTTTCTACCCTCATATCCAAAAAAAAGTTAATTACATCACAAAGTGAAGTATAGCAGAAGCATTTTGGGTAATATACTATTTTAGCCTGATGAAGGATGCATTGTGGAATGTCTTTGTTGCATGAAAAAAACTGCATATTGTCCATTTGTACCAGTATATGAAAGGATGGAATCACTACGTCCATAGGGAAGGAATCCAGTGATGCAACTTGCAGTAGATATAGAGGAATGCTGTGTGACGCTTTTTGTGTACACTGTGCATAAGCAGAAATCCGAAAATCACTAGTGACGACGGAGTTGTACAGAGCTCGCTCATAAATACGGAGGACTACATAGCAGAAGTTTTACTAGTCCGCATTGTTAAAATCACTATTTTATCAGCAGCTGGTGATCAAAACAGCATCAAGCAACCCAGGAAGTGACACATCGCTGGAATTAGGGTCTTTACCCCTACATTATGCTTCTCACAGTTTAGCTAGTAAAAACCTGCTGAAAGAATCCTCATCAGGGAAAGGCAAAGGTTAGTAGCACGAACAAGGTTCTGATGCATAAACAAACTCGCTCCGACAGTGACTTTTGATTGCGTGTCAAAATTAACAGGTTATTTGAAGCACTGTGGACACAGCAGTAATAACAGAACATACTGTGAAAAAATGCATTGTTTTTTTTCCAAAAAAAATGAATAAAAACCACATTGCACCCATGAGCATAAACATGGCTATTAGGTAGCTCTTTGTTAGTTTATAGCGGGGGCAGCAAACATTGTTTTATTTCACCATTAATATGACTTAAAACTGCCCTGAGATATACGGTAATAGCATCTCCTGACACCAGCAGTACACCATAGCTGACACCCTGGTGCATTAGCCACGATCAGTGTTGATGCCAACCATAGCCATTTAACCTCTCAGATGCTGTTAACAATAGTGACTACAGCATCTAGATGTTAACAGAGTGATTGTATGGTCCTAATAATCGCCATGGCAATTCACGGCCAAATACCGGCCTTAGAGTCTGCCGGCTATAGTGACCTAATCAGATGTTAGCAACATTTGGGTGGTAAAAATAACATTTTTCTTTCCTGTCATACCACTTTGCATTGATTCTTGAAAGTCAACTGAAGGGTTAACAGGTGTGCTGTCAAAAGCATTTTTGTTAACGCACAAGATATCGGGGGGCGGGTACGTTCAGGAAAGGAATTACAAAATCTTAACATGATGGTATCAAGTCCCAACAAAGTTGCATGTGATCTTCCTTTCGGTGCCGGATGTGTGTTGGCGATGTGGAACAGAGAGGGGCACGATGTTGCACATTTGGTGGGATTGTGACCAAATCAGACCTTTTTGGGATGGGGTATTTAACGCATATTGTAAGATCTCAGAGGAGAGAATCACTCCCTCCCCCCAGACTGCCCTCTGATCTATGCTCCCAGGCCCTATAGGTACACAGAAATGTAGTCCTTTCTGATTCTGCTTGACAGCAGCACGTACAATAATACCCATTCACTCTATCTACTCAGAATGGCAGGACGAAATTTCGTCATATATCTATCAGCAGAAGCCACAGGCGACAACACAAAGTTCAGTTGTGGCAACCCTGGATTCTCTTTAGGAACTCACCCAAATTCTTTTCCTGACGAGAAAAGACTTCACAATACTGGGAAATAATTGATTTGATCACTCCTCCTAGACACTTGTTTTATCCTCACTATTATCCTTCCGAATAGGGAAAATATGGACTAAAAAGTTTCACCACCCCCCTTAAGCCCCCGTCAAACTAAACGAGATCGCTAGTGAGATCGCTGCTGAGTCACAAGTTTTGTGACGCAACAGCGATCTCAGCAGCGATCTCGCTTAGTGTGACACGTAGCTGCGACCAGGCCCCTGCTGTGAGATCGCTGGTCGTGTCGGAATGGCCTTGACCATTTTATGATCGTCGAGGTCCCGCTGGGTAGCATGCATCGGTGTGTTTGACACCTTACCAACGACCTCTGAGAACTGAGACACATAGGCGACACATCGTTACACAGGTAGCTACGGGTCGCCGATCGTTGCTGCGTCGTTGGGAAGATCTGTTTAGCATCTCACCATCGATCACAAAGCGACGCAGCAACAATCCCTGCCAGGTCGTATCGTTGTCGGGATCGCTGCTGCGTCGCTGAGTGTGACGGTATCCTTACTCCTTTCCACAATGTCCTCCCATTGGTTTGTCTTATCCCTTGTAGATCTTCTTCTCCTCTTTCTTCCTACTTTTATATGTAATAGAATTTATATATCCTTCTTAGGTAGCGATATTCACCAAAGTTGTGATATGTTTTCCGCTTGTCTTTTTTTCCCCCTCTACTTGATTTATCTTTAACATAATACACAGAAAATAGTGTATTAATTACCTTAACCCCTTTCTGATATCTGACGTACTATCCCGTCTATGTGACCTGGGCCTGAATGCCCATGGACGGGATAGTACGTCATACGCTATCAGCCGCGCTCACGGAGGGGGGTGTCAGTTGATTCTCACAGCTGATACCCGGCATTAAGTGCCAGGAGCGGTCACGGATAGCTCCCGACACTTTAACCCCCGGAAAACTGCGATCAAACATGATCGCAGCGTTCCCGAGCAGGCTGATGGGCTGTCAGCCCCTCTGCCTTTGGATCGGGAGACCCGGCAATCGCTGCCATGGAGACCCGATGTCGTCAAGAAGACATCCAGGTCTCCAGAGCTGAGAGACTTCCTGCCATGCACAGTGCATGTCAGGAAGACTCTCAGGTTAGTGTAATAGAAGCTGCAGCGCTGACAGCTTCTATAGCATGCAGATGCTGCTTCATCTGCATGCTATAGAAGCGATCAGAATGCAGAAAATGATTGTCCCATAGTGAGAAAGTGTGAAACCAAGAATTAAATAACAATTTTTTTAAAATTATAAAAATATTTAAATAAAAAAAATCATTATTTATTATATCATTAAATCAATATTTGAATTTAAAAAATTTAAACAATAAAAGTACACATATTTCGTATCGCCGCATCCGTAACGACCTGACCTATAAAACTCTCCCACTAGTTAACCCCTTTAGTGAACACCATTAAAAAAAACGCCGAACAAAAAGTGGACTAACACACGATCAAAAAACCCGGATATAAATAAATGTGGTACCGCTGAAAACATCATCTTGTCCCACAAAAAACAAGCCGCCATATAGTTTTAGCTCTCAGAATAAAGCGATGCAAAAATAATTATCTTTTATCTAAAAGTTTTTATTGTATAAAAGCGCCAAAACATAAAAAAATGATATAAATGAGGTATCGCTGTCATCGTACTGACCCGAAGAATAAAACCACTTTATCAATTTTATCACACGGAACGGTATAAACGCCCCCACCAAAGAAATTCTTGAATTGATGGTTTTTGTTAATTCTGGCTCACAAAAATCGAATAAAAAGTGATTAAAAAAATGTCATGTGCCCGAAAATGGTACCAATAAAAACGTCAACTCGTCCCGCAAAAAATAAGACTTCACATGACTCTGTGGGCTAAAATATGGAAAAATTATAGCTCTCAAAATGTGGTGATGCAAAAACTATTTTTTGCAATAAAAAGCGTCTTTTAGTGCGTGACAGCTGCCAAATATAAAAACCCGCTATAAATAGTAAATCAAACTCTCCTTTATCACCCTCTTAGTTAGGGAAAAATAATAAAGTAAAAAAAATGGAGTGGGGTTGGGAGGGAATGGGGGGGTAAAGAGTATTTAGGGAAAATTTAATGTTAGTTTTTGTTTTGTCTTTAAAGTGTTAAGGCTGATAGATGTTTTATTAATGCATACGCCTTAGACATGTCTCAAAACAGGAATGCAGGTTCCCTGGTTTACGTTACAAGTTTTTAATGGATGGTATACGCCTTACTGTACTTGCAGTTTAGTCAGGATCCTGAAAAGATATGTTTATAAAAATTGTGGTCTTTTCCTTTTTGCCCTTTGCTAGATCTGTATCTCATTTATCTTTAATGTCAGGGATATATGCGTTGATGGCATGTACTGTTTCATGTTTGAGTTTGAAAATTCAATAAAAATAAGTTTAAAAAAAATAAAATAAAAAAATGTATTTATTTCCATTTTCCCATTAGGGTTGGGGCTAAAGTTAGGGTTGGGGATTAGGGTTGGAGCTAGAATTGGGGGGGTTTCCACTGTTTAGGCACATCAGGGGCTCTCCAAACGTGACATGGCATCTGATCTCAATTCCAGCCGATTCTGCGTTGAAAAAGTCAAACGGTGCTCCTTCCCTTCCGAGCTCTGCTGTGCATCCAACAGTGGTTTACCCCCACATATGGGGTATCAACATACTCAGGACAAATTGCACAACAACATTTGGGGTCCAACTTTTTCTGTTACCTTTGGGAAAATAAAAAATTGGGGGCAAAAAGATAATTTTTGTGAAAAAAAATGATTTTTTATTTTTACGGCTCTACATTATAAACTTCTGTGAAGCACTTGGGGGTTCAAATTTGCATACAGATTAAAAATTTGTATTCGAAACCCAGTACATTAATCAGTATCAAGAAAAATCTGTTTTGACGTGGATCACTTGGTGTTGGTATTGGATCAGTAGGGAGAAATCTGCTGTCAGAATCCATCAAAGATGATGGCCAACATGAAAAAACCGCTCTATTCCCGGTTATATAACACACAATGAAAAGTCTATTCTTTTACAAAATAAGTCTATGAAATTAAATTGAAGTAGCCACTCAGGATTGTGACTGGTATTAAAGGAAAACTCACAAACTTTGTACCTAAGACCTCATTCAGTTTGTGTTTCACATACATGTTCTAACTTTGATTTTCATGTACCCATTACTGTTTATGGGGCCGTTCACACATCTATATTTTTTTTTTTTGCAGACCGTGTTTCCGTGCAAAAATCATAAAGACATGTCCTTTTTTTACCATCATCAAGGATGAAATATGTCAATGCAGAACTTTGGGTCTGTGAATATCACTTACAGTACACAGATGGCATCTCTGACCAGTCCGTGTGTAGACTTAACATTACAATGTATAGGAGATCCGTAATTTATTTGTTTATCCATACATGAAATTCACTTATGATACAGACATCTGAATGGGCCTTATGTTGGGGCATTGATATCTAAGTGACCCCCTATGGTTATGTGCACATGGTGTCTATGAGCAGGTTTCGCTTCAAATACAGCCTGATAAAACCCAAAAACGCTTGCATGACTTTTCCTATTAAAAAAAACACTTTGTTGTTTCTATGTTCAGTCTTTTGAGAGGTTTTTTTTTCCCACTTGAGGTTTTGAAAAACACTGGGTAGTTAGAATAAAACGTATCTCACTTTTTTGAAACAGCTCCCAATAGAATCCAACTTTAACAAGACGGACACTGTTGAATCAAAATCCTGTAAAAAATGCTTCAGAAAGCAATATAACCTCTGCTAACAGGCTTCAAAACCTCTTCAGAACCGCTGCAGGAAAAACTTTAGGAAAAGAAAAAATGCCTCCAAAAACTCCCCAAAAGAAGGAGCAGTTCCTGTAGCAGTTTACACTAGAAAATTCATTTTTGGCTGCTGCAAAAAAAACTCCTTAGGCCACAAAGTTTTCTGGTTTTCACGCTGTGTGTTTTTGTTCCATTAAAAATGCAACTTAGAATTAAAAGTGCTGTCCGGTCTTTTGGTAAAAGTTGCAGACGCTATGTGACTGCAGACTTTTCTGACATCTTGCAGTGTGCGCACGGTCAGGATGCACTGGTAATGCCGGTGACGTAGGGTTGAGCATTCCGATACATTGGATTCAGAGAATCCGAAGTAAGTCTATGGGAACAAAATATCGGAAGTAAAAACTTCCGATATTTTGTTCCCAATTAGATTTCATACAATTGGGATTAAATTATTTTTTTATTCATGGTTATATCGGAACTGGGTTTCTCATCCACCCTACGGTGAGAGAAAGTGCACACTATCAGGATTTAGAAGTCTGGGGGGCGTGGCCTGAGGGAGATGTGAGCAGACGCGTGCTGCAGGAGCTCCCTCTCGATATATGACCGTTTAATAGATTGCAGCCACTATTTAGCTGTCAAATCCACATTCCTTGGAGAGAGTGCTGACCCTGACCCACAGGCTCTGTAAATCAGTAGTGCACGAACAAATGGCAGGGAAGGAGGCAGAAGGCCGGCAGGCGAGTCGGAGAAGAAGGCACAAGATGGCGCCGGCGGGGAGGATGTACTGATGGCGCGCCCAGGAGGAGGATGGGGCTGTCTAAGCTGCGGAGGTTCGCCAGGCTGGAGGAAGACACGCAGTGCCCGGTACTTGCAGGTGGAGGTCAGGGGGGTATGCGGAGGAGCCAGAGGAATCTGGTGTGGAGGAGGGTGAGGAGAGTGATTGCGGGAGCCGGGAGGAAGAGCAAGGAACCATGAAGTGGGAGAGCGGAGGTGTGCTGGAGGAATGTAAGCGGCAAATGTGGGGGATGGTGATCCCATAGGAGCCCACATTAAAAGACTTGTTCAGGCTGGCACTGCACTCTAACACTACTATTACTGATGTGGCAGCACAGCTGGGGGTCCTGCAGGCCAGCATGTCTAAGTTACAGCACTCCATGCATGTCACTAAGGAGAGGATGAAGGAAGCTGAGAAACGTATTAGCACTGTGGAAGATACTATTGCAAAATCTGACAAGCAGCATCAGCGTATGGCCACTGCAATGTCAGCTGTGCAGGCAAAGACTGATGACCTAGAGAATAGGTCAAGACGTAACAATGTGCGGATTATTGGGGTGCCGGAAAAAAACGAAGGCTCTGCACCCACCGAGTTCTTTGAACAGTGACTGTTGAACACTATTGGCCAGAACAACCTGTCCCGTTAATACGCCGTGGAAAGAGCTCACCGCGTCCCCCCTGGCCGTCCTCCAAGACAAGTGCTTGTCAAGGTTCTGCATTATCGGGACAGGGATGCTATTCTTCGCTTTTCCAAGAATCACCCGGACCTGAAAAGCAACGGATCCAGGATTTCTGGACTTCTCTATGGAGGTTCAAAAGCAGAGGGCCAAATTTGTTGACATTAAGAAGAGGTTGAGAGCTCTGGGTGTGCCGTACGCAATGATATATCCGGCTAAACTGAGAGTGGTAGACGGGGACACTGTCCATTTCTTCCCGGATGCAAAGGAGGCCCTCAACTGGATGGACAGCAACGAGGCGCGTCTCCGCAAGGCAAATTCTAAGGACTCCGCTACATATATCCGCTCTTCCCTCCTGTATACCTTTTTCTCAGGAGGAAGACCCTCCCTCACATTTTGGGAAATAATCTTGCTGTGCTTTGGAGGGGGATGGAGAAATTTTCCTACCTTTTTCTAGTTCATGTGTTCTGAACATGTTAAATGTATTTTAACAGAAAGCTAAATGTGAATGTTTTATGGTTAACTGTTGAGTATTGTTTGGCTGCAATCACTAGCCATATGCTACTCCCAGAGTTTGGGGAGTATACGGGTTTGCTTCGGTGAAGTGGGTACTCTGAATCGGATAAAGTACGCCCTCTCCTCCGTGACACCTGGAGGAGATGGAAAGCTTGAGTGGGGTGAAGTTGGGGTATTGTGTGGGTGGGGGTGGAGAGGGAGGGGGGGAATGTTAAACTATTGTCTATGTCACACAGGTTCGAGTGGAGACAGCCTTACTAATTCGCGAATGAGGAAATGGATGGCACGGTATTTGGGGTTGCAGGGTAATGGCGGATAAAATAAAGATAATAAGTTGGAACGTTAGGGGGTTGGCGTCCGGAGTAAAAAGACAGGCAATGTTTACTTTCTTGCTTGATGCCAAGCCTGCAGTCATATGCTTGCAAGAAACCCACTTGATAAAGAGTAGAACACATCTTAAAAAAAGATGGCTGCAGGCGGGGTATCATGCAACATATTCTATACCTTTTGAGCAGTGTAAAGTGATTATAGACCCGCTGGGACAGTTTGTATGCTTGCTATGTAAATTGTCTGGTATACTGATGTTACTGATCTCGATATATATCCCTCTGCCGTATTGTGGGAAATTTCTGCACAAGGTCATGGAGGTAGTGGGCGATTTCCCGGGGTTCCCTTTCTGATAATTGGCGATTTCAACAATGTTCCTGATGCCCACTGGGACAGAGGTGGTCGGGAAGCACTGAGACTTGGTGGTAACTGCACCCCCTTTGGGGCGGTTCTGAAGCAGACTGCACTAATAGACATATGGAGAACCCATCACCCCGGAACTTATAAGTACTCCTGCTTCTCGCCCGCCTCTGCCTCGCTGTCCAGAATTTATCTGGCCCTGGGGAATGGTCCGATGCTAAGTCTAGTGGATGAGGTAACTTATTTGGCTAGGACTCTGTCGGATCACTCGCCTATGTGTGTGGTGCTTCAGGGACAGTGTTCCGAGTTTTCCAGGAGACCCCTGTGGAGACTAAATCCGTTCTGGCTCCAGCTGATTGATCTGGATGGCCATGTGGGGGATGACCTGACAGAGTTCTTTAAAATTAATATGGGCTCGGCTTCGGTATTGATGGTATGGGAAGCCATGAAGGCCTACTTCAGAGGGTTGTGCATTAAAGACATATCGCAAGTTAAAACCGAAACGGGCAGGAGAGACCAGGAGTTGATTAGGTCATTAGAGGGAGCAGAGGCGGCACTAATTGAAGAGCGAACTCCTGAGGCCCGGGAACGTTTGAAATCAGCGCAGAGAGAGGTTTGTAATATGACTATGAAAACTGCGGAGAAGAAAAGGCTGTTCTGCATGATGAAGTTTTTCGAGGAGGGAGAGAGGGTGGGTCACCTTCTATCCAGGGTGGTGGCGGCCCAAAGGGAATTGGCGTATATCACTAAATTAAAGGGGAAAGACGGATGTGAGCATAAGTAGGGCCATACTGGAGGTGATGATGGGATTTTACTCAAATCTGTACCAGTCCCACGTGCAGCCGTCGGAGGAGGAAATTGATAACTTTTTAACGGGGGTGCAGCTTCCACGACTCTCACTAGCGGAGCAGAGGCTTCTTGAGGAGACCTTTGATATGGAGGAACTGGAGGCTGCTCTAGCCTCTGTACCTAGTGACAAGGCCCCAGGGGGGGACGGTATCCCGGGAGAAGTCTACAAAAAATACAAAGAGGTATTGCTTCCAAAGTTGATGGAGGTTTACACTGCATGTTTGGCGAGGGGGGGGTGGTGGGAGTTGCCCCGATCCATGCGAGAGGTGATAATTGTTGTCCTACCAAAGCAGGGAAAAGATTTGACGGATCCAGCTTCATATCGTCCGATCTCTTTGTTGACCACGGACATTAAGTTATTGGCCAAAATGCTGGCGAACCGACTTAACAAGGTCATCGAATCCCTAATCCACCAAGACCAGTCAGGGTTATGCCCAATAAATCCACAGCTATAAATCTCCGGCGATTATTGTAAGGTTCTATGTATATATTCCTGAAACTCAGTTTGTTCGTCAGCCATTTTACTTTCTGTCTTGCTGCAGCTATCTTGCCCTCAGTCAAAATGGAGTTTCCAGCTTGCATGTTCCCGCCCTGATTCTCTCCTTTGCTTCTTAAGCAGCCACAGCTGAGCAATCAGTGCTTCAGAATCTAGCCTGCAGTGAACCTGTGACTTGACTCCTGTAAGCCTTGGACCTTGTACTCCAGCTATTCCTACTGAGGAACTCTGAAGCACTTGTGGACTCTAAACCCTGCTCTTTGAAAGACCCACGTTTGCATGGACTTACGGTAACAGAGAAGAAGATCCTGAATCTGTATTGGAGAGTGATTGCTGAGCTTGGATTACTCTGGCCTGCTGTGTCTCCTGTTTCTGTGTCTGCAAACTGTGTGACTATTTCTGCCAACTTGTATGAAGTAATACAGGACTTTTCTATATCAAACCTGTGACTCCTGTGTTTTCATCGCACCCAAGCACAAGACGCTATATGAACTGTACTACATACATTACAAGATTCTGAAGCCAAAACGTTAGTGTCTGCTGGGTCTGGAAGGCTGTGTCTGCTGTACTGTGGATATCAGACGTCCGGTTGTACTTTCTGTGATGACAGTGGTTGTGATTTTCTCACAACCATTCCAGGTGAGCAATTCCCTTAAGTTTTTTCTTTTTGCAGTGTTACCACAGGTAAACACTATTGTTTTTTTTTTCCTTTCTTTTCTCTTTTTTGTCTGCTGTAACTCTGGTTATCAGATGTCTGGTTGAAACTTTCTGTGATGATAGTGGTTGTGACTTCTCACAACCATTCCAGGTGAGCAGTTCACTTAATTTTTTTTCTCTCTGCAGTGTTGCCACAGGTGAACACTATTGTTTTTTTTTTCTCTCTCCTCTTCTTCCAGTAATCCTGTCTTAAAAGATCTGGAAAATGGAGGCCCGCATAAAGGAACTTTGCGGAGTGACTGATAATATCCTTGCAGATTTGCAGAATATAAAGACCCGTTTTACAAATCTACAGGACCTCAATAATCACAATTTGCAAGTGGTTGGACAGACTACCCAGGATTTGCGAGCCAGGATTGAGGTTCTAGAGGGGCGAGTCCAGGCTCCTGCCGTAGCCCCGAGTGCTGGGATTCCCAAGTTGCCCCTTTTCGTTTTGGCGGTGAACGTGAGAAATTCAGGGGATTTATTAATCAATGCAATCTTTTTTTTTCTGCACATGCTTCACAATTTCCCACTGAACGATCTAAGGTGCTTACTATAATTATGTTGCTTACCAACAAGGCTTTAATGTGGGCAAACCCTCTGATTGAGACTGAGGATGATTGTTTGAATCACCTTGATGATTTTATTTCAGCCATGGGGCAGGTGTTTGATGACCCCAATCGAGGTGCAACAGCTGAAGCAGCCATGTTAGCTTTGCGCCAAGGTAAGCACTCGGTAGCTGAATATGCCTTGGATTTCAGGAGATGGGCCCTTGATACCACCTGGGACAGTTCCGCCAAAAAATCTATTTTTCGAAAGGGGTTATCTCCACTGATTAAGGATGAACTTGCTCGTGCCGACCCTCCCACTGCGTTAGGTGACTTTATTAACTACTGCATCCGTATTGATACTCGTCTGACTGAACGCAGGCAAGAGAGATGGTTCGAAAGCAATCGTACTAACCTTTTCCTACCTTCCTCTCCAGCTAAGGAACCTTTGAGTAGGATTACACGGGAACCTGAACCTGAACCCATGCAGGTAGACTCTTTACAACGACGGGTTAGTGATGCACGCAAGGAACATCGTTTTAAGGAGAATCTATGTTTCTATTGTGGTAAGTCAGGGCACTTCATTATAAACTGCCCCAGCCGTTCTCGTAAGACTACTGCAGCACTCATTCATCGTGAGTGTTGCGAGAGGGGATCTGTCAGGTCCGAGCCTCAGGCTCCAGAGAGATCTGCAGCAACAGATCTTGATTTCTCGGACTTAAACTCCGTTACCTCTGAGGACGTTGACTGTGTAAACGCTGCCATTTTTCAAGTTTCCTCAGCGGTGTCCCAGCTGAGTTGTAAGAAAATACAATTCTCATTGCTTTCTTTCCATCAAACTTGGGTTGACTCAGCTTGGGTGTCTAGCTCTGCTATGATCGACTCAGGGGCAAGTGGAAATTTTATGGATGTCTCCTTTGCTCTGAAACAGGGAATACGTTCAGTGAAGAAGGCTACTCCAGTACAGATGGAAACTGTGGATGGCTCCCTGCTGACCTCTGGACCAGTGGATCAGGAAACAGAGCCTTTGAGGGTTCTTATGGGTAAAGATCATCAAGAGAAACTGTCCTTTATGCTTATCTCTTCTCCCCACTTTCCCATTATTCTAGGGCTACCATGGCTGCAGGCTCAGAATCCTACCATTAACTGGGAGACCAAGGAATTACACTTTCCAGAGAAACAGATGAGTCCAAAAGTTTCAGCTTGCTCTGTTCCTAAAGGAATCATGTCAGTCCCTGAACTACCAGCTGTATACCAGGACTATGTGGATTTATGTGACAAGAAGAACGCTAACCAGCTTCCTCCTCACCGTCCATATGATTGTCCAATTGAATTATTGCCTGGAGCAGAGATACCTTTTGGTAAGATCTACCCCCTGGCGGGGCCCGAGCTAAAGGCTTTAAAGGATTACATAGATGAAAATCTAGCCAAGGGCTTCATACGCCCCTCTTCATCTCCTGCAGGTGCACCCATCTTCTTTGTAAAGAAGAAAGATGGATCTCTGAGACCATGCGTAGACTATAGGGAACTCAATAAGGTTACTATTAGAAACCGTTATCCATTGCCTTTAATCCCTGAGTTATTGGAGAGAGTGCGACATGCCAAAATTTTTTCTAAACTAGATCTTCGTGGGGCCTATAACTTAGTCCGTATTAGACCTGGGGATGAATGGAAGACTGCATTCAGGTCACGCTATGGACACTTTGAATATCTAGTTATGCCTTTTGGTCTGAGTACCGCCCCAGCCACTTTCCAACACTTGGTGAATGACATCTTCAGGGATCTCCTAGATACATTCGTGGTAATTTATTTGGATGATATTCTAATTTTTTCTAACTCCACAGAGGAACATCATGGACATGTGAGAATGGTCTTGGAACGTCTAAGACAAAATCATCTTTACATCAAACTTGAAAAGTGTGAATTCCATAGGACCGAAATTCAATTTCTGGGGTATGTACTGTCTACACAAGGAATTAGTATGGATGGAAGCAAAACCCAAGCCATCAAGGATTGGCCAAGTCCTAGAAATGTGAAGGAGGTACAGCGCTTCATCGGGTTTGCCAACTTCTATAGACGTTTCATTAGAAATTTCTCTGAGGTAGTGTCACCTATCACTCAACTTACCCGGAAAGAGTCTAGGTTTTCCTGGACTCCCCAAGCCCAGGAAGCATTTTCCCGTCTAAAAGATAAATTTACCACTGCACCTATCCTAGTACATCCCAACCCCGAGCTTGCCTTCATAATAGAGGTGGATGCTTCAGACTGTGCCGTTGGAGCTATACTCTCTCAGAGAACAGGTGAGAAGAATGTCTTGCATCCCTGTGCCTTCTTTTCCCAGCAGTTGTCTTCGGCTGAGAGGAACTACGATGTGGGCAATAGAGAGTTGTTGGCCATTATTGCCGCCTTCAAAGAATGGAGACACCTTCTTCAGGGAGCTGCACAGCAAATAGTCGTCCTGACAGACCATCGTAACCTTGAGTTTATCAGGTCGGCTAAGTGCCTGACTCCTCGCCAGGCTCGCTGGAATCTTTTCTTAAACCAATTTAATTTTATCATCTCTTATAGACCAGGATCGCGCAATGGAAAGGCTGATGCACTCTCTAGGATTTACTCAGCAGAGACACGTCCAATTACTCCTCCTAAGACTATTCTTCCTGACTCTAGATTCCTAGGAGTAATTCATAATCAAGACCTACTTAAGGACATCAAGGAAGCATACCATGCGGATTCCTTTTTGGCACAACCCCCAAGGGACGTAAGTCTTGTCTTTAAGAATGGTGTGTGGATTCAGGGACAACGTCTGTATATTCCTGAAACAGTCAGATTAAGAGTATTGCAACTCATTCACGATTCCAAGATAGCTGGGCATAGAGGAATTCTAAAGACACAGGAATTTCTTTCTCGTTTCTTTTGGTGGCCCACTTGCAGGAAGGATGTTTTGAATTATGTCACTTCATGTGAGGTCTGTGCAAGATGCAAAACACCTCGCTCCTCACCAACTGGTCTGTTACAGCCTCTTCCCACCCCGTCCCGCCCGTGGGGATCCATTTCTATGGACTTCATTGTGGAGTTACCAACCTCTCAGGGAAGAACACCATTCTAGTGGTGGTTGACCGTCTAACAAAGGCAGCTCATTTTATCCCTTGTGTCGGCTTACCCACTGCAAAACAGACATCAGATTTGATGATTAAAGATGTGTTTCGCTTACATGGAGTACCGGATGAGGTTATTTCGGATCGAGGGGTGCAATTCACTTCTAGGTTTTGGCAAAATTTCTGTGCAGCATTGGACATTAAAGTAAACCTTTCTTCTGCTTTTCATCCCCAGACTAATGGACAGACCGAACGAACCAATCAAACCCTGGAGCAGTATCTCCGCTGCTTTATCTGCCACCTACAGGATGATTGGGTGGATCTACTTCCATTAGCTGAGTTCTCGTATAACAACTCTCAGAGTGCCTCCACTAAACAGTCTCCTTTTTACTCTAATCTAGGTTATCATCCTAACATTCTACCACGATTTCCCAGTAGAAACGCCTTTACCAGCAGTGGCTGAAAGAATCACGTCTTTACAGAAGAATATGGATCTTCTAAAGGAAAATCTGGATCGCTCAAGAAAGCAGCAGATAAATTTCGTAAACCTGCACCAGCTTTCAAGGTAGGAGACTTGGTCTGGCTGTCAACCAGAAATCTTAAGTTAAGGATTCCATCGTCTAAGTTGGGACATAAGAACATTGGACCCTATAAAATCAGTAAAATTATAAGTGCCGTTGCTTGTCGTCTTCAACTGCCCAGAACTATGAGAATCCACCCTGTCTTTCATGTATCCCTACTAAAGGCTGCGACACCCAATACATTTCCTGGACGTTCTTCTCCTTGCCCTGACCCAGTGCTAGTCGATGGTCAGGAAGAATTTGTGGTGGAAAGGATTTTAGATTCCAGGTTGTATAGAAATCAGTTACAATATCTGATTAAATGGCAGGGCTACCCAGTGGAGGACAACTCATGGGAACCGGTCAATAACGTTAATGCTCCTCGCTTGCTCCGTCAGTTTCATCAGAGGTACCCACACAAGCCTGGTCTGAGGTCATCCGGAGGTTGTCCTTAAGGGGGGAGTAATGTAAGGTTCTATGTATATATTCCTGAAACTCAGTTTGTTCGTCAGCCATTTTACTTTCTGTCTTGCTGCAGCTATCTTGCCCTCAGTCAAAATGGAGTTTCCAGCTTGCATGTTCCCGCCCTGATTCTCTCCTTTGCTTCTTAAGCAGCCACAGCTGAGCAATCAGTGCTTCAGAATCTAGCCTGCAGTGAACCTGTGACTTGACTCCTGTAAGCCTTGGACCTTGTACTCCAGCTATTCCTACTGAGGAACTCTGAAGCACTTGTGGACTCTGAACCCTGCTCTTTGAAAGACCCACGTTTGCATGGACTTACGGTAACAGAGAAGAAGATCCTGAATCTGTATTGGAGAGTGATTGCTGAGCTTGGATTACTCTGGCCTGCTGTGTCTCCTGTTTCTGTGTCTGCAAACTGTGTGACTATTTCTGCCAACTTGTATGGAGTAATACAGGACTTTTCTATATCAAACCTGTGACTCCTGTGTTTTCATCGCACCCAAGCACAAGACGCTATATGAACTGTACTACATACATTACAATTATACTTAAACATGCAAGCGAGGGCGGATAATGTGGGACAGAGGGTAATAGTTTCCTGGATGCCGCTAAGGCGTTCGACAGTGTGGAGTGGAGGTATTTGTGGGCGGTAATGAGAACCATGGGATTTGGTGACCAGATTGTGGGTTGGGTACGTTTGCTATATACATCCCCTAGTGCTAAAATACGGGTTAATGGTCTGCAGTCTGAGAGTTTCTCCCTATATAGGGGAACGAGGCAGGGGTACCCCCTGTCCCCCCTGCTGTTTGCAGTTGCTGTAGAGCCGTTAGCGGCAAAGATTCGGGGTACCAAGGATATTCGGGGATTCCAATATGGGTGTCACGTAGAGAAAGTGGCCTTATACGCGGATGATGTGCTGCTGTTTCTGGCTGACCCGGGCGACTCCCTGAGTTCGGCTATAGCAGTTGTTGGTAAATTCGGCTCTATTTCTGGACTGACTATTAACTGGGATAAATCCGTGTTACTTCCCGTGGACTCGGCTGCTCCCCTAGCGCTAGACCCTGGGACCCCTTTGAGGGTGGTTAGGGAGTTTAAATATTTGGGCATTGTGGTCTCGGCTAAATTGGAGGAATATGAACGGCTTAATCTTACCCCCCTTATCAATAAGTTTCAATAAAAAATTGCAGCGTGGAAGAAACTATTCCTGTCTGTGGCGGGTAGAGCAAATTTATTAAAAATGATCCTCATGCCCCAACTGCTATATATACTCCATAATACGCCTGTCTGGTTGGCGCAAAATAAATTCTACAGGATTGATTCTCTTTTCTGGGACTTGATCTGGAAGGGTAGTAGGGCACGCATTAAACTTGAATATCTACAGAGGTCAAAAGAGGAGGGGGGGCCTGGCAATCCCGAACCCGTGGGTTTATTATGTGTCATCCCAATGTCAGCATATGGTGGGGTGGGGGGAGCCTACTCAATATATGTCGGCTGGGAAGCTCATTGAGTTTATAGTGGGCAGAGGTCCGCTGCTTGCTAGTCTGGAGGCTGGTAGGTTCCGGGTGAACCCTAAAAGGCTCCCGACGATCGCTATGGTGGACAAAATTTGGCAAAGAGTTAGAAAATGGAGGGGCATTACGGAGTTCACGCGCTTCTCGTCGGTTTGGTTTGACCCGAGACTGGGGGAGTTATTACGTCTGAGGGGATTTGCTCAATGGAGAAGGGTCGGGATATGGTTTATGTCACAGCTGTTGGTTGGTGGCATGCTTAAGACTTTTGAGATCAGGAAAGAGTTCCCTCTGAGTCAATCCCTCTTTTTTCAATATTTGCAGTTGCGGCATGCAATCAATCGACAGCTTAAAACATCAAGAAGAGGTGCAATCAGATGCGATGGTGAATCTTAGGCTACTTTCACACTTGCGTTTTTTTGCGCAGCACATCTTGCGCTATCGGACGCATGCGCAATGTTCCCCTATCTTTAACATGGCGGGCGCAGGGTCTAGCGCTTGCACGCGTTCATGTGCGTTTGTCGTGCGCTGCGTATTTTCCCGGTGTGCGCCCATACGCGCTAGACGCTACATGTTGCATTTTTTTTGGTCAACCGCTTTAAAAAAACGCGTGCGCATGTGTGCGCATGCTATGCGCAAAAAATAACATTGCAATCTATGGGGGCGCTGGCGTGCGCAGGGTTGCGATGGCTTTGCGCTTGTCAGCGCTTTTGCACGCACGCAATTTTTCTGTAAATAATGGAGACAGAGATGATGGAGACAGACAGAGATGATGGAGACAGACAGAGATGATGGAGACAGACAGAGATGATGGAGACAGACAGAGATGATGGAGACAGACAGAGATGATGGAGACAGACGAGATGGGACAGACAGAGATGATGGAGACAGACAGAGATGATGGAGACAGACAGAGATGATGGAGACAGACAGAGATGATGGAGACAGACGAGATGATAGAGACAGATGATAGAGACAGAGATGATAGAAATGTGACACAGACAACGCATGCGCCAAAAAAACGCAAACGCATGCAAAAACGCATGAAATCGCAGACAAACGCTGCGTTTTTTTGTCGAATAAATATCACAGCGTTTACAAGCATTTGCATGCGTTTTTTTAATGCGCTTCATGTGCGCTCGAAACGCAGCGCAAAAAAACGCAAGTGTGAAAGTAGCCTTATAGGGTCACTAAGGGTTTCATCTCCCTCGTATATAGGGTTTTTTTGGATTCATTCCTGGTACGGCACCCGGCTAAGCCCAGAGAAAAATGGGAAGAGGATGTGGGACCAATCTCGGACTCTCAGTGGGAGAGCGTGTTACAATTCATCCCCAAGGTCTCTATGAGTGAAGCCAGGAGAGTCTCACAACTCTACCTAACACATAGGGTATACAGGACCCAGGTCTGGATGAAAAGGGCGGGCCTGAGGAGGGATTCCTGCTGTCCGCGCTGCTCTGAGGATGGGGCTGATCTCCTACATATGATGTGGTCCTGCCCTGCCCGACAGAACTTTTGGGTACAAACACTTAATTTGACTCAGGAAGTAATGGGAGTGGATCTTATAAGGAACCCGCTGATGTGTGTATTGGGGTGCATGGAGGATATCGCGGTTGATGAGTGGGGGAAGCTGACCATAGCCAGAATCCTATATGCTGCCAGAAAGCTCATTGCGGCCCACTGGTTAGATGACAAAGCGCCAGTTAGACAAGAACTGATTAATAAGGTTAACTTTATTGTTATGATGGAACAGAACATATATGCGAAAAGAGGTCAACACAAGCAGTTTGAGAATGTGTGGGGTGGGTGGATGGAGCACCCGGGCCTGGCTTCGGAGGCTCTTATGGAGAGAAAGAATGCGTCTACCTACGCGCCCTTGACCCTCTGAGTTGGTACTTTAAACAGGGATCTTAAGTGGTTGTCTCGAAAAAAGGATTCAAAATGTGACATGGTGTGATATATGCAATGATTTAAAGGGATAGGGTTAGGGTGGAGGGTAGGGGGACTTAGGATGTAAGAACAGTTATATCGCCTGTCAGGTTGAATATGGTTTATATTATATGCTAAAGTTAAATGTACTGTCAAAGTTTCATGCTGACAATTTTTAAATAAAAATCATCTGATTTAAAAAAGGATTCAGAAGTCTGCAGTCACATAGAGTGTCTGCAGACTTATCAAAAGAACGGAAAACTCCTTTAAGCAAGTTATGATTATGCAAATCCTATATTACTCATCTACATTTCTTTACTTAGTGGTTTTCCTACAAAAGAAAGTCCATTTTAATCAATAGATCTTGTAATAATAATGATTTCCACAATTGGATGTGTTTAAATAAAATGTCCTCCCCTCCCCAGCAGCTGTGGTATGATTAGACCATGTCCCTGTACGGTGAGACACAGCCATTACACAGTACACAGCAGGGGAACATTTGTAAGATTATCTCAGCACAGGGACATTTTATTTAAACACATCCATCTTTAAGAGAAAGATTTCGATCTGCGACATTCGTTCTAGGTTGTATGAAGATGACTGAAATTATTTAAATTTTGGGAGACGATATGTAGGGGAACTCTTTCATACAAACGTGATACTGGATTAGAGAGAAATTCTGAGTGACACCTACATGCTTGCTTGTCACAATAAACTGAAATCTATCCTCTGTGCCCAATTTGTTACCTGAAATTTAATTGCAGGGTCAAAAAGGTTAAACTATTATTTTGAATAGTGCTGTATTTTTTTTCTATATTTTCAAGTGTGGGTAACCCTTTTAAAGGGAAACTGTTAAGTTGTACATGCAGTCCGATCTGTGGAAAGCATGGTATAGAGAAGCTGAGTAAAATGATAAATGTTGGAAAAGTTTCAGTATTTGTATTTTATTTTTTTTATGTCTCTGGTGTTTGTATGTATAAGAGCCCAGTAGGCGGTCCTACTCAGTGATTGATACCTATCTCTGCATACAAAGTCATACAGGAAAGACTGTCTGAGGGTCACAGGAAACACGCAGGGAACCCCTCCCTGCGCGATGCTTCCCTATGCCACCGGAACGCTGCGATCATGTTTGATCGCAGTGTGCCGGGGGTTAAAGTGCCGGGAGCGGTCCGTGACTGCTCCTGGCACTTAGTGCCAGGTGTCAGCTGTGAGAATCAGCTGACACCCGGCCGCAATCGCGTATGACGTACTATTCCGTCCTTGGGAATTAAGTCCCAGGGCACATGGACGGAATAGTACGTCAGATGGAAGAAAGGGGTTAAGGCAGACTGGCTTATGCCTTCTGAGGATCTATTGCTTTTCTTTGGATCAGTAGTGAAAATATGATTTCCCTTTCTTTTAAACCCTTAGTGACTGGGCAAATTTTTTTTACTTCTGACCAGTGTCACTTTATGTGGTAACTTACTCTGGAATGCTTGAATGTATCCCACTGATTCTGAGATTTTTTTGTGACACAAACAAAACTTTTTTTCTTTTAGGGCCCTATTAAGTTTGGAAGTGACTTTGGGGGTTGTGAGGAACTCAGCCGGCCGCCACACGGTAGCCCGGGTATCACAGCTTCTGATACCACCGCCGCTACCACATGTGACGGACGATCCCTTTCCTCCAACGTCACCAATGGGACGTAACTCCACAGGTACAGCTCTCCGGCGCCCCCCTTTGTCTCTCAGGTCAGTAAGAGAACTGCACCTAGAGCAAATGGCCGCCGGGGAAGGTGTCCTGCTACCCACTGGGTATTCTAAGATTCGTGATCAGAGTAAAAGCATCAGCCCAAGATTAATTTTATGGTTTAATTTGCCTTAAGGGCGCACTAGATAATTACAGAAATATACAGTAAAGCTATACAACGTAACTACAATGGAATGGCAGTCAGAGTAAAAATACAACAATAATGTACAAGGCTAAAAGGTATAAGCTATGGATCAATATTACCGGGTATTATGGTCATGGGAAGGCCTTGGCTCTGCCATTCCCAGGTACAGTCTTCCGTTCCTGAATAGTCCCTTGGTCTTTCCTAGACCATCTTCTTGGCTTCTGTGTGTGACATGGAATGAGACCAGCAGCCTGGTCATGGCTAGTCCTTAGACCTGCTAGGCCCATCCCCATTGCTTTGAAGCACGCATATTAATTGGCCTGCAATTCATATGGAGCAGGAAACAATGCCTGAGCTTGGGCTATTTACCATACGACTGACCATCTCATTCAGTCACTGGCCTAGACTAATTAGCATGTAAAGGCCTATTGATTCCTAGTGGACATCAAAACCTGTCGTACTGGATATGCTAATAGGCAATGTGTAGCTAAAAGTCTGTGGCTGTGTGAACTGACAAAATGGAGGCTGGTACAGGCCCTATACAAAATGGCGACAACCTTTTCCTTACACCTCCCTGCTTTTGAGGGCGCTAGGGGGTATCACATTCCTGTGTTCCCCCGTGCGCCCTACCGCACCCTCTCTTTGGCTACGGTGGCAGATCCACGAGGATTTCTGACTCTCTGTCCTCTGAAAGGTTGCACGCTGGTTGGGCATGAGCCTCCCGCTCATGATGGGCCTTCATCATGTTCACATGGAAGGCCTTCCTCCTTCCACGGGCGTGGTCCAGGGTGACCAGGTAGGTGACGGCGTTGAGCTGCTCGTGCACGAGGTATGGACCCTCCCAGGCCGCCTGAAGCTTGTTTTGTGGTACGGGGACCAGTACCCACACCTTTTGACCCACCTGGTAGGTCCGCTCACAAGCATTCTGGTCGTACCATCGCTTCTGGTCAGCCTGAGCTTGGGCCATATTGTCATGCACCAGCCGTATCAAGGCCATCATTCGGTCCCGGAAGCGCACGACATACTCAATGACCGACACTCCAGGGGTGGCTAAATCCCCTTCCCATGCTTCCTTCACCAGAGCAAGGGGCCCCCGTACACGTCGCCCGTACAGGAGCTCAAAGGGGGAGAACCCCGTTGAGGCCTGTGGAACCTCCCGGTAGGCAAACAGCAGGTGTGGGAGATACCGCTCCCAGTCTCTCCCGTGGGAGTCGACCAACATCCTCAGCATCTGCTTTAAGGTGCCATTGAACCGCTCACACAAGCCATTGGTCTGTGGGTGATACGGGCTGGCCACCAGATGTTGCACCTGTACCTGCCTACAGAGAGACTCCATCAGCTGCGACATGAACTGGGTCCCTCGGTCGGTGAGCATTTCCTTGGGAAACCCCACTCTGGAGAAAATCTCCAGTAAGGCAGTGGCCACTTTGTCGGCCCGAATGGACGACAAAGCTACCGCCTTCGGGTACCGGGTGGCATAGTCCACTACCGTTAGTATGAAGCATTTCCCGGAGCGGCTGGGAGTGGACAGAGGTCCAATGAGATCCACAGCCACCCTCGAGAAAGGCTCTTCGATGATGGGCAGAGTTACCAGTGGGGCTTTGGGGCGCGGCCCCGCCTTCCCCACCCTCTGACAGGTGTCACATGAACGGCAGTAGGCTATCACCTCGGTCCTCATTCCAGGCCAGTAGAAATGCTGAGCTAGCCTGGCCCTGGTTTTAGTGATCCCTAAGTGTCCGGCCATTGGAATCTCGTGTGCGATCCGCAACAATTCCGCCCTGAACGGATGGGGCACCACTAACTGTCGGTCCCTGGGCCACGCCTCCGGTGAACCCTGCTGGACCGTTACCCGGTACAGCCGTCCCTGGTCCCAGACCACTCGCTCGCGGTCGGACTCCAGGGGAGGCTGTGCCGCCTGTTCCTTGAGAGTCTTCAGGCTAGGGTCAGCTTCCAACGCTGCCTGAAATCCCTGACTGGATATGGCAAGAATTGATGAAACTGCCCTGTCCTCTGTCAGTTCCCCGGGATCTGTCTCCTGGCTACTGTCTGACTCGGCAGCCACTTGGTCAGAGAGGGGGAAACCGTCGGACCTCCGCGAGGCTCCTTGGGCTTCAGCGCTCCCACTCCTGGTAACAGCGGCCACGACCGCTGAGACCACGGGTAGCGCCTGCTTTCCCTCCTCCTCTGACCAAGTCGCCGGGTTAGGCAGACTTCCCTGACTTCCTGACATCCCGGATGTGGGGAACTCCTGACCTGGGGTCCTACCTGGTGGCTCCTCTCCCGGGACACCCCCTCCCCCCATGGCCTGTTCCTCTTCCTGCAGGGGCCCTAGACTCAGCAGGCTGGATTCACTTAGGGGCCCTACACTGCCCATAGCAGCCCCTCCCTCCACCTCTGAGCTCTCCCCTACAGCCTCCTCACCTGTCCTCACTGTGAGCCCTGTGTGTGTAGTGTCAGTGCATGGCTTACCATCAGGTTTCACTCCCTCCTCCACTGTTGGAGGCACATTCAATACATTAACATTAGCATTCACAGTAGAGTCATGACATTCTTGGGAAGCCGGACTTGGGGGTTCAGTGGCCACATACTGGGACACTAGCCGCCCCAAATCGGTCCCAAGCAACACATTTGCAGGAATATTCGGCGTTACTCCCACCTCCCGCATCCCCCTCCCGGCACCCCAATCCAAATACACCTTGGCAACGGGCAGCGCCGGTTCAACGCCTCCAATTCCGGAGACGGAAAGGGTTTTCCCAGGTACCAAGTCTTGAGGGGACACCACCTCAGGGCGTACCAGGGTTCGTTCAGCGCCTGTGTCCCGCAGTCCCATGACCGCTGAGCGGCCGATGGTGACGGGTTGGTAATTGTCTAGGGACCTCCCACCACCCCCTCCCACACACCAAACAGTGGACGGTTTCTGGGACAGGGATGGGGCCTTCTGGCGCTGGGGACATGCAGCCTTAAAGTGTCCTGGCTGATTGCAATTATGGCAACGTCTGGGTTCTGTTCCTGGCCTGGAGAGGGCAGCAGGGGGGTACACCCCTTGCACTCTGGGGGCTGGATATGGGGCTGGGGCAGGATTGGGCTTACCCCCTCTCCAGGTGCTGCTGGCAGGCTTCTTTGGCTCCGGCGCCCTGTTGTTGGCATACTCGTCTGCCAGGGCGGCTGTAGCAGAAGCCCCCTTTGGTTTCCGGTCACGGAGGAACTGCTGGAGGTCCTCTGGGCAGTTCCACAAGAATTGCTCCACGACAAACAGTTCCTGGACCTCCTGACGGGTAGTGAGCTCTAGACCCGAGGTCCAGTGCTCCGCAGCTCTCAACAGGGCCCGCATGTGGTCGGTCCAGGTGTCCTTTGAACCCCGCTGCAGGCTCCTGAACTTCCTGCGGTACGACTCCGGGGTGAGGTTGTAGTGCTGGATCAGGGCCCGCTTGATGCTGTTGTAGTCCTGCTCCTCCCCGGCAGGTAAGTCCCCCAAAACTTCCAGGGACTTACCCCTCAAACGGGGGGTCAGGTACCTTGCCCACTGATCCAGGGCCAGATGATGTTGGAGGCATGTCCTCTCAAAAGCCAGCAAAAAGGAATCCAGGTCTCCATCCTTTTCAAGCAAGGGAAAGTCCTCCACCCGGACCTTGGAAGCCCTTGTCTCCAGTGGGCCTGGTGCGTCCAGTGGGGGCCCATGCTGAGCCATCTCCAGTCGGTGCTGGCGCTCCGCAGCTTCACGGCGTTCTGTAGCCTGCAACACACGTTCTGCATGCTCACGCTCTGCTGCTCTCTCTGCCGCTGCTTGCTCACGCTCCGCAGCTGCTTGCTCACGCTCTGCTGCTGCTTGCTCACGCTCCGCAGCTTCACGGCGTTCTGCTCGCTCACGTTCTGCTGCTTTCTCTGCCGCCACCAGGAGTCTGTCATAGGCGGCGTCATTACCAGCCTCGAGCTGTGCCATAGCCGCTTGGAAGAGGGTCTCCGATCTGGACAGGCTGGGACGGGCAGGGGGTGGACAGTCCACTGTGAGACTGAGCACGGGGGTCGGGCTCCTTGGGGAGCCCTGGCTGAGCTCCAACTCATCGGTATCGAACCCCTCATAGGCCACAGCATTGGCCTCCCCCTTTGCCCTACTCCTGGTGCCTTCCGCCATCTTGGGAACCTTTGGTTACTGAAACACAGCTGCAACCCTGACCTTGCACACAACTTGTTATATTTACACTCTGACCGTCTAGTGCTGGGCTGACCTTAAGACCCCAGCAGTGAAAGTACTGCTGGTAGTCTCTAGTGTCTGGGAGTAGGGGTCCCACGCACACTATTACTCTGATCCCACCGCTGCCACCAATTTGTGAGGAACTCAGCCGGCCGCCACACGGTAGCCCGGGTATCACAGCTTCTGATACCACCGCCGCTACCACATGTGACGGACGATCCCTTTCCTCCAACGTCACCAATGGGACGTAACTCCACAGGTACAGCTCTCCGGCGCCCCCCTTTGTCTCTCAGGTCAGTAAGAGAACTGCACCTAGAGCAAATGGCCGCCGGGGAAGGTGTCCTGCTACCCACTGGGTATTCTAAGATTCGTGATCAGAGTAAAAGCATCAGCCCAAGATTAATTTTATGGTTTAATTTGCCTTAAGGGCGCACTAGATAATTACAGAAATATACAGTAAAGCTATACAACGTAACTACAATGGAATGGCAGTCAGAGTAAAAATACAACAATAATGTACAAGGCTAAAAGGTATAAGCTATGGATCAATATTACCGGGTATTATGGTCATGGGAAGGCCTTGGCTCTGCCATTCCCAGGTACAGTCTTCCGTTCCTGAATAGTCCCTTGGTCTTTCCTAGACCATCTTCTTGGCTTCTGTGTGTGACATGGAATGAGACCAGCAGCCTGGTCATGGCTAGTCCTTAGACCTGCTAGGCCCATCCCCATTGCTTTGAAGCACGCATATTAATTGGCCTGCAATTCATATGGAGCAGGAAACAATGCCTGAGCTTGGGCTATTTACCATACGACTGACCATCTCATTCAGTCACTGGCCTAGACTAATTAGCATGTAAAGGCCTATTGATTCCTAGTGGACATCAAAACCTGTCGTACTGGATATGCTAATAGGCAATGTGTAGCTAAAAGTCTGTGGCTGTGTGAACTGACAAAATGGAGGCTGGTACAGGCCCTATACAAAATGGCGACAACCTTTTCCTTACAGGGGTTCTTTATAAAACCCCAAAAGTTATATCATTTTAATAACAGCACCCCTCAACGTATTCAAAATTGCTTTAAGGTAGTTTATTAACCCTTCAGGTGCTTTTCAGGAATTAATGCAAAGTAGAATAACAGGAATGAATTTTTGTACTATCAAAATGTTGATAACTTCTGAACAGGTCGCAGTCATTATTAGGCCATGAATTGCCATGGCAAACATCAAGACCACACGATCAAGATCTCAGGGTGCCGTTAGCGTTAAAGAGGGAGCCCCCACACACTGTTAACCACCTAAATGCTGTAGTCATTATTGACAGCAGCATTTAAGGGGTTAAACAACTGTAGTCTGTGCCAACATTGATTGTGGCTGATGCAGCAAGTTGTCAGCTATAGTGTACAGCAGACAGAAGCTGGATTGTCACCGAAGGTGGGATGCTAGTCTCGAAAAGTACTGCCACACTAAGCTATCCCGCTAGCGATCTCGTTAGTGTTGCATACTAATGAGATCGCTAGCGGGATTGTTTCTATATCGCTAAATGCGGCCACATTTAGCGATATAGTTAACGACGCTATCGCCGTTAGCGATCTTCTTAACGACTTTAGCGGTACAAAAGTACCGCTAAATCGCTAAGAAAAGGTGCCACACAGCGATAAGATACTTACCCAGCGGGAGCGCCGACGAGAAAATAGGGTCCGGAACGATTCCAGCGACGAGCGAGATCACAGCAGGAAGCTCGTCGCTGGCAGCTGCCGCACTGAACAACATCGCTAACGGGATCGCTAAATAGTGACGTTTTTTAGCGATCCCGTTAGCGATATTGTTTAGTGTGGCATACCCTTTATAACAGGTCAGTAAAAAGACATATTAGTGGTCACTAAGGGGTTAATCCACATCCTCTCTCAATTAACTTTTTTTTCACCAATACTATGTAACTAAAATAAATGAATGCCTCTACGAAAAGGAATAACAATAGCACACAACAGTAGAAATCTTAAAACAATCATTTTTTTATGTTTTAATTCAATTGTTTAATTCAGTGTCCAGACAAACATTTCTTACATGTAATTTCTAGCACGGAATGTCTTTATAATAAAAGTAAGAACAAATCAGTACTATACAGAACTTATTTTTATACATGATCTATATACATCTTCCAACTGATCCTTACACTTGTTATCTGAAGAAATACTGGTATCTGAAGAAGAAACCTCATTAAATGCCCAATGAATGTTCTTGCTGTTAAAAATACTGCAGGGATTTTCCTAAGGCCGGCTTTTTATATGCCATTCTTAACCTAAAATGAGGTGAAGAACAATGCATGTGTTAAAAAAAAAAAAAAAGCGCCACTTTTTTGGCTGTTTATGCACTAACACAAAAGCAAATATAGTCAGCTATAGTCACAATTTATGCCAACTTCTAGTGTACTTTATAATGAATTTGGGCAGGTTTTTGAGAGGCCCTGCTCACTTTCATAAATAACACAAAAAAGCAAAAAATCACAGAGCAGGCATAGATTTACACCATAAAATTTTACATTTTTGGTTTAACTTAAAGAGGACATGTCACTTGCTCAAAAAATTGAGGTAAAAATCCCTGAGCCCCCCTTGATTCTGCTAATTTTTCCAGTTTTGCAATTTATCACTCCATTATATTCACATACCTTTGGAGTACAGCATGTAAAATCACTGCTGTTAGTTCAACCGGGCGTTTCTTCAGAGTCTTCTTTGGGAGCATGAGCATCCACCCTGCTCTCCCAGATGCTGCCAATCACAGCTCAGCAGTGTCTGAGACTGCCAATCACAGCTCGGGAGCTGACCTATCAATGTGTGGGAGGGAGAGGTGAAAGAACACCACCAGAAAAGACTCTAGAGAAATGCTTGTATGGACTGCAAGCAGAGATTTCACATACTGCGCTCCAAAAGCAACAAATGCAAATATCTCTGCAATGAGGTGACGCAGCGCAAAATGGAAATTTTTGCTTTTATTTTACTCCCGCTGCTGACCTGAGTATTCTTTCAGTTTTTTTTAAATCCACGATATGGTTCCAGAGGTACGGGCCTTTTCACATAGTATTTGGTATTTACCAAGGAGGCGTTGCTGAAATAATAAGAATGCAAAACAGCCCAGAAGAGAACCTCAAGAGAACTCTATGATCCATGCCACCTCGGTAAAGATCATAAAAAATAGCACTACATAAAGTCACATTTCTCTGGAATCGTATAGAGCAGAGCTGGGAAAACTGTGGACCACGAACCAAGACAACCAAAGGGCTGAAACAGTGGCCCACGGGCATCACCATGCACATCATCGAGATGCAAACAGCAGTGAATACATGAGTGCAGAAGGAGCTGCCGATTCCTTTTTCCACAAATCAGCGTGTGCAACTGAGCCAGCAGACTTGATGACATCACTTCATTGCATCTGCAGTGTGGAGAGTCGGTGCACCGGAGACCAGAGCAAAACGCTGGGTGAACAGGGGCGAGGTGAGCATGTTTTTTTTTTCATATATGTATGGGATGTGTGCCTGCTTATAGGGCCTGCATCATATTGTATTTAGGTTATGTGGGGGCTCACGCTGTATATAGGAGGCTATGTGAGGGCTCACATTGTATATAGGGGGTTGGTGCTGGGTAAGGGGTGGGGGGAGGAGGTGCGCGGTTACAGCCACCACGCTCTTTACACTGAGAAGTGACTGAAGCCGTGCCAGCACCACCCCTGTGACTGAAAGCCTGCCGGGAGGAATACAATTAATTTCCTACTGGCAGTGGGACTCTCATTACTTGCACTGTATAGTGTCAGAATGCGATTAACCTACAGATTAACCCCCATATCTGCAGGTTAATAGCATTATTTTCCATGATAGTTTACCTTTAAGCCTAACACACAATCTGAAAGGAAAGAAAGTATTGCTGCTCTCAATGATGTTACTTAGACAGTACTCTGCCATGGCATTTACCATCTTCTGAAATCAGTATGCTATCATTTATAAGGCTACCATCAATTGTCCAAAGCATCTGGTTTGTCTTCTGTGCTCTCAGTTTCTGAAGGAATACAGTATAAGGAGCTTTCTCTTGTATGCTGTAATGAGATTATGAATGATTACCATTGTATCGAACCTTTAACAGATTACTATTTTTTAAACAAAGACCTAGAAATACATCCAATTCTTACCAATGCCTTTTAATGGTTAACAGGAATTTCTGGTCTAAGAAAAGTCTGAAATCACATGAATTGTGACAGTGTGCAATATACACAGTCACGATTCCACTGATTTCAATGTGGTAGTGTGCGGTCATGTCGCATGTATACGATTTGGATTCTTGCCAGCATGTGTCTCATTTGGCTTCTCTCAATTTACTTCTATTGGAAGAAGTCAGATGAGACTAGTCGAAAGATAACCACAAGTATGCAAATCACATATATATGGTCTTGCGAATGCATGGGGAAAACGAGATTCAGGACAGCGTGCGCATTGCACAGTGTCACAATTCGGTAGTCTACGGTCACAAAAAGTGACTGCAACCTTTTCACCTAAAGGTACTGTCACACACAGCTGCGTCGCTAACGAGATCGCTAATGCGTCACCTATTTCATGACGCAGTAGCGATCTAGTTAGCGACGCAGCTGTGTGTGACATGTAGCAGCGATGTGGCCCCCGCTGCGATGTCGCTGATCGCTCATGAACGTTCTGAGCCGTTTTTTGGTCGTTGGTGTCCCGCTGGTGAGCCTGAATCGCTGAGTGTGACACCCTTTATGAACGACTTCACCAGCGTCGCAGGCGGAACTAGGTTTTCCCAACGACCGCAGAGGTTGTTATACAGATCGCTGATGAGTTGTGTTTGGAAGCTAACTAGAGATCACATAGCAATCGCACCAGCGATCTCTCCAGGTCGTGTCGTTGTCGTGATCGCTGGTGCGATCGCTAAGTATGACAGTGCCTTTAGACCAGGAATCCCCTGCAATATTGTTCACCCATTAATTTATCATTGCCAGCAAGACTTTAATTGAAAGGAACAGAGCAGAGTTACAATATAGAAAATTTTTAAACAAAGTACACAGTGACACTAGCATGAGTTGTAACGACTTTTCTGTCATTTTAAGGAGTAATTTTACAGTCTATGGTTACATACCATTTTGAAAGAGCTGCCATGTGGGTCATTGAGCAATAGGCCAAGTTCAAGATCTGCAACCATCTGACGAGACTTTGCCAACAGGTTCTGCAACTTAGTTGTTGGAGAATACAACTGCTATATGTAAATAAAAAATACAGTTAAATTAAAAAAAAATCAATTTGATAGTGCCCTCAAGACCTTTGTAACCTTTTATTATTTATGTCATTCATACAACTTTTTGCCTTTCCTTCCTAGGTCATGCTAGAATTTAAGGCCGATAGAGCCCTGTGTGACTTATTCCAATTTCTGAGTTACGCTGCTAAGTATGACACACAAAGCATGCTTTGATATGATCTAGGATTGGGATTTCTTTTGGCAGCATACAATTTTGTATAATCCTAACTAATTTCACATCATTTTAACGGTCAGAGAATCTGAAAACACAACCAAACACATAATATTACCATTCCTATTTTTATGATGACTGTCCAATGGTCCCTGATATCTAATGGACTGAATAACAGGATTTTTGGTTGCTTACAGTAAAATCTGTTTCTCGGAGCCTTCATTGGGGGACACAGGAAACCATGGGTGTACACTTTGCTGCCACTAGGAGGCTGGCACTACTCAGAAAAAAAGTTAGCTCCTCCTCCGCAGTGTACACCCCACAGACTGGCACTAGGATATTCAGTTAGTGAGAAAGCAGTAGGAGAAGCAAGATGTAAAAGAGAAAGAAAACACAAACTGAAAAGAATGTGTCAAGAACGGACACACAGATTGCAACAGAGAGGTAGCCCACACTGGGATAGGGGCACCACTCTCACCTGGGGAAGTAGAGGACTCCTGGGTGGTGAGCACAGGGGGGCTGCTGCAGTCTTGACAGAGGGGAGAGGACTGACCTGAAGGGAGTTTACCTTTACATGAAGCGCAGGCAAAGTGTCTGACAAGAGCAGAAGAAGCAGGAAGGCGAGAGCGCTCTCCTTTAGAGTTAGGCATGATAAGAAGCAGACCCACTAACTGATGGCGCCAGAAGGTTAGGGGACAAAGAGCTGAGGAGAGTGTCAGTCTGCAGAGCAGAGAAACTCACAGGAAAAGGCAAGTACTGAAGAACTGCCCCCCAGGCTTAGTCCAGGAGAAAACCAGGAAGGCAGCAGGGCGATTGCAGGAGGAGAGAGACAGGTCCTAACGAGAAGAACCAACTTACAGGTTTCAGCTGCCGGAAAAAATGGTGGCCGCAGAGAGGGGGAGGCGCGCTGGCAGTGCCAAGAAAAAGCACATAGAAGCCAAGCTGCAGAGAGAGAGAGAGAGGGGTGTGGGTTGAAAACCCGCTCACTCAGGCCGGAGGGAGGGACGGAGCTATCCGCCGAGCAAAGGACAGAGAAAAACCTCTCACTAGAGCGGGTAGGAGTGGGTGGAGCTAAAAGCCAGAGCCAAGAAGCGGAGGTGTGTCATCAACGGGTGGAGAGAAAAGCAGCCCGAAGATACTGAGAAGGGGGCGTGGCCAAACGCTGGGACTAGGTCGCTCTGAAGCTGGGGCCTAAATTAGTGACAGAGGCCCAGGGATCAAGGGAGTGCGGCGCAGAGGCCCGGAAAAAGCCTTTCCTAGCTAAGGAAAGGAAAAAAGGACAGTGCCAATCATCACACGTCAGGTAACCGCCAGAATAAAGGCGGAAACAGGCTCCATATAGAGCAGAAAACCCTGAATATAAACTCGACCATCCTCTTCTGTGTTTTCCTATCTTCCTCTTTCTTTAGCCTCTTCTTTCTTCATTACTCGAATCTTCTCCTCTGACCCGGAATCTGGCAGAGAGAAAGAAAAAGAGAGATGTACCTTTCCATCCAGCAGACGTCCAAGAATCTGAGTATGAGGGACATCCATGCCTCCTTAAACAGACAGTCTCTAGTGGGCGAGTGAGTACGAGACAGGGGCCAGGACCAAAAAAACGGATCACCTAAACACTCTTCTGTGTTAGGGGTTCGGGTCCTGCAGACTAGACATATGAGGATACGGGGTGGCAGTACACGCCGTACTTATAGTCTCTACGTGGGAGTACAGCAGTGACTGTTCACACTGTATCCCTCCAGAGTAAGAAGATCCATCTGAAAAGAAACGATGCACACTGAGGTAGATATGGGTCTAGTAAAAGACCCGTGTCCACCTCCTACTGACACTAAGCAAAACTGAATATCCTAGTGCCGGTCGTTGGGGTGTACACTGCGGAGGAGGAGCTTACTTTTTTTTTTTTTCTACATAGTGGCAGCAGCATACACCCATGGTTTCCTGTGTCCCCCAATGAAGCGATAGAGAAAACAGAGATTTAAACATAAATTATGTAATTATGTAAAATCACTAGGCGCTCCTAACTTAGTCACCAATGGCCCCACAATAAATCACATAGATCCACCAAATGTTCATACAATGTGTATCACTGGTAAAATATCTACTGTACATATAATATATACTGTAGTTACTATCAGCGCATATGGAATGTAAAACGCTTATAACAACAATTATCAGTGTCTAATCTTAATGAAGATTCCTGCCAGGGGTGAATGCGATATTCCACTGATCCAGAGTCAAGCAAAAAAAATTTTCAATAGCTTTATATGTAATTAAATTGTAGGGGCTGTGCAGCGATAAAATTGATTTTTAAAAGAGTTTAGACTGGTTAAAAGAAAATAAAATTAGTAATACTTATCATTACCATCCACCGCAGCATACATTACAACTCCAACCCTGTCCCTCGTTGGTCCCTGGTACAGTCTCAATAGAAGAATCGATATGTAGGACTCTGGTCTATTGGCCAGGTGAGTAATTGCGCTGCATGGCCAATCTGGAGCAATCAGAATCACAGGGACTCCCTCCACCTTGATTTTCTGGATGACTCTCGGAAGTAAAGGTAGCGGGGGAAAAATGTATGGGATACGGAACTATCGCCACGGAAGGACTAGAGCATCCGCTCCGATAGCTCTTGGGTCTCGAGACTGAGCTATGAACTGGGGAACTTTGGCGTTCAGTCTGGACACCATCAGATCTACGTCTGGGGTCCCCAACGATGACAGATCTGATGGAACACTTCCGGATGAAGTTCCCATTCCCACAAGGCGAGGCCTTGGTGGCTGAGGAAGTCTGCCGTCCAGTTTTCTACGAATGTGGACCGCTGAAATTAACGAATGGTTTTTCTCTGCCCATCGGAGAATGCGAGAGACCTCGGACATGGCCGCCCTGCTGCGGGTACCCCCTTGGTCGTTGATGTATGCCACGGCGCTGGCATTGTCCGATTGAATTCGGAAGGGGTGGCCCGCTAGGAGATGATAGAAATAGAGCAGGGCAAGCCATATAGCATGGATCTCTAGGACGTTGATTGGGAGCTTCGATTCTCGAATCAACCAGCGGCCCTGAGCGGTTGTGATGACGAATGACTGCTCCCCAGCCCAGAAGACTGGCATCGGTAGTCACCATTAGCCATTGAACTGGGAAAAAGACTTCCCCTGATTGAGAGAGGAGCTCAATGTCCACCATCTGAAGGCCTGCCTGACCAGGAGGGATAAACGGCACTGTCGGTCAAGGGAGAACGGGTTCTTGTCCCAAACCACCAGACGAGCATGCTGCAGGGGACGAAGGTGCAGCTGCGCAAATGGAACCGCTTCGATTGCTGCCACCATTTTTCCCAGTACCCTCATGGCAAACCAAATGGAATGAGGGGATAATTGACAGAGGGCTCGGGCTCCTTGTTGATGGGCTAGGACTTTGTCTTGAGGAAGAATTACCAACCCTCGAGAGGTGTCCAGGGTCATCCATAAAAAGGATATCTGTTGGGCTGGGACAGGGGAGGATTTGCTGAAGTTTATCAGCCAGCCCAGGCGAGAAAGGATATCACAAGTAATGCGAACAGAGTCCTCGCAGTCATGGAAAGATGGCCCTTTGACCAATAGGTCGTCCAGGTAGGGCAGAATGATCACGCCCCGAGAATGTAAGATGAACTTGATGGCCACCATGACCTTTGTGAACACTCTGGGGGCAGTGGCGAGGCCGAAAGGCAGGGCCGTAAATTGGAAGTGCTTGTCTAGAATGGCGAAGCGCAGGAATCTCTGGCGGGGAGGAAAAATCGGGATATGCAGGTAAGCATCTCGGATGTCGATGGATGCCAAGAACTCACCATCTTCCATTAGAAGTGATGACTGAACATAAAGACTCCATGCGAAAATGACGGACCTTGACAAACTTGTTTAGAAGTTTGAGGTCTAGAATGGGTCTTACTTTTCCCTCCTTTTTTGGGACCACAAAAAGGTTCGAGTAGAAACCCTGAAATTTTTTGTTTTTTGGGACGGGAACAATGATGCCGTCGCGATACAATGCGTCTATGGATTGGGAAAAAGAGTTTGCCTTTGCCTCTGATTGACGATGGAGGATGGGAAGAGAAGAAACGTGTTGGGAGGCGCGTAGAATATTCTATCTTGTATCCGGAGGACACCAGATCTCTGACCCATTTGTCGTGGACAACGGAAAGCCAGACCTGACTGAACAGAAATAGACGGCCGCCTACCTTGCCGGTGTGGACCGGACAACTCCAGAAGTCAGCGGGCAGGGAATCTGAGACCTAGGTCCTCTAGATCTCGAGGGTTTGGGGCTAGATTTCCATTGCCGGCTAGGTCTATAGGAGGGCTGAGAACCTCCGTCCCTGCGTGGAGATCGCCCTGATCCGGGAGAGGTAGTGGACCAGCCCGGGCTGGAGCGAAAGGATCAGAAACGGTACTATTGTTGTCTCCGAAAGGGACACCTAAGCCTCTGTTGGGGAAGAAATTTGCTCTTTCCTCCCGTGGCATCAGAAATAAGCTGATCCAGCTTGTCTCCGAATAAGCGGCCACTCTGATAGGGAAGAGAAGTTAGGGACTTTTTTGACACTGAGTCCGCTTTCCATTCTCTAAGCCATAATGCTCTTCTGATCGTGATGGCATTCGTTGCCAACAGTGCAGAGCAGCCAGCTGCATCCAAAGAAGTGTGTACTAGGTAATCTGCAGCCCGGGAAATTTGACTGGCAAGATGTACTGCCTCCGGGGGAAGATTACAGCCCTGAATGGTTTTGGCTAGGGTATCTGCCCAGAAGACTATTGCCTTAGCAACCCATGCTGCAGCGAATGAAGCGCAGAGGGCCGACCCTGAGGCCTCAAAGACAGATCGAGCCAATTGTTCTATTTGACGGTCTGTGGAATTTTTAATGGATGACCGATCAGGCACAGATAGAAGGGTCTTGGATGCCAGGCGAGAGACTGGAGGGTCTACGACCAAGGATTCAGCCCAATCCTTCCTCTGCTCAGCTGAAAAGGGATATTTCACTTCAAGAGGTTTTTGTCCTGTGAAGCGTCTGTACGGTCGCTCCCTGTGCCGATTAACTATGGCCGTAAACTCAGGGTGAACAGCAAATGCCCTTTGAAAGCATTTAGTCCTCAAAGAACACGGCTTGATCCGGAATGGAGTCTCATTGTTCTTCAACTTTCAGAGTCTGATTGACCGCCTCAATCAATGAATCCACCGTTGTCTGGAAGTCTGGCGAATCCAGGTCCAAAGAGATGTCCGACTCAGAATCGCATTCGCTACTGACACCTGGAGAGGGAGAGCGAGAAGCAGAGCTCGCAGACGAACAGGCAGGTGATTGCTCTGGAGACGTGCTGCGGATCCTTTTCCTAGACGCCTGAATGCTTCTAGAGTGCTTTCGGCCCCTGCTAGCCAACTGTACCCGCATGGGGGAGGATCCTTCCATATCACACCTGCGCACACTCCGATACCCAGGGGGATTACAGAGGGATTCAATCGCTTTGGCCAGAGAAGCCATGGATTGTGATAGTGACGAAGCCCATCGGGGGTGCTAGGCACACTGGGCTCGGTGGCTGCGGAGGGTTCTTGAGCGCATTTGGGGTCACAGGCATTACAGAGCAGGGAACTCAGCCTTGGGAAACACCGACTGGCAGGAGGTACATGAAGTAAAGAAGACTGCCATAGTCTTGCTAGCATTTTTGGATCCCTTGTGCTGGGACATTGTACCCTTCTATGTGTTCCCTTTAAGAAACAGGTATTCCTGCTGTGAAAGGGTTACTGCGGGGGGGGGGGAGAGTATAGAGCAGCGCTCCCTTACCCATGTCCCGGTTCCATCTAGGGCAGGGTTCCCCAACTCCAGTCCTCAAGGCCCACCAACAGGTCATGTTTTCAGGATTTCCTTTGTATTGCAAAGGTGATGTAATTATCACCTGAGCAATACTAAGGAAATCCTGAAAACATGATCTGTTGGTGGGCCTTGAGGACCGTAGTTGGGGAACCCTGGTCTAGGGCACTTCAACTCCCGGAGAGTAGCGGTGAAGTCCCCTGCACGATGAGACAGTGACCGTTGCCACATGCCTGTATGAGTCCGAGGGTCCGTGGGAGGAGGGGAGATGGTTGCCGAGAGTTAGAAAAGCGCTTCTCGTTCTGCACGAGACACGCCAGAAAAGTGGGCGGAGCCGCTGGCACGCATCATTACAGGGGCGGAGTCAAGGGATGCGGCCTACAGTAAGGCCGAAGCTGGGAGCTAAATTTATTGTCGCCGGTGCCACAAGGAATAGGAGCGCTGCGCCGCCAGAAGCCCCCCTCTATCCAGCGCCGCTCTAGACTGCCTGCCCAGAGCCCTCCAGCCCCGGCACTTACCCGGAGAAGCTGCCGGGTGGCAGGTAAGTCAGCAATATGCGGCGGGTACATGTCCTCCGGCTGCTGCAGCTGGTCTTGGACGGTGCAGGGATAAAGGGAACATCCCCAATCCACCATCCCTTTAAAAGGGAGGTGCAGAGGGACAGTCCACCTCCTTGCACCATCCGCTTTAACAGTGGTGGTGCAGTGGGGTGAGCACGGACGCCATAAAGGGGCCTCTGCACATCCAAGGGGTTAAATCCCCTAATATGGGACAGGGCTAATGTTCGGCATTAGGCCTGGCTGCGGAAGAGGATACATGGAGGCGACACTCCATGTGCTCGTCCGTAAGGGAGCTGGGAGATCGGTGCCCTGTAAGGGACTCGTCGCCCCTAAAAAGCAGCCCAGGCATGGCATCCCACATCGCAGAAGAGGATACGGGGAGGCGACATGCCCAGTGCTCGCCTGTTGATGGTTCAGGGAGATCGGAACCTTGATAGGATCCGTCGCCCCATTCGTCTAAGGAAAAATAAAAAAAAGGTAAAAAGTTAAAAATTGAAAAATAAAATAAAAGAAGTTTTGGTCTGGAGACCAGACCCGTGTGCCTCCTACGGACACTAAGCAAGAACTGGGTCTCTTGGAGACAGCATGAGGGTGTATACTGCAGAAGAGGAGCTAACTTTTTTTTGTGTTAACTTAGTGTCAGCCTCCTTGAGGCAGCAGCATAACACCCATGGTCCTGTGTCCCCAAGTGAGGCGAAGGAGAAATCCTAATGTTTTCAATGTGAGAATAAAAACCTCAGGGCCTCCATTTTCCTAGTCCATAGAGCATGGCCAGCCAAGATCTTAGAATTGCAATAATTCAGTTTTTAGAATCTATGGAGATTATTGCATAAAATCTCATTTAGACTGCAATGTCACTCGCACTATTTTGTCAACACCATGAAAAATACCATAAACTTCCATACCAGAAAGTGTTTCATAGCGCTTTCCCTCAATATTTGTGATTTTTTTTTAATGCTACATCAGCAATTTAATACAAGAACAGAACATACCGAACTGCATATGTCGACTTTAATAATTTTATAGAGATTTTAATGTAAAATCTGGTCCCAATGTTTTTATCTAGGATACACAAGTAAAAATGCAATAAATAACACTAAAAATGAGGCCTGTTACAGTTTACTGGGGCACATATCAGATGAAAGCACTAACCTGGTGTCTAAAAGGTTCTGAGTCTTTCAGGGATGACTGCATTAAAGGCATATTCAGGTCTTCCATGCATAACGGTGGACTCTGGTGGTTTGTTATTAATACATCATTTTCAGTAGAATCCAAATTGAAATCTGATGGACCACAGCTAGAAGTAGAAAATAGATAAATGATATGATGTATGAATGTGTACTACCTCTTGTTAGTAACATCACTGGTCTCTGCGGGGTATACAGACAACGGACCGGACGCTGCGCTCATCGCATGGAGGGAGACAATACCTCTGAAATGAGCGTCACGGATGACGCTTCGTTTCAGGGAGGGGGCAGAGGCTGTGACAGTGACCTCAGACCCTGCCCCCCTGATCATGCTTTGTTTGAGTATCCCAGCATGCACTAGTGATACTTAAACAAATCGTCATCAGACAGGAAATATAAAAAAAAAATACAAAAGCAGTTACACAGTTCAGTTAGGGAACAGTAGGAAATTTGTAAAGTATTTTAGAAAACAGCTTAGAATTATAGGGCTAAATAGAGAGGGAGTTAGGAGAAAAATGCTTTGCCTTCAGACTACCTCTTTAAAATCACCATGTTAAAGACAGTACCATAAAAACAGAATAAAAAACACAGATAAAACTTCTAAAGGTTACCCAAGCTTAGGTATTTTTTTAAAATATTTATTTGTATTTTAACAAGTATACAAAACCGAGCCCCCAAATTATAGCTTAATAATACAGCGGAAAAAAACAGATTAACATCAGGTGCTATAATAAAACACTCCCCTCCCACCCCCCCCCCCAAGGTCCATGTTGCGAGAGTAAAAAGAGTAAAGGGTTTAGACCAATCATCAAATGAAAGTCAGTTTCCTACATTGAGTCTCTCCATCAATTTCCCAAGGAATTTAAAAGTCCAACTTTAATTTTCCAAGGTCCCCTGCAATTCTTCCAAGAGGTACCAACTTGACCCTCGGAAGGGAAGGACAATCGACCGGATATCTGACCTAGAGAGTAAATTCTTGATAAACCTCGTCCATTAAGTGAAGAATTTCTCCGCCTCTTCATCCACATTCTTTCCGCTTCGATCCAGGGCCCTGGAAGCCTCGTCAACCACATCTTTAATTGTGGGGACCGTTGAGATTAGGTATTAATTACATATGCACACAGTAGGTCACAAATAGCATGGTTGGGACCCAGCACCCCACTGATCAACTGTAATTTAGGCAGGCAGCAGCCAGATGTAAACACACTGAACGGAGGTGCAGAGCGCAGTTTCATTGAAAGGGTGTCAAGCGCTGCCGGTTGTTGCCAGCAATATTAGCAGAGGTCCCATTTCTTTGATTAAGAGTTTATACTATAGTAGCCGGAAAATGGTGCTACATATTGAATAGAGCTGCGTTCAGGAGCTCTGTTCAAAGTGTCTACACTCCCTAGAACAGATAGCAGCTGATAACAGACAGCAAGGACCCCCAATGATCTGCTACTGATTAACTATCCTATGGGTAGGTCATTAATACTTATGGTACCATGTAAAAACCATTTTACTAATGGAATTATTGATGAATTCATTTCTAAAATAGAACAACATATTTAAGTTTACTAAAATTTAAAATGCAACAACACATTCTTTCTTCTCCCATCGGGGTGTAAGGATTTACCTGACATCAACTTGCTTAAGTATTTTGTCACAGGAACTCTCCAATGTTAGGTGAAGAAACTGCAGGTCGAGCTGCTGCTTCATGTAAATCTGTGGAGGAGCCAATAGGTGATACAGTACAGCTTTCTTGTCCACACCACTGATATATAGCATACTCAAGTATCCTAGCATCACTCAATACACTTGGGGTACTCTATGTGCCAGGAGTGGGAGCATGACCGCTAGTATGCGATTTGCATACATGGGCTCATGTGCCGACTACACATGATCGGACTTGCTCAATTCAAGAGACACGTCTAGTTAGAATGTGGCCGGAAGTATGCAAATTGCATACTGTGGTACATGAACGCCCACCCCCAGCTCAGGAGAAACCTCACAGTGCCGTGAGGATGAACAAGTATGCAGTCACAGAGTGAAAGCAGAGTGCAGAGTGAATGCAGACTTGTACAAGGTCGGACAACCCTTTTAAGCCCCGCCCATTTATCAATTGGCCCCCAAACTCCTATGCATCTGCCCATAATAAAGCATGCCCTGTATTTTAAGCATCAGTTCTCTTAACAGGTTGGTCTAGTGGAATCACACAGCCCACTGTACGCAAGCATGTAGAATGTCACAATTTTTGTACATAGGTCATCACAAACTATAAAAACACAAATATTTTCTTCATAATAAAAACTTATGGCCATAATGCCCGAGGTTGTTTTCACCTAGCTGACCAGGCCAATATTTTTCAATTCTGACCAGTGTTACTTTGTGGTAATAACTCTGGAACGCTTTACCTGTCGTAGGTTCTGCAGTTCTCTGCTTGTTCTTTCTTGCTTGGATTTTGCTAGCTGAAGGAGTTGATCTTTACGTTTCTCTCTTTCAGCTGTAATATAGAATTTACATGATGTAAATACCATTCATGTGATGGAGGTGATTGCTAGTTCCTGTTCAGTGTGTACAGCAGCAAAGTAATTCAATGTTACTCACCTGCAAAGACCAGCTCAGCCTGCAAGTATGCACTTTCCTGCTTGAGACGAATGATCTCTTCCCTCTGCTCATTGTTTTCTACAGTCTTTTGGCTGAGGTCATCTTAAACATCATAAAACAATGCACTGATGAATGCCAGTTCAAAAGAAAACCTGTTTGACACCAAAGTTAAAGCGACATTTGGATGACTCGGTAAGGACATGTTGACATATCCAGTAGTTCTTTCAATCTTTGTTTCTCTTTTGGGAGGACAAAAACAGAAATAATATGATCCAGCACAGGATCCATTCATTTGATTGGTGACAAACGTACTAGAAAGTCTGCTTGACTGTAATCCAGCTGCAAACTCTTTTTTTTAACTGGATCAAAAATTGTAATCTGTACAACTTTTTTGTCCGAAACATAAAATAGATAGAAACAGGATCTTTCTATATTAACCCCTTAGTGACCAGGCTAAATTTTTCAAATCTGCTTGTCGCTTTACGTGGCAATAACTCTGAAATGTTTCATCATATCCCAGTGATTTTGATATTGTTCTTTCATGACACATTATATTTTAAGATAATGGTAAAGTTAGGTTAATATGTTTTGCGTTTATTTATAAAATCTGAAATTTGACGCATTTCTAAAACTTAGCAATTTTCAAACTTTGAATGATTATCCCTTTAACCCCTTAATGTCCACTGACGTGCAGAGTCCGTCATGGCAAGGTGTCAGTTCCGGCACCAGGACGGACTGTGCACGTCATGCCTTTGATCTACCACTGCGTGTAAACATGCAGTGGTAGATCAGTGCCGACAGCTGTCACAGACAGCTGACAGGCACGGCAAGCGGTGCGGGGACCTTTGCCGTCGGTCCCCGCACCTACAGCGCTGTGATTGGTCAGTCAATCTGACTGACCAAACACAGCAGCGATCGTGCAGGAGAAGCTGAAATTTCAGCTTCTCCAGCGCGATCAGTGCAGGAGCCGGCGCTGCAGTGGCCAGGCTTCCTGCACTGACAGCCAGGAGCGGAGCCCCCACCGCCCCTGGCTGTTAACCCCTGACTGCTGCGATCGAGCGCGATCGCAGAGCTCAGAGGGGGAGGCAGAGGGTCGGGAGCTCCCTCTGCCTCAGATCGGCACCCTGCAATGTATATGCAGGGCCCGATCTCTGCCTTGATGACCCGGGGGTTGTCATGACAACCTCCGGGTCATCTAGCTACGGAAAGCTGCTGTGATCATTGTCACAGCAGCTTCCACTATAGTTGCAATGCATTGCAATGCCAGAGCATTGCAATGCATTGTAACTGCAATAAAAAGTAAAAAAAGTGAAAGTCCCATAAAGGGACAAGTTAAAAAAAATAATTTTTTAAAAAAAATTGTAAAAAAATATTAAAAAATAATTAAAAAAAATACCCTAAAAAATACACATTTTTATGTAATAAAAAAAATAAAAAAAAAAAACATACACATGTTAGGTATCGCCACGTCCGTAAAAATCCCATCTATAAAAGCGTAACCCTAGTTAACCCCTTCAGTGAAAGCCGTAAAAAAAAAACACAAAAAAGTAGTAAATTATACTTTTTCCAAACGGTATCATTATACCGCTTGGAAAAAGTGCAATAACACGTGATCAAAAAGTCAGATATAAATAATCATGGTACCGCTGAAAACGTCATCTTGTCCCGCAAAAAACAAGCCGCTATACAGCATCATCAGCGAAAAAAATAAAAAAGTTATAGCTCGCGGAATAAACTGATGCAAAAATAATTATTTTTTCTATAAAATTTTTTATTGTGTAAAAAACGCCAAAACATAAAAAAAAATATATAAATGAGGAATCGCCGTAACCGTAGTGACCCGAAGAATAAAGCTGCTTTATCAATTTTACCACACACGGAACGGAGGAAAAAAAAAAACAATTCCTGAATTGCTGGTTTTTGTTCATTCTGATTCCACAAAAATCGGAATAGGAAACGATCAAAAAACGTTATGTGCCCGAATATGGTACCAATAAATACGTCAGCTCGTCCCGCAAAAAATAAGCCCACAGATAACTCTGTCGGCCGAAATATGGAAAAATTATAGCTCTCAAAATACGGCGATGCAAAAATTTCTTACAAAAAATTATTCCAAGAAAAAGCATCTTTTAGTGTGTGACAGAAGCTAAACATGAAAAAAGGATGTAAATCTGGTATCGCTGTAATCGCACCGATCCGAGGAATAAAGTCGCCTAATCACTAATACCGCACGAGGAACGGCGTAAAAAAGAAAACCAATTCTTCACCTTTTGTGGATTTGTTCATTGTGCCTCCCAAAGATCGCAGTAAGGCGATCACAGTGGTTCCCCCCACATATGGGGTATCAGCGTACTCAGGACAAAATGCACAATAGCTTTTGGGGTCCTATTTCTCCTGTTACCCTTAGAAAAATAAAAATTTGGGGCAAAAAGGTCATTTTTGTGGAAAAAAATATGATTTTTTTATTTTCACGGCTCTACATTATAAACTTCTGTGAAGCCCTTGGGGGTTCAAAGTGCTGACCACACATCTAGATAAGTTCCTTGGGGGGTCTAGTTTGCAAAATGGGGTCATTTGTGGGGGGTTTCTACTGTTTAGGCACATCAGGGGCTCTCCAAGCGCGACATGACACCCGCAGACCATTCCATCAAAGTCTGCATTTAAAAACGGTGCTCCTTCCCTTCCGAGCTCTGCCATGCGTCAAAATAGTGTTCCCCCCCACATATGGGATATCAGCATACTCAGGACAAATTGCACAATAGCTTTTGGGGTCCTATTTCTCCTGTTACCCTTATAAAAATAAAAATTTGGGGGCAAAAAGATTATTTTTGTGGAAAAAAATATGATATTTTTATTTTCACGGCTCTACGTTATAAACTTCTGTTAAGCACTTGGGGGTTCAAAGTGCTCACCACACATCTAGATAAGTTCCTTGGGGGGTCTAGTTTCCAAAATGGAGTCACTTGTGGGGGTTTCTACTGTTTAGGCACATCAGGGGCTCTCCAAACGTGACATGACACCCACAGACCATTCCATCAAAATCTGCATTTGAAAAAGGCGCTCCTTCCCTTTCCAGCTCTGCCATGCGTCAAAATAGTGGTTTACCCCCACATATGGGGTATCAGCATACTCAGGACAAATTGCACAATAACTTTTGGGGTCCTGTTACCCTTTGGAAAATAACAATTGGGGGTGGAAAGATCATTTTTGTGGAAAAGATATGATTTTTTAATTTTACTGCTCTACGTTATAACCTTCTGTGAAGCCCTTGGGGGTTCAAAGCTTTCACCACACATCTAGATAAGTTCCTTGGGGGGTCTAGTTTCCAAAATGGGGTCACTTGTGGGGGGTTTCCACTGTTTAGGCACACAGGGACTCTCCAAATGTGACATGGCGTCCAATCTCAATTCCAGCCAAAAAAGTCAAATGGCGCTGCTTCCCTTCCAAGCTCTGCCATGCGCCCAAATAGTGGTTTACCCCCACATATGGGGTATCAGCGTACTCAGGACAAATTTCACAATAACTTTTGGGGTCCTTTTACCCTTTGGAAAAATAAAATTGGGGGTGGAAAGATCATTTTAGTGGAAAATACGGATTTTTGTGTTACTCACAGTAAAATCCTTTTCTCCGAGACGCTCATTGGGGGACACAGGACTGTGGGTGTATGCTACTGCCACTAGGAGGCTGACACTAAGTAAACATAAAAAAAGGTTAGCTCCTCCTCCGCCATATACACCTCAGCACTGGCCACAGGCAAATCCAATTTAGTGCAAAAAAGCAGTAGGAGGCTAAAATAAATCAGAGTTAACACAGATACAGCATATCCAGAAGAAAAAACTGCTGATACGGATTAATCAGAGAATAGAGTTAACTCAAAACAAAGCCATCCGGCTATTAGGGAGGGAGCTGTGTCCCCCAATGAGCGTCTCGGAGAAAAGGATTTTACGGTGAGTAACACAAAAATCCGTATTTCTCCTTCGTCTCATTGGGGGACACAGGACTGTGGGACGTCCCAAAGCAGTCCCTTGGGTGGGAAACCGACTCCACAGTGTAGTTCATAATCAAGCATTGCTTATAGGTGCGCAACCGCGCCCTAAGAATCCTTCTACCCAGACTGGCATCCGCAGAAGCCTGGGTATGGACATTATAATGCTTGGAAAAGGTATGCAGACTGGACCAGGTTGCTGCCTTACAAACCTGTTCCACCGAAGCCTGATGCCGAAGGGCCCAGGAGGCACCCACCGCTCTGGTGGAGTGAGCCTTGATCCCTGCGGGAACCACCGCGCCTCTGATGCGGTAAGCCTCCTGAATGGCTAACCGAATTCACCTAGCCAAGGTTGATCTAGAGGCAGCGAGTCCCTTCCTGCGACCTTCAGGGAGGACAAACAGCGTGTCCGTCTGTCGAAAAGACGCCGTCCGCGATACATATCTCCTGAGTGCTCTCACCAGATCCAGCGTATGGAGAGCCTTCTCCACTCGGTGCGTCGGAGCTGGGCAAAATGAGGGCAAAACAATGTCCTCATTAATATGAAAAGAGGACACGACTTTAGGCAAAAAAGGTGGTGTTGGTCTGAGCACCACCTTATCCTGATGGAAAAGCAAGTACGGAGCTCGACAAGACAGTGCGGCAAGCTCCGAAACCCGCCTTATGGAAGTTATGGCTACCAAAAACACCACCTTCCAGGAAAGAAATGACAGAGAAACCTCCTGCAAAGGTTCAAAAGGAGACTCCTGCAGGACTCCCAGGACTAGATTGAGATCCCAAACATCTAAGGGAGCCTTGTAGGGGGGAACTATATGGACAACCCCCTGAATAAAGGTCCTAACCTGAAAATTAGACGCGATCCTTCGCTGAAAAAGCACTGATAAGGCTGATATCTGGCGTCTAAGCGTACTTGGTGCTAGACCTGAATCTAGGCCTGCCTGGAGAAATGACAGAATGTTTGGAATTGAAAACCGAAGCGGGGAACAACCATGTTCCCTGCACCAAGCAAAAAAGACCTTCCAAGTCCCGTGGTAGATGCGAGCCGAGACAGGCTTTCGGGCGCTAGCCATCGTCGCGGCGACTTTTTTAGAGAATCCAGCCCTGGTCAGGATCCAAGATTCAACGGCCAAGCCGTCAAACACAGGACCGCTGAGTTCTGGTGGTAAACTGGGCCTTGAGAGAGAAGGTCCGCGCGCTCTGGCAGTCGCCAGGGTGCGTCGGCGAGCAATTGTACCAGCTCCGCGTACCATGAGCGACGTGGCCAATCTGGAGCGATTAATATCGCTGGGACCCCTTCTAACCTGATCTTTCTGATCACCCTTGGGAGCAGAGCTATTGGTGGAAACAAGTATGGAAGATGAAACTGATTCCATGGTAGAACCAGGGCATCCACTGCAATTGCCTGCGGATCCCGGTACCGGGAAACAAAGTTGGGCACCTTGGCATTTATCTTGGAAGCCATCAGGTCCACATCTGGGGTTCCCCAGCGTCGGCATATCTGCTGAAAAATCTCGGGATGTAGAGACCATTCCCCTGACGCTATGCCGTGACGGCTGAGAAAATCTGCTGCCCAGTTTTCCTCGCCTGGTATGTGGACTGCTGAAATCACAGAGTGATTTACCTCTGCCCAGGTCAGAATCTGTTCTACCTCGTGCATGGCCGCCCTGCTGCGGGTACCTCCCTGATGGTTTATGTATGCCACCGCCGTGGCATTGTCCGATTGTATTCGGACTGGGCGGCCCGCCAGATGCTGGTGAAAATGCCTCAAAGCCAGCCGAACCGCTCGGATCTCTAAAATATTGATCGGGAGGGTCGATTCTTGCTGAGACCAAATTCCCTGAGCTGTGTGGTGACGAAACACTGCTCCCCATCCGAGAAGGCTGGCGTCCGTTGTGACTACCAACCAAAAATTTGGAGGAAACAAACGACCCTGTCGAAGAGTGGTGTCCCTCGTCCACCACGTAAGAGTCTGTCTGACCTGCAGGGACAGACGACACCGCAGATTGAGGGAGTAAGGGCTCCCGTCCCATACTGCCAAGAGTGCATGTTGAAGGGGGCGAAGATGAAACTGGGCAAACGGAATAGCCTCGATTGCCGCCACCATCCTTCCTAGGACCCTCATGCAAAACCGGATGGTGTGAGGAATTGGTTGGCGAAGGATCCGTACCTCTTGGCGGAGAACTAAGGCCTTGTCCTGAGGAAGAATTATCAACCCCTGAGCGGTGTCGAAATTCATCCCTAAAAAGGTGATCTTCCGAGATGGCACGGGAGATGACTTCTTCATATTCACCAGCCACCCCAAACGAGCAAGGGTGTCTAACGTAATCTTGACACTTTCCTCGCAGGTCTGAAAAGACGGACCCTTGATGAGGAGGTCGTCTAAGTAAGGCAGGATGACTATCCCCCTGGAGTGCAGAATGGACACAACAGCAGCCATGACCTTTGTGAACACCCTGGGGGCTGTGGCTAGCCCGAATGGCAGAGCTGCGAACTGAAAATGAAGTTTGTCGATGGCAAACCAAAGAAACCTTTGATGAGGGGGAAATATGGGGATGTGAAGATAGGCATCCTGGATGTCTATTGATGCTAGAAATTCCCCTTTTTCCATGGCTGCAATGACCGAACGGAGAGATTCCATTCGGAAATGCCGAATTTTGACAAACCGGTTCAATCGCTTTAGATCTAGAATGGGCCTTACGGTACCATCCTTCTTGGGTACAATGAACAGGTTGGAATAAAAACCCTGACCTCTTTCGACCTCCGGTACAGGTACGACAACCCCGCTGTGCCGAAGAGACTCGACCGCCTTGAATAAGGCACGAACCCGAGACTCCTCCTTGGAAAGGCGAGAGGGAAAAAAGCGATTTGGGGGAAGGCTGGTAAATTCTATTTTGTACCCCGTGGAGACTAACTCCCTGACCCACTCGTCGTGAGTCACTGATAGCCAAGTGGGGCGAAACCAGAGTAAGCGGCCGCCTACCCTGGAAAAATTGACCGGATTCTGCCTCCAGTCATTTGTCCGAATATCTTTGGGGTTTGGACCCTCTGGATCTTGGCTGATAAGATCTCCCTCTTCCCAGAGGGTTGGTCCTGTAGGTGACCTGGCGATCTCTGGCCTGATTAGGCCGACCTGAGCCGCTGGAGGTGGCTGGCATAGCCCAGCCTGGGTTACGAAAGGCCCTAAAACGAGGCTGAGGTTGTCGACGAAAAGGTTGTCTAACCCTTTGCTGAGGAAGAAAACTGCTCTTCCCTCCTGTTGCATCAGATATGAGCTGATCCAGTCTCTCGCCAAATAACCGACCACTCTGATATGGTAAAGATGTAAGCGACTTCTTTGAGGTTGAATCTGCTCGCCAGGTTCTCAGCCACAAGGATCTTCTAATGGCAATTGCATTAGCAGCGGCTAATGCTGAGCAATTTGCCGCATCCATGGATGCATTAATTAAGAAGTCTCCAGCAAGAGCTATTTGATTAGAAATCTGGGTTACCTCAGACGGCACCTCTATGCCGTGAAGAGCTTTATTTAGAGACTCCGACCAGGATATTATGGCCTTGGCAACCCAAGTCGCTGCAAAAGAAGGAGAGAGAGCAGAACCTGATGCCTCAAATACCGAACGGGCCAAACTCTCAATTAGACGATCCGTTGGCTCCTTAATAGAGGAACCGCTGGGAATGGAGAGGAGCGTTTTAGATGCCAAACGCGAAACAGGAGGATCAACCGAAGGAGATTCTGTCCACTTCTTAAGGAGCTCAGGAGCAAAAGGATATCTAGTATTGAGAGCCTTTTGTCCAGCAAAGCGCTTATCCGTTTCTCCCGGTGGCGCTGTACTAATTCCTCAAACTCAGGATGAGCACCAAAAACCTTATGGGCTTGCCTGGCTCGTTTAAAGGACACCTTGTGACCAGAGGTCAAGGTGGACTCATCGTCTATCCCCAGAGTTTGATTGATAGCTTCGATCAAACTGTCAATTGTCTCTTGACTATACTGTGCCTCTGGATTAAGTGATTCTTCCAAATCGGAATCCGAATATTGATCACTTGCCAAGGGAGAGGGAGAGCGGGAGACGGAACTAAAAGATGCCGAGGCTCCAGACGGCATGGGCGACACAGTGTGGGTTCGTTTCCCCTGTGTCTGCCTGGTGAGAGCGCGGCCCCTGCAGGCCTGAGGTTCCTGAAATGTAGCCAAGACAGGTGAACCCCTGTCCCTGCTCCTATCGGGAGCTTGAAGGGACTCGACCGCTCTGGTCAATGACGCCACAGATTGAGCCAGGGAAAGGGCCCACTCAGGGGGGCTTGACGCACTAGGTTCGGCTATAGGAGAGGGTTCCTGAGCCCGTTCAGAGTCACAGGCTTCGCAGACCCGAGAAGTCTGGGCGTGCGGAAAAGGGGACCTACAAGCAATGCATGCGGTATAAAGTATCGTATGAGTCTTGGTTCTTTTGGACATTCTGAATCCGTCACAGTACACAATAAACTGAATGTGTCAGTCAGCAGAAGGGGCGCAAAAGTGCGCAACAATTAGGCTGGAGGTAGTAGCACCTACCCCAGTCCAGTATCCCCAGCGTCCTTTCGTGTACAACGAACAGAAAAAACAGGACATCCGAGCTCCAATCTTTCAAAAAAGAGCGCTCCTCTGTCAGAGAGGAAGTGCTCATGTAGCCGAGCCTCAGGAGGGAGGGCAAGAGGCGCGGCCTAGACGTCAGGGCTTCCGTCCCACCAACTTCCGGCCGCGGCCTATCTCCGGCAAAAGCCGGGGACTAAATTTGAAGCCGCGGCCTAGCGCCCGCCGAAGCCGCGGTCTAAATTTCCGGCGGAGGCGGCCCCAAGTCGGAGGGCGGGTCCGCCGGAAGGAGACGCCGCCGGGGGCGGAGCCCACCCCCGCGACCGCGACCCCTCTAGCTGACGCCGGCATTACATTCCGGCCAGCGGCCCAGTCCCCGGGAAAAGCCGGGGACTAGATTTGAAGCCGCGGCCTAGCGCCATCCGAAGCCGCGGCCTAAATTTTCCGGCGGCGGCCACCCCAAAGTCGGAGAGCGGCCCCGCCGGAAGGAGACGCCGCCGGGAGCGGTCCCCATACTCACGACCGCGGCCCCCCCTCCAGCCGACGCCGGACCATATTCCAGCCCGCGGCCTAGTCCCAGGGTAAAGCCGGGGACTAAATTTTTACCCGGAGCGCTGCTGTCCTTTGGTGGCGGCCGTCCTGGATCTTGAAGGTGAGATCTTCTTCCTCGTCTTCACATGCAGCGCATTAAAGGGGGACTCTCCGTAAAAAGGAAAAAGGACGGTGCAGGAACCCTAACTCCATCACCCCTTCAGGGGATGAGGAGAGGGACCGTCCGCCACCTTGCAGCACCGCAGTCTAGCATTGGTGGTGCAGTGGGGGCCGCACGGACTAACTCCTGCCTCTGTACAGCCTAGGGCTTCAATACCTTAGGGTGGTCAGGGCTGAGTCCGGCATTTATGTCCCACGTTGCGGGAGAGGATACGTTGGAGGCTTTACTCCACGTGCTCGCCCGTTGATGGTTTGGGGAGATCGGACCCTTTCAATAGGATCCGTCGCCCCTATCTCATCTTCGTGGGAAAAAAAAAAAAATGGTCTGGAAAAAGAACCAGACGTGTGCCTCCATCAGACGCTAAGCAATAACTGGATTTGCCTGTGGCCAGTGCTGAGGTGTATACGGCGGAGGAGGAGCTAACCTTTTTTTATTTTACTTAGTGTCAGCCTCCTAGTGGCAGTAGCATACACCCACAGTCCTGTGTCCCCCAATGAGACGAAGGAGAAAGATATGATTTTTTAATTTTACAGCTCTACGTTATAACCTTCTGTGAAGCCCTTGGGGGTTCAAAGCTCTCACCACACATCTAGATAAGTTCCTTGGGGGGTCTAGTTTCCAAAATGGGGTTACTTGTGGGGGGTATCCACTGTTTAGGCACACAGGGGCTCTCCAAATACGACATGGCGTCCAATCTCAATTCCAGCCAAAAAAGTCAAATGGCGCTGCTTCCCTTCCGAGCTCTGCCATGCACCCAAATAGTGGTTTACCCTCACATATGGGGTATCAGCGTACTCAGGACTAATTGCACAATAACTTTTGGGGTCCTTTTATCCTTTGGAAAATAAAAATTGGGATGAAAAGATCATTTTTGTGGAAAAAATATGATTTTTTAATTTTACGGCTCTACGTTATAACCTTCTGTGAAGCCCTTGGGGGTTCAAAGCTCTCACTACACATTTAGATAAGTTACTTGGGGGGTCTAGTTTCCAAAATGGGGTCACTTGTGGGGGGTTTCCACTGTTTAGGCACACAGGGACTCTCCAAATGCGACATGGCGTCCAATCTCAATTCCAGCCAAAAAAGTCAAATGGCGCTGCTTCCCTTCCGAGCTCTGCCATGCACCCAAATAGTGGTTTACCCCCACATATGGGGTATCAGCGTACTCAGGACTAATTGCACAATAACTTTTGGGGTCCTTTTATCCTTTGGAAAATAAAAATTGGGATGAAAAGATCATTTTTGTGGAAAAAACATGATTTTTTAATTTTACGGCTCTACGTTATAACCTTCTGTGAAGCCCTTGGGGGTTAAAAGCTCTCACAACACATTTAGATAAGTTACTTGGGGGGTCTAGTTTCCAAAATGGGGTCACTTGTGGGGGGTTTCCACTGTTTAGGCACACAGGGACTCTCCAAATGCGACATGGCGTCCAATCTCAATTCCAGCCAAAAAAGTCAAATGGCGCTGCTTCCCTTCCGAGCTCTGCCATGCGCCCAAATAGTGGTTTACCCCCACACATGGGGTATCGATGTACTCAGGAGAAATTGTACAACAAATATTGTGTTTCATTTTCTACTGATACCCTTGACAAAATTTTAAAAAATTGTGTCGAAAGAAAAATTTTGGGAAAAAAAGTTAAATGTTAATTTTTTCCTTCCACATTGCTTCAATTCTTGTGAAGTACCTAAAGGGTTAATAAACTTCTTGAATGTGGCTTTGAACACGTTGAGGGGTGCAGTTTTTAGAATGGTGTCACTTTTGGGTATTTTCTGTCATATTGACCCCTCAAATTCACTTCAAATGTGAGGTGGCCCCTAAAAAAAATGATTTTGTAAATTTTGTTGGAAAAATGAGAAATTGCTGGTCAACTTTTAACACTTATAACTTCCTAACAAAAAAAAATTTTGGTTCCAAAATTGTGCTGATGTAAAGTAGACATGTGGGAAATGTTATTTATTAACTAATTTTTGTGACATATCTCTCTGATTTAATGGCATAAAAATTAAAAGTTTGAAAATTGCAAAATTTTCAAAATTTTTGCCATATTTCCGTTTTTTTCATAAATAAACGCAAGTTATATTGAAGAAATTTTACCACTATCATGAAGTACAATATGTCTCGAGAAAACAATCTCAGAATCGCCAAGATCCGTTGAAGCGTTCCAGAGTTATAACCTCATAAAGAGACAGTGGTCAGAAATGTAAAAATTGGCCTGGTCTTTAACCTACAAAATGGCTTGGTCGTTAAGGGGTTAAACTAGACAGTTGTAGCACACAAAATAGTTAACTAACATTTCCCTCATGTCTGCTTTACTGCAGAACCATCTGTAAAGTTTTCTTTCATTTTGTTAGGATGTTAGAAGCTTTAAAATTGTTGCAGTAATTTTTATTTTTTTCAAGAAAATTTACATAATTTTTTTTAGGGACCTATTCAGTTTTAAAGTGGATTTGGACATATAAATTGGAAAACCCTTTAAAATTATACAATTTTAAAAACTGCACAACTCAACATATTCAAAACTGCTGTCAGGTAGTTTATTAACCCTTCAGGTGCCTTTCAAGAAATAATGTAAAGTGGTATGACAAGAAAGAAAAATGTTATGTTAACCACCTAAATGTTGCTAACCTGTGAACAAGATTGTTCAGGACCACACAATCCTGATCACAGGGTGCCGATGGGGTTAAAAAAGGGAGCCCATCCCCCCTGCCACTTTGTTAACCATCTAAATGCCAAAGTTACTATCGACAGCAGCATTTAAGAGGTTAAATGGCATGGTCAACACTGATAGTGACTGATGCAGAAGGGTGTCCGCTATGGTGTACTGCTGACAGGTTTTCACCCATCCGGAGATGCTGTGCACTTATATCTCAGGACAGTTTTAAGTTGTATTGGTGGTCACTATGAGGTTAAGTAATACACATGCCCAGAAGATGAGAGGTGAGCAAAGACACCTCTAGCAAAAACTGATACATTACAAAGGAAACAAAAACAAATATAAAATGGAAACCTAAAAGTGCATCTGTTTTTGCTCCATTTCTAATAGATCCATTTTAAAAGAGTGATGTCACTTTTCCTAAACCTTTATAGGGAACTACTGTAATATCGCACTGCTTGGTTATCAGCAATGTCCAACATCTACGGGTAATTTTTCTAGTTGGGTTTCTTTGTTTTCCTTTATCTGACGTGGTTATTCGTGCACCTACCCCGGTCTGAATTCCTTACCCTGTTTACTGATTTTGGAGCAGACGTTCACCTGCCTGTAGCCAACCTCACCCGCCTACGTCTATAGCCATTAGCGATCCACCTGTCCATTGTGGACTGGGCATCTGATAGCTAAAGTTTACACCACCTGGAAGAATTGAGGATACTCCACACCTTGGGCACCATAATAACAGTCCCCAGAAACCGTTCTCTGCCTTGCTGCTAAACTTCTTCCAGCACCTTAAACTCCCCTTGACTATTCTGTATTCTTGTCTGGAAATCCTGCCGTCTTCCTACAAAATAATCATTTTTAAATGCTACGGCCAGCACATGAGGGTCTACTACACCATCACACATTGTATTATATAAGATTTTTTGCCACTAATATGATACTTTGAGTTCAGCATGACATGGCACAGTATACCACCCTTAGCATTATTTTTCTAAGCTACTCCCATCTACTAAAAAAAAAAAAAAGGAGATTTTTGTGTACTCACCGTAAAATCCTTTTCTCCGAGACGCTCATTGGGGGACACACAGACCGTGGGTGTTATGCTGCTGCCACTAGGAGGACACTAAGCAATACAAGCACAAAAGATTAACTCCTCCTCCTGCAGTATACACCCTCTGTTGGCTCAATCCTGAACCAGTTCGGTGCCAAAGCAGTAGGAGCTCATAACAGAGTGCAATATGCCAACAATTCAAATGAACAACGAGGCTCCAAGATAAACCAGGGTGGGAGCTGTGTCCCCCAATGAGCGTCTCGGAGAAAAGGATTTTACGGTGAGTACACAAAAATTTCCTTTTCTCCTTCGCCTCATTGGGGGACACACAGACCGTGGGACGTCCCAAAGCAGTCCCTGGGTGGGAACTCATCAACAGATGAAGCCTCGTGAACGTCATGCATATAACGCTTAACCAGTCAACAGACAACTTACAGATGCGCAACAGCTGATTGCAGAATCTGTCTGCCAAGAGCCGCATCTGAAGAAACTTGAGCATGAATTTGGTAATGCTTGACAAAAGTATGAAGACTGGACCAAGTCGCAGCCTTGCACACTTGCTGTGCCGAAGCCTGGTGCCGAATGGCCCAGGAGGCCCCACAGATCGAGTGGAGTGTGCCTTAATCCCAGCCGGGATAGGCTGACCTTTAACACGGTACGCCTCTTGGATCGCCGAGCGAATCCATCTGGCTAACGTGGCCTTGGAAGCAGGAAGACCCTGTCTGCGTCCTTCCGGAAGCACAAACAGAGCGTCCGATTTCCGGAAAGGTGCCGTTCTCGAAATGTACCTTCGGAGAGCCCTCACCAAGTCTAAAGTGTGAAGGGCTGTTTCAGTACGGTGAATTGGCGCCGGACAGAATGAAGGCAAAACTATCTCCTCATTGATACGAAAAACCGAAACGACCTTTAGCGTTTAAGACGGAGAAGTCCTAAGGACTACCTTGTCCTGGTGAAAAATGAGGAAAGGAGGTTTACAAGATAAGGCTGCCAATTCCGATACTCGTCTGATAGAGGTAATCGCCACTAGGAAGACCACCTTCCAGGAAAGAAGCGATAAAGACACTTCCGGCAAAGGTTCGAAGGGAGAGTCCTGTAAGGCACTGAGGACCAAATTAAGATCCCAAGGCTCCAAAGGCCTCTTGTAAGGTGGAACAAGATGAGACACTCCCTGAATAAAAGTCTTGACCTGAGACTTAGATGCGATCCGTCTTTGGAAAAGGACGGACAAGGCAGAAATCTGGCCCTTGAGGGAAGAAAGGGCTAACCCCGAATCCATTCCTGCTTGAAGAAATTCCAGAATGGAAGGGATAGAGAAAACCAAAGGTGAACGACCTTTGTTCTCACACCAGGAAAAGAATGTCTTACAGACACGATGATAAATGGGGGCGGAAGCCGGCTTCCTGGCATTGACCATTGTAGAGATGACTTTGTGAGAAAACCCAGCCTGAGTTAAGATCCAGGCTTCAAAGGCCATACCGTCAAATTCAGCGCTTTTGAATTGTGATGGTAAATCGGACCCTGTGAGAGGAGGTCCGGCCGATCTGGCAATCTCCAGGGAACGTCTGCAAGCAGACGCACTAGTTCCGCATACCACGGACGGCGAGGTTATTCCGGAGCGACCAGAATGAGAGGAACGCCCTCTGCCTTGATCTTCCGAATCACCCTGGGGATTAACGGAAGAGGAGGAAAAATATAAGGAAGGCGAAATTGACTCCAAGGGAGGACTAGCGCATCCGAGCCGACAGCTAGTGGATCGCGAGAGCGACTTATGAAGGTCTGAACCTTGGCAATCAGTCTGGATGCCATGAGGTCTACGTCCGGCATGCCCCATCGCTGGCAAATAAGATGGAACACATCCGGGTGCAGGGACCATTCCCTGAGTCTAGGCCCTGGCGACTTAGGAAGTCGGCTTCCCAATTGTCCACACCTGGAATGTGAACCGCGGAGATGAGAGAGCGTTTTTTCTCGGCCCAGCGGAGAATGTGCGATACCTCGAGCATCGCTGTTCTGCTCCGAGTGCCCCCCTGACGGTTGATGTACGCCACGGCCGTGGCGTTGTCTGACCGAATCCTGATGGGACGACCGGCCAGGAGATGATGGAAGTGCACGAGAGCTAACTTGATAGCTCTGATCTATAAGATGTTGATTGGGAGACGGGACTCTGGTAGAGACCAGCGGCCCTGAGTCGTGTGATGAAGAAACACAGCTCCCCATCCGAGGAGACTGGCATCGGTGGTCACCACCAGCCAATGGACAGTAGGAAAGATTTTCCGTGATTCAGTGATGAGGCATTCATCCACCATCTTAAGGAGCTTCTGACTGTGGGAGACAGATGTAAGCGGCGACCTAGAGACGCTGGGTTCCTGTCCCAGACTGATATCAACTCCTGTTGAAGAGGGCGGAGATGAAACTGGGCGAAAGGTACTGCTTCGATAGAAGCTACCATTTTCCCGAGGACCTGCATGGCGCTCCTCAGAGAATGAGGGCGGTTTAGCGACAGCAGGAGCACTCCCCGCTTCAGAGAGATAATCTTCTCTGGAGGGAGAGATACCAAACCTTGGGAGGTATCCAAAATCATTCCCAGAAAAAGAAACTTCTGAGAGGGAATGGAAAGAGACTTGTCTAAATTGACAAGCCAACCGAGGTGGGAGAGGGTGTCGATAGTGATTTCGACGCTCTCTTCGCAGGCTCGAAAAATCGGACCTTTTATGAGTAGGTCGTCCAGGTACGGGAGGACTACCACACCCCGAGAGTGTAAAATTGACATGGCGGCCGCCATGACCTTTGTGAACACTCTGGGGGCAGTTGCGAGACCGAAGGGCAGAGTGGCAAACTGAAAATGATCCTCTCCGACAGCAAAACGCAGAAACTTTTGATGTCCGCTGAAAATTTGCAAGATCCTTGGACTTGGGGAAGCGAGACTGAAAGAAACGTCTTGGAGGAAGGGACAAGAATTCGATTTTTTTTTTTTTTTAACCTGAGTGTACTAGATCGAGAACCCACTGGTCTTGAACTACTGACCCCCAGACTTTGTGAAACAAGAGTAGGCGGCCGCCTACCTTGTTTGGTTCTCCCATCCCCAGCAAGGAGTCATTGCGATGACAACTTGCGAGAGGAGGAGCTCCTATTTCCTGCCTGAGAAGATCTGTTTCTCCAGGGCTGAGAGGATCTGGACGATGGTTGCGAGTCCCTATCTCTACGAGATGACCGGGATGCTCGAGCAGAGGACGAAGCAGGGGACCAATTAAAGGAGCTACGAAATGGCCGGAAACGACCTTGGTATTGAGGCCGAAAGGGTCTATTGATTCTGCGCTGTGGAAGAAATTTGCTTTTGCCACCAGTAGCATCAGAAATAATCTGATCAAGGAGATCTCCAAAAAGACGCCCTGAATGATAAGGCAATGAAGTTAAAATCTTCTTTGAAGCAGCGTCTGCACGCCACTCACGGAGCCAAAGGGACCTCCTAATGACGATAGCATTGGCGGCCGTGATAGCAGCGCAATTAGCTGCATCCAGAGACGCATGAACCATGTAGTCACCTGCCCGAGTAATCTGATAGGCCAGATTACGTGCCTCGGGGGAAAGAGGGATATCACTAGTCATTTTGACTAGGCCCTCAACCCAAGCCACCATAGCTCTTGCCACCCAGGTGGCTGCAAAGGAGGGAGATAGAGAAGCTCCAGCCGCCTCAAAAATTGATTTGGCGAGGTTGTCAATCTGTTTATCTGAAGGGTTCCTAATGGATGAACTATCAGAAACAGAGAGAAGGGTTTTTGAAGATAGCCGAGATACTGGAGGATCTACAACAGGAGATTCCGTCCACTCTTTCGCCACGGTTGCTGAAAAAGGGTATCGAGCTTTCAGAGACTTCAGTCCTGAAAAACGTCTGTCCGGACGCTCCCTGTGTCCTGAACAATATTAGTAAATTCAGGGTGGTTACTAAACATCTTGTGAACACGTTTTGCCCTTTTGAAGGAGATAGGATGATTCGGCTGAGACCCAGGTTCTTCTTCTAGTTTGAGGATTGTATTAATTGCCTCAATTAAAGAATCTAACGACTCCTGAAATTCCAGCGAGTAGGGATCATCACCAATGTCCGACTCGTATTCCGAATCATGGTCACTGATGTTTCTGGGAGAAGGTGAACGAGAACCTGAACTCGCAGATGCTGAACCACTAGATGGATTGGGAGATGTATTATGGCGGCGTTTTTTGGACGACCGCTTAGCGGGCGCCGTGAGACGGCCCCTGTCAGATGAGACATCTCTGAAGGCTAACGGACCCTTTTCTGGAAAAGGGGGCTCTGGCTAGGAGCAGATCCACGAAAGGTATCCAAGGCTCTAGTCAGAGAGTTTATGGAGTGTGCCAGATATTCGGGCCACCCTGAAGAACCTGCCTCAATGGGATCAGGAATAGGTAGTGACTCCTGCTCGGTAATAGGGGGCTCCTGAGCAGAGGAAGCCATGGGCTCCTGGGCACATGATGCACAGAATTGGGAACTATGCATTGATGGCAGGGGAGCGTTGCATGAAGTGCAAGTGGCATATACTACGGAGTAGCTCTTGTCAGCCTTTTTAATTCCCTTTGATTGTGACATATTTCCTCCCAGAGAACCTTCTGCAGAAGAAGTGTTAAGTGCTGTGTAGACCTAGTCACAGCATGCACTTACCCAGGGCCTCTGTGTGTGCACCAGGGAAGTGAGAGGATGGCGATGCAGCGCTGTCCCAGGAGAATATGGCGCCCGAGATCTTAGAAGCGCCTCTCGTGTGAGACGAGAGGCGCCAGAAGCAGTGGGAGGAGAGGGGGAGGAAACAGGGGAAATCCTCTGTTTACTGGTGACAACCAATAGCGTGCGGTGTGGGCGGAGCCACACGGACCGCCCTCTCCACTCGAGGCCTATCCCGGCCCTAAGCCGGGGAGTAAATTTTAAAGTTGCGGCCTACCCTGGGCCGAAGCCGGGGACTAAATTTGAGGCCGTGGCGCAATCGGAACGCCAGCGGCGCGATTGTGTGCTGCGGCGGCGCAACACCATGCGGGCGCAGTGCGCATAAAAGCGGTCGGTGACCGGTATTTGCCCCTCGTATACTCACTGCGGGGAGAGCCCGAAGATGGAGGAGGGAGAACTCCACAGCACTACAGCGACTATGGCTGTACATCCTCTATCCACCAACCCCTTTCAATAGGGGGGTGGAGAGGGCTTTTACGTGCCTCCAGACCGCCACCGCTTCCAGGAGAGGTGGAGGGGGTAACCATCCAAGGTGCCAAGCAAATCATCATCATCCTCAAGTAACGGTATCTCATGGGGAGAGCGGCCTTTATAAGGATCTGTCGCCCCATGGTAGCGTGGCAGGAGGGGTACGTGGAGGCGACACTCGCACGATGCCGCCTGTTGTTGGTTTTTGGGAGATCGTGACTTTTCGTACAAGTCCCGTCGCCCATCCGTGCGTGAAGAAAGTAAAAATAATAAAAAGTTTAAAAATCAGAAAAAAATCAGAAAAAAGTGGGGTCTGAGAGCAGACCCTAGTGCCTCCTACAGACACTAAGCAAGAACTGGTTCAGGATTGAGCCAACAGAGGGTGTATACTGCAGGAGGAGGAGTTAATCTTTTGTGCTTGTATTGCTTAGTGTCCTCCTAGTGGCAGCAGCATAACACCCACGGTCTGTGTGTCCCCCAATGAGGCGAAGGAGAAATATGAGTGGCCAAGTGTTTTACTAAGGAACCTCCCCATATGTTCAGCCGGACCTAACTGGGAGTAAACCTGTTGTGGTGAAGAATTATAGGTAGTACAAGGAAATGTGCTAACCAATGTGCTTACCCTGAATAACAAATTTCACTGTAGGGAACTGCAGGTTCAGGTAGTAACATTAGGTTATCCAAGTAGTCAGAAATTTTTGCTCTAAACGATCTTGGAGCTGGGGTGCTCAAGATGTACAGAATCCACACAGAAACAATGCATGCACCCCTCATAATGACGTGTGATATAAGCACAGTCTAAGCTTTGGTAGGTCTCCTCATGACCTGATTACATCCTTATTCTAACCAGTTGAAAACCAGTAAAAATGTGTTTTTTTTTCATTTCGTATAAAGGACTTTATACAGGCTGTGCCGTGTGTTTATTTGAAATATAACTATAGGATTAGTAATGGATAGGTGTCTTATAGAAGTCTCTGCAGTACTAAGCCGTACAAAGGTGACATCAACCCTACAAGGCAAGTGGGAAGAGTCGGGCAAAGCCCAGAATTGGTGCATCTAGCAGATGCATCAATTCTGGGCGGCTGCGGGCTGCTATTTTGAGGCTGGGGCTGTGAGCCAAGATCCATGGCCCCTTACCAGCCCCTCAGCTGTCTGCTTTAGCCTGGCTGGTTGTCAAAAATAGGAGAGCTCTTAAGTGTTTTTTTGTTTTTTTAATTTAAAAAAAAAAAAACACGGAGTGGGGACCCCTCTATTCTTGATAACCAGTCATGATAAAGCTGAAAGATGCAGGTTGCAGCCCACAGCATTCAGTTTAGCCTGGCTGGTTATCAAAAATGCAGGGGAACCCTTGTCATTTATTTTATTTATTTATTGCGCAGGCTGATGAATACTCCCATCAGCTGTGCCTGCGTAGGCTGATGTGAGTAGTAGTCCCATTAGCCGACGCCTGTGACTGGTTAAACTTTTTGCCTCGAGTTACAGCTGCGGGCTCACGCTGTCATCTAACAGCGTGGAAGCAGCAGCGCTCTGACAGGTGGTATTAATCTTGCCGCCGGTGTTCGGGGGGCCGAACTAAACAGTAACACAGACTTCCTGGTGAAGTCAGTGTTTGGGGTCTGTGCCTAAACAGTAGGTGTTTGGTACGGACCCCGAACTTTACTGTTCGAGTCCACCCATCTCTACTGCATCAATTGGCGATTACATGGTCGCTTGGACCAGAGGAGGAAGCGCCGTTAGCGCTTTCAGTACTGTAAACACAGCTCTCATTCAACAGTGTTTATACGATGATCAGTAAGACACATGGTAATAAACCATGTCTGCCTTCTCTGGCAGCTAGCTTCCCGCTGCTTCAGCATCACAATCTTTATGCAGTTGCTGACTTAGCTATAACATTCTAAAACATAACTGCAGACTTACATGCAGCCCATGCCGACTAAAAAGTTTTTGGTGGTCCACAGGCAGTTTATTTCATTTACTTTAATTCCAAAAATACAGCTACTTCTAAAAGGTCAAAATACACCACATGAGAAGAGTTTTCACCACAAAATTTACACATCAGAGCTTGTGCTGCCATTGCAAGAGGTGTTCAAACCTTTGACGCTCAGAGTCAAAATAATCCCATACCATTTAGCTTATCAAGTTCAGTCTCCAAGCCCTTTATTCTGGGCTTTAGCCCTTGCATTTTTTTCTTAGCTGAAGTTTCCTTCAGTCTTGTCTCACGTAAAGCTGTCTCTAGGTCTTTGAGCCGAAAAGTGAACTCCGTGATGTGATTTGTTGCTTCTATTATATCTTTGTCCTATAAAAAAACATAAGATATTGTTTGGTTAGAACAAGGAAAACACTTAAAAAGGCAACTAGTCGAGAACAAAATTATTTCATTGTGCCATATATACATGTATTTATGTCAGTAAATGTATTTTTTGTCAGCAAAAATAAAATGAAACATGGTCAGCAAGACTGTGCCAAATGCAGAGTACAGCTTACACAATAGTGCCCAAAGAACCACATTGATTGGAGTCTATTATGTTTTGCTAAGATGTCTGCCATATTGATGAGAACACTAGCTACCATCCACCAGGATCTATTGTTCACTTTCTGAAGATTTTAATGGTGTTGTATTGTACTGCTGACATCGGGAGGTTGACTCTGTTACTGACTTCAGGAATTGGGCTACTCTATGGCTTGAACAATTGTGTTACATTGTGTCTTTTTCACGCTACCATTTCTACTACCACACTTCCTCATGTGTCAACTGTATCTATTTCATTAAGTCTGCAGTGGCTGATAAATGGTTATGTAACTGGTTAAATTGCTTCTCATGCAGGATGCTGATTTATACACCTACTATTTGTATACTAAAAGAACACTAAGAATAGAAAAATCACAGAGAAAAGTAACATATTTTTTGTTAACATGGTATTACCATCTCTCCTTTAAATCTGTTCCAATCAGGTAAAATGAAGTATATTTGCAAGTAAGTATCTTACTTTTCTTTATTATACACCATTCTGTAGACTATCAGTATTTATTTTTGACACACTTGATTACATGGTCCTGGAGTGATGGCATGACTTAAGGGCCCGTCTCACATAGCGAGATCGCTACCGAGATCGCTGCTAAACAGCGATCTCAGCAGCAATCTCGTTATGTCTGACACGTACCAGCGATCAGGCCCCTGCTGTGAATCGCTGGTCGTGTCAGAAATGTCAGGACATTTTTTGATCGCTGGTTTCCCGCTGGCAGGCACGCATCGCTGCGTGTGACAAGCAGGAGACCAGCGATCTCCTGGTAACCAAGGTACACATCGGGTTTCCAGGCGCGGGGCTGTGCCTGGAAACCCGACGTGTACCTTGGATACCAGCGCGCTGCTGCAGGGGAGCTGGTAACTAAGGTACATGTCGGGTTTCCAGGCACCGCGCAGCACCTGGAAACCCGACGTGTACCTTGGTTACCAGCTCCCTGCATCAGTGCGCTGGTATCCAACGTACACTGCGGGTAAATAGGCGACGTGCGTCGCTTGTTACCCGCAGTGTCGCTGTCCTGATCGCTGCCTGTTTGGCAGCTCAGCAGCGATCATGTAGCGACACACCAGCGATCCTGATCGTTGTCGGGATCGCTGGTATGTCGCTATGTGAGACGGGGGCCTTACACTACACACATGTTCTTGCTTTGTTTTTGCAGAATATGGTCAGTTTCTCAAGAAGGATTGTCCAGGGCAAGTGCAGAACTTCTTGGCCAAGCTGTCCGACTATAGATAGTTCCCAGACACGGGAAAGTAGACAAGGAGCCATCCAATTCTTCTGGAAGTACAAGTCCACTAATCCCAAACTAGCTAAAGAATGCGCTGCTTGTCACCATTCAGTCTAAGACAGGTGGGTCTAATCTGTCTCCCATCCTTCCTTGTTTAGCAGGGGAGCGATTGGCACAATGTCCTTCAAATATAAAAACCGAGGAAACATCAAGCAACAGAAACCTACATTCACCCATACGATTCTGCTACAATCGGCTTTTCCAAGTTGGTGGTGTCTAGATTAAATGTTGCATGGGTGGAAGATTTCAAGATTTTGCTGTGTAATTGGCTATGGACTAGGAGCGCATAATACTAAAAACTATTGCTTGCTTTCTCAGTGATACCTCTTTTGTCTAGTGTAAAAGGTGCAGTAAGAGCAAAGAGCTAAGTACAGCATCGTATCTTCTGCAGGCAATTAACCAAATGAAGAACTATTATCAAGGACACAGGAACTACAATGTTACACATATGGCTTGAGAAAAGTCACTTCAAAGCGCCTGATCATAAATGTGGCCAGCATTGATATAGTATACAGATAGATTCTCTAATGGCAACAGTTAGAGGTCAGTGATTGTTAATCCGAAGGATGAAGACGTGGATCTTTAATGGAGAGAAAGAAAATATGCAATGCATGACTGAGGGATGCAACTAAGACTGGTGAAAGAAAATGTAAAATATATTTATGATTCCAAAAATGGAATTTATTTTAACCAATTTGAATTATTTTAAAAACCGATGGACCTATTACTCATTTTCGCTTATCTGGCATAAAAGGTATTGCACAGGAAAACCCATCCTTTTCTCTGTTACGTTGGCTGTCAAACCTGATTTCATTTTGCCCGGCCCCCATATATAGTCGGCAGTTGGACATTAGTAAAATGTATTGGAACTTTAAACATGCCACAGCAGCATTACGAGTCTTCAGTCCTGATATTATGGTATCTGTTACATCACTTTTTTAAATAATGACATACTATATTACTTTCTTTGAAAGTAACACAGGTTCGCAGTTGAAAGTGAAGCTGCTTCCCCGGCTATAGTCGTCCCACTTGGGGCTGCCCAACGAAAATAAGCTTTGGTTTTTCAAAAGGAATCGCATATTGAGTAAAAGGTTAAATTACCTTTATTCCCATTACATCATCAGTTTCGAATTACGTTTACCGTAAAAGCATCCTTTACTCTTTCATTTACGTTTAGAAGTGCATCCTTGATTATTTATACTGGATCTTCATAAATCAGTATTGAGCAATGGTCCCATTCCTGTAAAAAATCTTCTGGACTTTTTTTTACATGACTTATCCATGGGTGTTGAATCGAATACGGTTTATCCATGATGTTCTCCAGTAATACAAAGTTTTATATTCTTTGGATGGAACATTTGAGATAGTTGTGAATGGAGCTCTTCTCCTTAACAAAAAAAACTCTATAAGCAAGAACAAAGCCAGAGTAAGTGACACAATCAATGTTAATACCGATACTAAACTAACTCTGTCCTAAAAGACTTTGTTTCTAAGCTTTAAACACATTCAGAAAATGTTGCTGTGGTATTCCACACTTGACTTCGAGATCGCGATGGCTTCAAAATATCCTATTGGTTATGATCAATTATCTCATTCCTCTTGAGTCATCTACAATCCAAATTGTGGACACATGCTATCGGTTTATTTTTTCTACAAATTGACCAAATGTAATGGCTACACTATTAATAACATTACTACTAATTTTCCCCTAAAAGTATTTGTCAGCTCATTGACTGCTAATAAACCTGTACAAATGCGAATCCTCCCAACTTGAGGAACCTTTCCTTGCAAACAGAAGAAGTGTAAAACATGTGCATCTATAATGACCACGGACAAGATAAAGATACCCAACTCCCATCAGGACTACAAGATCCCAGGTACTTTCAGCTGCATCACATCTAATGTGGTGTACCTAATTATATGTACTAAATGTCCAACTGGGGTCTGTATGTGGGGAGACCGGGCAAAAACTGAGAACAAGGATGAATTCTCATCGCCACACGATAAGAGAAAAAAGAATGGATTTACCTGTGGCAAAACACTTTTGTATGCCCGGTCATAGCATAATGGATATGGAATTACTGGTATTAAAATCTAACTTCAAATCTGAGAAAGATAGAAAGGTTTGGGAATACAAACTTATGATGACCTTTGACACTCTTAGTGCTGGAATGAACGTGTCACATGGATTCATGTCATTCTATATCAATTAAGGAATATGCGTCTCTGACCTTCTAGGGGCATCAAAACACAACACCAGACCCCAATCAGAGGGTAATAAAACTCTCTCCTTATCTATGATCTGTTCCAATATTTATGTTCATTCCTCTGCCATAATGACAGTTCTGCTTCACGTCACTTGTCTTACCTATTGCACTATTCCTGTGTCCTCTTGTGTATAAATATGTGATTCTTCAGTTTTTGTTTTAGTCTTTGCCTGATGAAGAGACCGGAGTAGTCTCGAAAGCTTGCAATTTGTTACCATCTTTTCAGTTAGCCATTAAAAGGTATCAACCACTGAGGACTCTCAAGTCTAAATATTTTTCTATCTACTGGCTAACACGGTACGAAGATACACATCTTTCCTATATCTAAATGACTATGAGTGCATTATATACTCAAACCCTATTGCTGCTGCTTTTCTGCAGTGAAAACAGCTTTGTCCTAGTGTCAAGGTGTTGCCAGTTAGAGCCAACAGAGAAATACAAGCACAGATCGTCTGGTTTGGTCTTCCATATTCCCATGTTTAGCATGGCAGCAGGTCTAAACAGTCTTCACTTCATCTTGCTCTGAGAAAAAGATCACTTCCACAAGCCCCTGTATCCAGTATGGTGGCCAGCACTGTAGATATCAGTTACACCTTCCAGATCTCTCTAATGGGAACAGGTAAGGCAATGAATGGCAAACACGAAAGGATGAGATAGAGTGGGATCTTATGAAGTAGGAGCAGGGACATTGAAAATATGATAATGCAATGACATGAGGGATGAAACTAGTATCTTGGCATGAAACGAAAATGAAAGATATATTTATGAAAATAAAGAAAAAGGTTGGAATTTATTTTAAAACCATCATCTGATAAATCTCTGGGAAAAAACGATTGGACCATTTTACTCCTTTTCTGCCTTTATCTGGCTGTAAGACAACTGGCAGCAGAAAGAACCTCAGTCCTCTGCTCTGTATACCAGCTTGGCTGTCCAAACACAGATTAATTTCGGCTAGGCCGACCATTATATGGCTATGTTGGGATGTCAAACGAGAAAAGAACTGGGTAGTTGAATTTAAACATGCCACAGACAGCATTAGCGACGTCTTCATGCCATGTGCACTCTATTACTGACTACTCTGGTGTAGCATCATTTTTTAAATGAATATAAACTAATAATTATTTGTTAGAAAGTATACACCATTACCTTCAGCTTCAACAAAGTTGAAAGCTCCTGCTCCCCGGCCTGTAGTCGTCCCACTTGGGCAGACAGCTCCAAAACGGAATAATTCAAACTTTGATTTTTTTCCTAACAAGGCAAGTCAAATAAGACCAGGCTTTTAAAAAGTAAAAATACCTTTATTATCACATTAACATGACATCAGTTCACAAAACTACTTTACTGTAAAATCATTTGCATTCTACTACTGTGCAATTACCTCTTAGAATCCCCCTGACTGTTATTTACTACTGATCTACAATAAATCAGCTATTGACAGCAATGGCCCCATTCTGTACATACACATTGCTGGGATTTTTTTTTTTTACATGATATACCATGGAGTGCTCTACAGCACTCCGCAATACAGGGTATATTCCCAGTGTTTCTCCAAGTAATACAGACACAAATAACTTCCATGTATGAGTACAATTTAAGACTACGTGTAACTGTGCCTCCTTGTTATTTCTACAGAATATAACATAAGAAAGAAACAAAATGCAGAGTAAGGTGGCACAATCCAAAGTTTATTACTGATGCCTTAAACCTACCTCTAAGTCTTGACAATGGCTGTTAGTTTCTGAAGCTTTAAGACACACTTCCTGAAGTTGCTGTTGGGTATTCTCCAGTTTTGTCTTTCGATCCTGCTGATGTGCTTCCAATAATTTGATCCTTTTGGTTATTGATCTAATTATTTCATTCCGTCTTTGAAGTTCATCTTAAGTAAGTGAACACATGTATCAGTTTATTTTTTCTCATCAAGTTGACCCAAATGTTAGTGGCTACAACTTATGTATGGAGACATTACAGTACTAAATTTTATCCTAAAAGAAATCTATCAGGTCACTTGACTGCTAATAAACGCTACACATGGAAATCTCTAACTTGATAGGATGTTTCATTGGGTTTACCACAGCTGCATTGTTTTAAAACAGGGATTTTTGTGTGTACTCACCGTAAAATCCTTTTCTCCAAGCCATTCATTGGGGGACACACTACCATGGGTGTTATGCTGCTGCCACTAGGAGGACACTAAGCAAAATATGTTAAAAGATTAACAGTATACACCCCCTGCTGGCTCTCTCTTGTGAACCAGTTCGGTGCCAAAGCAGTAGGAGCTCACAAACAGAATTCACAAACAGAATTGCAATATGTCAAACCAAACACAGACAACAAGCCAATAGGCTAACAGCGTGAGTGCTGTGTCCCCCAATGAATGGCTTGGAGAAAAGGATTTTACGGTGAGTACACACAAAAATCCCTGTTTCTCCTTCGCCTCATTGGGGGACACACTACCATGGGACGTCCTAAAGCAGTCCCTGGGTGGGAGAAAACATCACAACAGGTGGAAAAACCTCACGCACCCAATGCTTAGAAAGCAATTGTAAAAGCCTACAGATGCGAAACTGCCGCCTGCAGAATCTGTCTGCCAAGGGCCGCATCCGAGGAGGCTTGAGTATGAAAGTTGTAATGCTTAACAAATGTGTGAAGGCTGAACCAAGTCGCGGCCTTGCACACTTGCTGTGTGGAAGCTTGGTGCCGGATGGCCCAAGAAGCCCCCACTGATCGAGTGGAGTGTGCCTTAATCCCAGCCGGGATAGGCTGACCTTTGACGCGGTAAGATTCGTGTATTGCAGAGCGAACCCATCTGGCTATTGAAGCCTTGTAGGCAGGCAAACCTTTTCTGTGTCCCTCCGGAAGCACAAAAAGGCGTCAGATTTGCGAAAAGATGCTGTTCTGGAGACGTATTTTCTGAGAGCTCTCACTAAGTCCAAGGTGTGGAGAGCCTTCTCAGTACGGTGCACTGGAGCCGGACAGAAGGATGGCAGAACTATGTCTTCATTCAGATGAAAAGCCGAGACGACCTTTGGCTAAAAGGACGGTGGATTTCTGAGCACCACTTTGTCTTGGTGAAAAATCAGAAATGGAGGATTGGACGACCAAGCAGCCAATTCCGAGACCCTTCTGATGGATGTTATTGCCACGAGAAAGGCAATTTTCCAAGATAGAAGGGAGAGAGAAATCTCTTGTAACGGCTCGAAGGGGGACTCCTGAAGAGCACTAAGGACCAAATTAAGGTCCCAGGGTTCCAAGGGCATCTTGTAAGGGGGAACAAGATGCAAAGCTCCCTGCATGAAAGTCCTGACCTGTAGTCTTGAAGCTATCTTTCTCTGGAAAAGAACAGATAGGGCAGATATTTGGCCTTTAAGAGAGGCCAGTGCTAGGCCCGAATCCAATCCTGCTTGGAGAAATTCCAGGATACAGGGAATGACCTTTCCCTTTGCACCATGAGAAAAAAGTTTTCCAAACTCGATGGTAAATACGCATGGAAACCGGCTTTCTAGCGTTAATCATTGTAGACGCCACTGTATCCGAGAAACCAGTTCGGGCTAGAATCCAGGATTCAATGGCCAGGCCGTTAAACTCGGAACTCTGGAGTTCTGGTGGCAAATGGGCCCCTGAGAAAGCAAGTCCGGACGATCCGGTAACCCCCAGGGGACGTCGGCGAGTAGCTGTACCAGCTCCGCATACCAAGCTCGGCGTGGCCAGTCCGGAGCGATGAGGATCACTGGAATGCCTTCCGCCTTGATCTTCCGGATGACTCTTGGAATCAGTGTAAGTGGTGGAAAGACATAAGGGAGTCGAAAATTGGCCCCATGGAAGTACTAGAGCGTCCGAGCCGATGGCTAACGGATCGCGGGATCGGGCTACGAATGTCGGAACCTTTGCATTCAGCCTGGAAGCCATAAGATCCACGTCTGGAGCGCCCCAACGTTGGCAAATTTGATCAAAGACTTCCGGGTGAAGAGACCACTCTCCTGAGGCTATGGCCTGGCGGCTGAGAAAATCCGCTTCCCAATTCTCTACTCCCGGAATATGGACTGCAGAGATGAGTGAATGATTTGCCTCTGCCCATTGGAGAATGTGCGTTACTTCGATCAATGCCGCTTTGCTCTTTGTGCCACCTTGGCGATTGATGTACGCCACCGCCGTGGCGTTGTCTGACTGAATCCGGATGGGAAGTCCGGACAGAAGATGATGGAAGTGTAGAAGAGCCAGCCTTATCGCCCGGATCTCGAGGACGTTGATCGGAAGGCTGGCTTCCTTCGTAGACCATCGTCCCTGAGCTGTATGGTGACGATAGATTGCGCCCCATCCGAGGAGACTGGTATCGGTGGTGACTACCAGCCAGTGTACAGGGAGAAAGGATTTTTCCTGAACCAGGGACGACGTTGTCGTCCACCACCTGAGAGACTGTCTGACTGGGTGCCAGGAGAAAGCGGCGATCCAAGGAGTCTGGGTTCTTGTCCCAGGTTGAGATCAAAGCCTGCTGCAGAGGACGAAGGTGAAATTGGGCAAATGGTACTGCCTCGATGGACGCTACCATTTTCCCCAGGACCTGCATGGCAAACCTCAGAGAGCAAGGCAGGGACAGAGATAGAGATCGAGTTCCTCGGTAGAGAGAGGAAATCTTGTCCGGAGGGAGAAGAACCAACCCTCGGGAAGTGTCTAAGATCATCCCCAGAAAGGGAATTTGCTGGGAAGGAACCGGGGAGGATTTCTCCAGGTTTACCAGCCAACCTAGACGGGACAAGGTGTCGATGGCTATACTGACGCTTTCTAGACAAGCCCGATAGGACGGACCTTTGACAAGGAGGTCGTCCAGGTAGGGTAGGATTACCACACCTCGAGTGTGTAGAATGAACATGACGGCCGCCATGACCTTTGTGAACACTCTGGGAGCAGTGGCGAGACCGAATGGCAGAGCAGTGAATTGGAAGTGCTTGTCTCCCACCGCAAATCGTAGAAATCTTTGGTGACCCTTGAAGATTGGAACATGGAGATATGAGTCCTTGATGTCGATTGATGCAAGGTATTATCCTTTTTCGAGTGAAGCGATGACAGAGCGTAGGGATTCCATCCTGAAGTGGCGCACCGAGACAGATTTGTTTAGTAGCTTCAGGTCTAGAATTGGACGCATGGTTCCATCCTTTTTTGGAACCACGAAAAGGTTTGAGTAAAAACCCTTGAACCTTTCTGTGGGAGGAACCGGAATGATTACCGCACTGTTGCGGAGGGCGGATATGGCCTGATAAAAGGAGACCGCCAGCGTCGCAGATTGTGGGAGCCGGGACCGGAAGAATCGTGTTGGAGGAGGGGATGAGAACTCGATTTTGTGTCCGGAAGACACGAGGTCCCTTACCCAACGGTTGTGGACAAGCGTCAGCCAGACTTGGCAAAACAAGGACAGGCGGCCGCCCACCTTGCCTGTGTCTTCCAGACACAGCAATGAGTCATTGTGAAGAGAACTTGCGGGCCGGGGCACCTTTGGTCCTAGTCCGAGGAGATCTGTTTCTCCAAGAGTTAGAAGGTCTGAACGAAGGGTTGGAACTTCCGGCTCTGCGTGGAAGCCGAGAAGGGTTAGTGGAGGAGACTGGAGATGACCAGCGTGTGTAACTGCGAAAAGGCCGGGAGCGGGTTTGGAATTGGCTCCGAAAGGGTCGAGTTAGCCTACGTCGGGGGAGAAATTTGCTTTTTCCCCCGGTAGCATCGGAGATAATTTGATCAAGCTTATCTCCGAACAAACGACCAAACTGGTAAGGTAGAGAAGTCAAGGATTTTTTGGACGCAGAGTCTGCCCGCCATTCTCTAAGCCACAAAGCTCTTCTTATGGCGACTGCGTTGGCGGCTGCAAGTGCGACACAATTAGCCGCGTCCAGGGAGGCATGAACTACATAATCTCCTGCCTGAGCGATCTGATGTGCAAGATTGGTGACTTCGGGTGGAAAGTTATTATTTCCACTGGTTCTAATTATGGCTTCTGCCCATGCCACCATAGCTCTAGCTACCCACGTGGTGGCGAAAGACGGAAATAAGGCGGCTCCAGCAGCCTCAAAGACTGATTTGGCCAGATTATCAATCTGCCGATCCGTGGGGTCCTTGATGGATGACCCATCCGTCAGGGACAGAAGAGTTTTTGAAGCGAGCCTTGATATGGGCGGATCTACTGCAGGGGACTCAGTCCACTCCTGTCTTAGAGTAGATGCAAAGGGATACCGTGCTTCTAGAGGTTTTAGGCCCGAGAAACGCTTGTCTGGGCGACCTCTATGTCTTGTGAGAATGTCTGTAAACTCTGGATGGTTAGCGAAGAACCTATGGGGGCGTTTAGTTCTTTTACAAGCCACCGGATTGGTACCGGGTTCCTCGTCTATTTCCAGGATATGATTAACTGCTTCTATGAGCGAATCTATAGACTCCTGGAACTCAGGGGAGTTAGGGTGTGTGGCCCCCTCAGACTCACATTCTGATTCGTGCTCACTGGCACCCCCTGGTGAAGGGGAGCGAGACGCAGAGCTAGCGGATGCAATAGGCTCAGAGTTCCGTGAAGATGATTCACGGATACGTTTCCTAGAAGAGTGCATGGTTGAAGGACCCGCTAAGGGGGGAGAGGGACGCCCCGGCTAGAAGAGGGACCATAAAAAGATTCTATAGCCTTTGCGAGGGAAGCCACGGATTGCGCCAAGGAATCAGCCCACTCAGGTGGGTTAGTCACAGATTGCACTAGCGAAGCAGCCCACTGTGGGGGCTAGCTTCGTTTTGCTCCACGGTAGTGGGAGGCTCTTGAGGCCTTAAGGCTTCACAGTCCGTACAAAGAGGGTTGGGATGTTTCCGTGGCAGGGAAACATTGCATGCGGTGCATGAGGCATATATCACCGTGTGCGTCTTATCCGCCTTTTTAATTGTCTTTGATTGAGACATAATGCAAATTACTTAAGGAATCTGCGTACGGCGGTCAACCAGGATTGCTGGAATTATGTGCCGTGAGTTGCTGCTCAGAATTATCTGCAGCGTATGGTCGGCCGAGCGAGCAAGCAACTGAGGGGATGGTGCCTGCAGCGGAGGGGTTAATGGCTGTAGCTGAGGAACTAATCCCTGATAGAGGGTTAGTGCCTGCGGCTGAGGGGTTACAGCCTGCAGCGGTGTACTAGCTGTAGCGCGGCTTTCCAGGTGCAGCGTGTCCCCAGAGAAGAAGTTGTTGCAGTGCTGAGGAAAAATGGCGATCTCCATAGACTTCCGGTCTAGGACGCGCCAGGAAGACAGCCCCGATAACTAAATTGGCGCTTCTCGTGTGCAGCGAGAAGCGCCAGATACTGAGGGCAGGAAGAAAAGGGAGGGGGATCTGTCCCAGCCTGCTCTGCAGGCCAGGCAAGGAGCACTGGAGAGAGGGGGCGTGGTCGGCCAAAAAGGGCGGACCAGTCCATAGATAGGCAGAGCTGGACCTAGGAACGGCGGAAAGCCGGGGCCTAAATTAGAGGCCGGGACCGTGCAACCTGGCGGCGGCCGCTGCAGCGCTCCATTAGCGATCGTGCTCCCAGCGGTCGCTGCGTTACCTCGCTTCCTCATCCGATTACATGGGGGAGAGCCGCGGCAGTGAGAAGCTGCTCTATAAGGCAGGCGGCCACAGCGGAACGCTGAGATACTTCCAGGTATGGGGACATCTGTACTCACAGTTAGGCAGCTTCTGCGATGCTCAATCCACCAACTCCTTTAATAGGAGGGTGGAGAGGTCCCCGGCACCAGCCACTGTCTCAATCTATCATCCCTTTAAAAGGGAGATAGAGAGACAAAAAACAAGCTTGCCGCTGTGAAAGTATGGCTTGCAAATGGTGCCATGCTGTGGGTCTGGCTTCGGAAGGGGGTACGTGGGGGCGACACCCCACGTTCCCGTCCGTTGCAGTTGTGGGGAGAGCGGACCCATTGAAGGATCCGTCGCCTCTGGAGCACAGACCAGGGTTGCAGGAGGGGGTACGGGGAGGCGACACTCCGCGTTCCCGCCTGTTGAAGATTTAAGGAGATCGGGACCATGAAAGGCCCCATCGCCGTTATTCGTTAATTTAGAAAAAAATAAAGTTAAAAATTAAAGTAAAAATAAGAAAGTTGGGGTCTGGAACTAGACCCTAGTGCCTCCTACAGACACTAAGCAAGAACTGGTTCACAAGAGAGAGCCAGCAGGGGGTGTATACTGCGGAGGAGTTAATCTTTTAACATATTTTGCTTAGTGTCCTCCTAGTGGCAGCAGCATAACACCCATGGTAGTGTGTCCCCCAATGAGGCGAAGGAGAAACTTAATTTTAATCTAGTATTATCACATATGTTATTAAACAAGACTTTAAGACAAAATTTGGCGCCATGCATGAATATGAAAATATAATACCATATGATGCTCCACTGAAAAAATAAATAGTGAAAGGACTAAAGAAAAACCAGATTTTGGTTGCTTACCGTAAAATCAGTTTCTCGGAGCGCTCATTGGGAGACACAGGAAACAAGGGTGTATGCTGCTGCCACTAGGAGGCGCTGACACTATGCATATGAAAAAAAAGGGTTGGCTCCTCCTCTGCAGTATACACCCCACCGACTGGCATCAGCTATTCAGTTAGTGATAAAGCAGTAGGAGAAGAACATGACAGAACAGACCACTCAAACATAACCATAACAATCAGAAGAAAGGACGAGAGTTGTAAGCATATGGGAGGGTGCTGTGTCCCCCAATGAGCGCTCCGAGAAACAGATTTTACGGTAAGCAACCAAAATCTTGTTTTTTCGATCACTTCATTGGGGGACACAGGAACCATGGGACGTCCCAAAGCAGTCCATGGGGTGGGAAAAAATGGCAAGAAAACTCCATTCAGGTCGGCAAAGTCCCCAATGCCGCCTGCAAGATCCTTCTGCCTAAGCTGGCGTCCGCCGAAGCGTAGGCGTGGACCTTGTAAAATTTCGGCAAACGTGTGGATGGAAGACCGGGTTGCCGCTTTGCAAAGTTGTAGGGCGGATTCCCCATGTGAACCGCCCAGGAGGCGCCTACTGTCCGGGTGGAGTGAGCCTTAATCCCAGAGGGGAGCACTCTGTTGTTAACCCGGTAAGCCTCCAATATTGCGGTCCTAATCCAACGCGCAATCGTAGCCTTGGAGGCTGGCAGGCCTCTCCGCGCCCCAACTGGAATGACGAACAGAAGATCCGACTTCCTGAAGGAAGTGGTCCTCTCCAGGTAGATCCTCACTGCCCGGACCAGGTCTAGCCTGTTCAACGAGCGCTCCAGAGAATGAGTCGGACAGAAGGAAGGCAGGACAATATCTTCATTCAAGTGAAAAGTGGATACCTCCTTGGGAAGAAAGGAAGGCGGAGGCCGCAACACAACCATATCCTGGTGAAGAACCAGGAGAGGGGGACGAGAGGACAGAGATGCTAATTCTGAAACCCGTCTGATAGAAGAGATCGCCACAAGAAAAGCCACTTTTCAGGACAAAACAGAGAGGGAGACCTCTCTGAGAGGATCAAAGGCGGCACTCCTCATAACCTCCGAAACGAGATTGAGGATGTCGTCGAGGTATGGAATGAGAACCAGGCCTCTGATTCTCAAGATGGCCATCACTGCCCCATGATTTTGGTGAAGACCCTGGGAGCGGTTGCCAGGCCAAACGGCAGAGCGACAAACTGAAAAAGGTTTTGCTGAACTGCAAATCGCAAGAAACTCTGATGAGCTGGGCAAATCGGAAGGTGGAGGTAGGCGTCCTGGATGTCTATGGAGCACAAAAATTCCTGTGTGTCCATGGAAGAGATTACTGAATGGAGAGACTCCATCCAGAAGTGACGCAGGCGAACCCTCCTGTTCAGCAACTTGAGGTCCAGAATGGGACGAACCGCGCCGCCCTTCTTTCGTACAACAAACAGGTTTGAATAAAAACCTGTGAAGCATTCTCGCTGTGGAACGGGGACGATAACCCCAGAACTGAGAAGGAAGTCGATGGATGCAAAGAAACCCGGTACCAAAGTAGGATCCCTTGGGGGGCGGGATACGAAAAACCGATCTCGTGGACGGGAAGTAAACTATTTTGTATCCTGAGGATACAACCTCCCTGACCCAAGCGCCTTCCACCAAGTTGAGCCAAACGTCCCTGAACAGCAGGAGACGACCGCCGAGCTTGGGAGGAACGCTGGGCCCTGGAACCAAGTCATGCTGAGGAAGATCTGCCAGGTCTTGACCTGGCGGATCTACCGTGGGAGTTATGGGAACGCCAGTAAGGAGTGGGCCTGAAGGAAGGTTTCTTTTTGACCTGGCGATTCAGCGGCCTGCGCTGACCGGAGAAAACCTCTGACGTCAGGAAACGGCGAATAAAAGGTAGAAAGGAACGGAACTGATGCCTTTGAACGGGGCTGCGAGGCTTGGACTGAGGGAGGAGGGAACTCGTACCTCCCGTTGCCTCTTTAATGATCTGACCCAACCTAGAGCCGAGCAGACGGTCTCCGTGGAAGGGGAGGCCTGTGAGCGACTTCTTTGAGGAAAGATCCGCTTGCCATGCCTTTTAGCCAAATGTTCCTCCGGATGGCTACTGTATTGCTAGATGCCTGAGCAGCGCAGGACGCGACATCTAGGGAGGCTGTTTAGCTCATCTGGCTATGGCCTTCGAGACCCAGGTAGAGGCAAAGGCCGGGCATAAGGTGGGAGCGGCCGCTTCAAAGGCTAATTTTTCCAAGCGATTCAATGATTCTATCGTTAGCATCCCTGAGGGAAGTAGTGTAAGATCCGGGGAAAAAGGATATAGGATGCCGAGGCACTTCCCTGTTTGAAAGCGCCTGGTTGGATTCTCCCTCTCCCTCTTGAGTATCTCCATGAACTCAGCGTGTGAGACAAAGGCCTTGTAAGGTGATATTGACCATCTGAACGAAACCACCTGATCTGCGGATTCCGTAGCGGTATCTGTGATGCCTAAGGTCTGATTGACTGCAACAATCAGGCTCTGCACCATATCAGTCATACCGGAAGCCTGTTCTGAATCCAGGTCCGACTCTTCCTCTGAAAGCGCGTCCGAAGACGCTTCGCCTGATTCAGGAGAGGAGGACGCTAGAGAGGGATCAAGCCGTGCAAGGTCATCTGGTGAGACGGAGCGGGCAGAAGACCCAGAACGGAGCTCCAGTCTAGGTCTCTTACGGCCTGGGATGGGAGGACCGGGCTGAGAGCCTTGCGACCCGTTGGCAACTGCGGGAGTCGAAAAGGGGGAATCTGTCTAATACGGACACTAGGGTCTGTGAAACCCTGGTGAGGTCCGCCAGATTGTGACAGAGAATCAGCCCTTTCAGGGGTAGGAGTCTCAGAATCGCCCGGGGCAGAAGGGGGTTCCTGGGAGGGCGAGCAGGCTCTACCTTGTGCTTAGGCATGGTTGAGCAGTCCCACTAACTGATGCCAGAAGGTTGGGGGACAGAAAAAGAGACAGAGGAGGGTGTCAGCTCTGCAGGGCAGAGCTACTCACGGTGTCCTGCTAAGCTGCTCATCAGAAGTGACGTGCTCCTCAGACGATGACAGCGGAAGCTTCAAAAGGAGGGGATGTCCAGCGCAGCGGTCGACGATGGCGTCACTCAAGGGGCCCGGCTGGAGGGGAAAGCGCGCGCTGCTGGGAGCAATATGGCGGCGTCTCTGGCCCACAGTAACGCTGATCTCCCTCCCCAGAGTGGGCAGAGCTTCAAGCCGCACTAGTAGAAAAAGACGGGCGGGAGAAAAGCCCGCCCGGAAGCTAGGAAAAGGGGGCGAAGCCGTCGCTAAGAGCTAGGCCCAAATTGAAGCCGGGGCCTCGAGTAGCGCCTGCGGCCGCCGGCGTATGAGGGGGAGGCAAGGAGGCCCCTGAACCGTGAAATAAAGAGGTGGGCTCCACTGGAAAAGAGCAGCGGTGCAACAAAGCACCTAGAGCTGCAAGGGCATGGAAGGGGGAAGCTCAGCATGGGCAGTAGAGGGGAGGGGGACGGAGCCGGCAGAAAACTAGGCCCCAGATGAAGCCGGGGCCTCAATTAGAAAGGGCGGCTGCCGACGGAGGGGGGGGGGGCGGCACGGAGGACACCCGATTGCTCCGAAAGGACCCCACAAAAGGAGACGCAACCCAGGGGCCCCCATAAGGGCACGCAGAGGCGCTACAGGGCGCCTGGAGCAGCGATGTGGCCCCAAAGAAGAAAAGCTCGGGCCCATACAAAATGCTCCCTCTGATCCCCCAGGGGAGCCCCAAAGGAAGGGAGGAAGACAGCAAACTTCCCCTTTTTCTCCTTTACAATGTTATGGGGTTTTTTTTTTTTTGTTTTGTTTTTAAAGTCTTCTTTTCTTCTATCTTCTTTTCTGTCTGGGAAAAGCGAGACAGTACCTCTAAGGTGAGTTGGACGTCCGGCATCCGTGGTAGGACGTCCGAGTCTCCTCCACCGACTGGCTCTGGTGGGCGAGTAAGTGGGAGACGGAGGCAGGCCCGGGTCTTAACCCTTTTTCAGACCACCTGAACACACGTCCGTGTCAGGGATCTCTTTTGGGGTCCTGCCGAGAGAACAGACATATGAGGATACGGGGTGGCAGTACACGCCGTACTCATAGTCTCTGTGTGGGAGTACAGTAGTGACTGTTCACACTGTATTCCTCCGGAAAAAAAACTGAAAAAAGACGACGCACATTAGGTAGATATGGGTCTCAATAGAGACCCGTGTCCACCTCCTACTGACACTAAGCCAAAACTGAATAGCTGATGCCAGTCGGTGGGGTGTATACTGCAGAGGAGGAGCCAACCCTTTTTTTGCATATGCATAGTGTCAGCGCCTCCTAGTGGCAGCAGCATACACCCATGGTTCCTGTGTCCCCCAATGAAGCGATCGAGAAATGGTACTACCCCATGGAAACAGAAATTATATAAAAAGGGGTGCAAATGACCATGGAAATGAGAAACATAGATAGATTAGTAAAAAAATAAAGTTTATTGATATTAAAAACAAATCACCATTAAGTTAGCCAAAGATGGCAGCACAATAAAACCTGATACAAATGCACAAGAACAAATGTAATAACTACTGGTATCAGTGCAGTATATAATACATTCAATAAAAAGTGACAAAATATATCTGGTGTAGTCAATGAACTAGAAGTGAATCAGTGTGGCCGTATGGTATTCTCCCTTTGAAGAACTAGTAACGGACCAAAAGTTAGAACCAGATATAAAGATGTTATTACCAGGGTATAATGCGGTGCCAGGTGCCCCTACGCACGTTTCGGCATTCAAGCCTTCTTCCGGGGAAGAATACCATATAGACACACTGATTCACTTCTAGTTCATTGACCACAGCAGTATTTTGTCACTTTTTATTGAATGTATTATACACTGCACTGATACCAGTAATTATTACATTTGTTCTTGTGCATTTGCTATTTTCTGATTAATCTGTGACACATCAGGTTTTAACGTGGTGTCATCTTTGGTTAACTTAATGGTGACTTGTTTTTAATGTATATCAATAAACAGCTGTACAATAACAAGAAGTGTATAGAAGCTGTCACCAATACACAGAAAAAGCATGGCTAGAGAATCCGAGCCAGACTAGTCCAGGAAAAAGACAGCTTGCAAACTAGTCCTGCCTCATTAGCATATGTGATGCTGCAAGATTAAAGTTAATTTTTGGAAGTCGAACAGTCAGTGGATCTCACAGGTTCCCTTTAATGGGAGATACATTTCGTTCCCTCAAAACACCTCTTTCTCTCCTCTGCTCTCGTACATTCCTCACCCCCAATCGCCACCAATACTTTTCTCAAACAGAATTCAGTCCCTCGTCCAGTTTCCAATTGTCTCTCACAACTGAAACCTTCAGATGTAACTTGAAAACTCATCTCTTCAGGAAAACCTGCAATGAGCCCACTGCCACCTCACCACCACCAGAGCTGCTCCACCTCCCACAACCTACTGTCTCCTTACCCATTATACTGTAGACTTCAAGCCCACAAGGGAAGGACCCTCTCCTCTCTGTTCCAGTCTGACATTATTAGTTTGTCCACTGCAATTTATATTTGTATCTTGTACTTAAAATTTGTTTATTTTGGTGTAGCTTTTCATGCTAATTCCATAGCACACATCTAATGCTGTGTGTTAACCTAGCCTAATATAAACTGTTATAAGGCGACGTGCTATCAGACAAATAGATCAGCTTTTCTAGATGAATTTCCAGTTGAACACACTCATCAAATTAGCTTAGCTCCCTTCATATGCATAATACACATGCAATAATACTTATTTTCTATGGAAGATAATATTTCTTGCATTTTACAAATCCTTAAGTGCAGGTTTTCAAAAATTGTGGTGCATAAACAGCCATGGGTATAAAATACATGGAAACTATACTTTCTAGCCTGGCACACTTCTGTTCCAGTCTAAGAACATGCTGTCTGTCGTTCTCCCAGGAGAGCAGCTGCCTCTGATGCACCAACACCATATCATTCAGCTCCTTGTCTCTATCTTTAAGCTCGGCGATCAGTAATTGGAGTTCTGTCCTTTGTTTCTGGATAGTAGAATTTTCTAGATCTGTACAAACAAACTTAAGAGAGGGGACGAGAGAAGAAAAAAAAACATGAGATATCAATCTAATATACAGTGTATATTGTAGAAGTGTATACAGTCTGACTATAGAATGCTGTTTAGTAAAGCACCTTTCTGTTCTCTAAAGTCACTGTTGCATACAGCCCATGGAAAAGGGGGAAGATTCTGAATAATACCATTTTCTTCAAACCTTTTGAAAAGTCTGGCAATTGTAGACAAATGTAGTATTTTTATTCCCTATGCTTGCTGTACCTGCATACATAATGTATATGTAAAAAATTTGTACTGGTTCCCATCAGGCTGCTAAAAAAGCTCTGATTATTCGTAGCATGAATTCAGCAAACCCTCCGAAGTTTCCTGTGATATCTAGCGCCAAAGGATTAGTAACAAATTCTTTAACCTTTTACCGACATATAACATATACACTGCTCAAAAAATAAAGGGAACACTCAAATAACACATCCTAGATCTAAATGAATGAAATATTCTCATTGAATACTTTGTTCTGTACAAAGTTGAATGTGCTGACAACATAATCACACAAAAATCATCATTTGAAATGAAATTTTTGAACCAATGGAGGCCTGGATTTGGGAGAGACCCCAAAATTAAAGTGGAAACAAGTCAAAATGAAAATCAAAACAATACAAAATTAAAGTGGAAACAAGTCAAAATGATGTTCAGTATTGTGTGTGGCCTCCACGTGCCTGCATGACCTCCCTACAACGCCTGGGCATGCTCCTGATGAGGTTGTGGATGTTCTCCTGGGGATCTCCTCCCAGACCCGGACTAAAGCATCCGTCAACTCCTGGACAGTCTGTGGTGCAACGTGACCCACTGCCAAATCGGTCACGTCTGTCACGTGTGCTGTGTGAACCTGCTGCCTGCAACATCCTTCAGCATGGCCGTTTTGGCAGTGGGTCAGGAGCATGCCAAGGCGTTGTAGGGAGGTCATACAGGCACGTGGAGGCCACACACAATACTGAGCATCATTTTGACTTGTTTCCACTTTCATTTTGGGGGTCTCTCCAAATCCAGGCCTCCATTGGTTCAAAAACTTGATTTCCATTGATGATTTTTGTGTGATTATGTTGACAGCACATTCAACTTTGTACACAATAAAGTATTCAATGAGAATATTTCATTCATTTAGATCTAGGATGTGTTATTTGAGTATTCCCGTTATTTTTTTGAGCAGTGTAGTTACATCCTATGCCGGCTCGGCTTCCAAGCCCACATCTTCCCATCTTACTCAGCAGATGATGTGGATAGCACTGCAGCCTTGCAGCGCTGAAGTCCTGGGTTCAAATCCCACCAAGGATAACATCTGCAAGGAGTTTGTATGTTCGCCCTGTGTTTGCGTGGGTTTCCTCCGGGTACTCCCCCACACTCCAAAAATATATGGATAGGAAATCTAGATTGTGAGCCCCATCGGTGACAGCGACAATAATGTGTGCAAACTGTAGAGCGCTGCGGAATATGTTAGCGCTATATAAAAATAAAGATTATTATTATGATAATCAGCCATCATCTGCCTCTAACAGCCACAGGTGGAGCCCGTGTCGCAATCATGAGGTATCGATGGGTTGCGTTGCCATGATGGCCTGGGGTCTGCTGAACACCACTGTTGCCTATCATGACAGTTCTCCCGTGAAAGCCAACCGGTGGCTGACATTCATAGGAGATCAAGATTTTCACTGTACACTGCAATAATGTAGAACTGCTGTGTGTAGTACAAGAGATTGGATGTTAACAGGTTCAAGACCCCAAGGGGACTAAAATACAGTAAAAAGCAAAAAAAATTACGTTTTTAAAAATAGGAGAAAAAAAAACATATTTTATTTATTTATTTATTATGTAATGTTGGTACACCTGTGCAAGATTTGTGTCCTAATATTTTATGTACTGCTGTTTGTATTGCTGCTGTAATACTGTAATTTCCCCCGGGATCAATAAAGTGTATCGTATCGTATCGTATATTTGGTATTACTACATTGGTAAAAGTCCAATCTATAAAAATATTAAATTGACGTGACTGTTAAATTATTTAATAAAAAAAAAAAAATCTTAATGCTGGAACTGCGTTTTTTCGAATGCAGCAACACTGCAAAAAAATGCAATAAGAGGAAATCAAAATCATTGTATCTACCCCAAAATGGTATCAATAAATATGTCAAATCAGGGCACAAGAAATAAGCCCTTAGACAGACCCATTGACCAAAAATGTAAAACTTTACAGGTCACGGAAAATGACGACACAAGTTAAATTTTATTTTACAAATTTCTGAAATGTTTTTGACACTTAAAAACCCTTAAAAAACTATATGTTTGGTATCTCCGTAATGTTACTGACCTGGAGAATCATGTTGCCCGGTAATTTTTACAGTATAGTGTATATACGATATGATACACTTTATTGATCCCGGGGGGAAATTACATTTTATGGTACATGAAAAAAAAAAATACGGAATTGCCCTTTTTTTTCCTAATTTCAACACTGGGAATTTTTTCTATCTTTTTAGTACTCCACATTGATCAAATGAATGATTTCATTCAAAAGTACAAAGCATCCTGCAAAAATAATCCTTCAAATGGATGTTTTGACATAAAAATAAAAAAGATATGGCTCTTGGAGAAAGAAGAAAAAAAAAAAAAACAGAAAATCATCTCGTCAGGAAGGAGTTAAACCCTTGAAGATCCGGGATTTTTTAATTTTCAGGTTTTCTTTCCTTTTTTTTTCAATACCCATGTGGCTATAGCCATGCGTTTTTTGCAGGACCAGGTGTGGTTTTGAATGACACCACTTAGAAAATGGTAAAAAAATTCAAGTTGGATAAAATTAAAAAAAAAAAAAAAAATCCTGCCATTGGTTTTTCAGTTGTTTTTATAGTGTTCATTGTGCGATAAAAAATGACCTGACACACGATTCTCCATATCAGAACAATTACAGCAATACCAAATTTGTCCAGATCTTATTATTTAAGTTGTGAAACAAAAAATTTTTAACTTTGAAAAAAATATTTAAAAATTTGTCGCCATTTTCATAGATTTTAGAAAATCCTTTTTTTTTAAATGGTGTCATTTAAATGCTGATGTCATATCAGCACAACTGCAGAGCGTGCTGTCAAGACATGGCCGTGCTCAGTATGCCAACTGAGGACGCACAACAGTGCGCTTAGCTCTTGGCCATGCAGATGGTGCACCATGTGAATATATAGTTGATTTAATACTTATTAAATCCTTATCTCGCTTTTTGTATTAGAGAACGCCAGTGCTGACACTGTATGCTAATGAGCCACAAGTGCAGCGGGGTTGGACATTGCACTTGCAGCTCTCCCTCACTACTCACCGGAGGCAGGTCACGCTTGCCTCAGCGACCCGTCAGAGACTCTGTACAAGCGCCATCGTTTCCTGGAGTCAGAGAACGGCGTAGATCATGTGTACATCAACAAGGTCATCAGGATGTCACTGCACAGGCAATGAGGGGGTTTAGTGTGACCTCTGAGGCACAGGAGGCAGGTGACAATGAAGAAAAAGTGACCTGTCAGCGAGAGGCAGGAGAGCTGCAAGTGCAATGTCCCACCCTGTTGCACTTCCAGCTCATTTGCATAGAGTTTAAACAATGGATGCCTCTAAAACAGAAAAACAAAATTATACAAACAAGAGTGAGGATTTACTCCGCCCGAGCCCCATTAGTGAGGGGTATAGGGACCCTCTAACAGGACACACGAGCTTTCTGTACCTGTGGAGAGGGATGTGCGGCGTTCATGAGGTCTGGTCATCACACGGACACACTGACAAGAGAGAACAGACAGTAAGCTTCTACACTGGACTCCACATCCTCCTCCCCCCTCCGTGCACAGTACTATGGCGCCCTGCAGGAACAGCCCCGTCACAGTCAGTGTACAGCCTGGGACTATACACTGATGAAGCACGAGCAGCACCCGCCGCCATGATAGCGACCACATTACACCGACCTGCGAACTTTACCGGGCCAATTACCGAGCCAACGTGAAATAACGTCCAACTAAGTCAAGTCTCGCGAGATGCGAGGGGGTTAGCAAGAGAATGACTCCCTCTGCTGGCCAGCAGGGCGAAATGCATGCTGGCCAGAAGAGGCTTGTGTGGCGAGATTCCAAACTGCACGAGGTGACCTGTCCACACTGAGGCCACCCGCGATATCTCACGTCACCTCTAGTGCACACTGCACTCCAAAAATTGTGCATGACTAGAAAAAAAAACAAATCGTTCCAGACTACCCAATTTATTATTGCATTATTTGCACTGGCGTTTTGTCTGGTTTTGGGCTTTGCACCTTTCTTAAATTCTAGTTTACGTGTTCTCATAGTTTTTTTTAGCGGCCATTGTTGGCAGAGTTCTCGATATCTGTACGTTTTTGATTGATTCTATTGTGACTTTTTAAAATGTCGTTAAAATTTGTTGTAGAGATTTTATGGTTGGCAGACATTGTGGCCCAAGTTTTTCCCCATTTTGCAAAATGTTTTCATGATGGCCATGATGAGAGGAGCAGGGAGGAGTGCACTGTGCCTGATTCATTAAGAGGCGCAAGCAATGAGGTGCGGAGGGGCGTGCGCGCCTCGCCAGAAATCTTACTCCACCTTGAGGGACTACAGTCATGGCCAAAAGTTTTGAGAATGGCACAAATATTAATTTTTGCAAAGTCTACTGCTTCACTTTTTCTAATGGCAATTTGCATATACTCCAGAATGTTATAACGAGTGATCAGCTGAACAGCAATTACTTGCAAAGTCAATATTTGGCTAGAAAATGAACTTTATCTCCCAAAACACATTTCAACATCATTGCAGCCCTGCCTTAAAAGGACCAGCTAACCTCTTTTCAGTGATTGCTCCATTAACACAGGTGTGGGTGTTGATGAGGACATGGCTGGAGATCAATCTGTCATGATTAAGTAAGAATGACACCACTGTACACTTTAAAAGGAGGCTGGTGCTTGGCATCATTGTTTCTCTTCTGTTAACCATGGTTATCTCTAAAGAAACACGTGCAGTCATCATTGCAATGCACAAAAATGGCCTAACAGGGAAGAGTATCGCAGCTAGAAAGATTGCACCTCAGTCAACAATCTATCGCATCATCAAGAACTTCAAGGAGAGAGGTTCTATTGTTGCCAAAAAGGCTCCAGGGCGCCCAAGAAAGACCAGCAAGCGCCAGGACCGCCTCTTAAAAGTGTTTCAGCTGCTGGATCGGGCTACCAGCAGTGCAGAGCTTGCTCAGGAATGGCAGCAGGCAGGTGTGAGTGCATCTGCAAGCACTGTGAGGCGGAGACTCTTGGAGCAAGGCCTGGTCTCAAGGAGGGCAGCAAAGAAGCCACTTTCTCCCAGAAAAAACATCATGGACAGACTGATATTCTGCAAAAGGTACAGGCAGTGGACTGCTGAGGACTGGGGTAAAGTTATTTTCTCTGATGAATCCCCTTTTCGATTGTTTGGGACATCAGGAAAACGCCTCATTCGGAGAAGACAAGGTGAGCGCTACCACCAGTCTTGTCTCATGCCAACTGTTAAGCAACCTGAAACCATTCATGTGTGGGGTTGCTTCTCAGCCAAGGGAATCGGCTCTCTCACAGTCTTGCCTAAAAACACAGCCATGAATAAAGAATGGTACCAGAATGTCCTCCAAGAGCAACTTCTCCCAACCCTCCAAGAGCAGTTTGGCGATCAACAATGCCTTTTCCAGCATGATGGAGCACCTTGCCATAAAGCAAAGGTGATAACTAAATGGCTCAGGGAACAAAACATAGAGATTTTGGGTCCATGGCCTGGAAACTCCCCAGATCTTAATCCCATTGAGAACTTGTGGTCAATCATCAAGAGACGGGTGGACAAACAAAAACCTAAAAATTCTGACAAAATAAAAGCATTGATTGTGCAAGAATGGACTGCTATCAGTCAGGATTTGGTCCAGAAGTTGATTGAGAGCATGCCAGGGAGAATTGCAGAGGTCCTGAAGAAGAAGGGTCAACACTGCAAATATTGACTTGCTGCATTAACTCATTCTAACTGTCAATATAAGCTTTTGTTACTCATATGTTTGCAATTATTATATTTCTGTCTGTGATAAAAACATCTGTCAAACACACATAAAAACCAGAGGGCAGCAGATCATGTGAAAATATAATATTTGTGTCATTCTCAAAACTTTTGGCCATTTTTGGTGTAAGGAATGCCAGCGCTCATCATGTATTAGGTGAGTAGTGGTCGCCGCACACCACCATGTATTGGGTGAGTAGTGGTCGCCACGCACCATCATGTATTAGGTGAGTAGTGGTCGCCGCACACCATCATGTATTAGGTGAGTAGTGGTCGCCCTGCAACATCATGTATTAGGCCGGCGTCACACTGGCGACAGAATCGGACGACTGCAATGCGATGAAAAATCGTATTGCAGTCTGCCCTATGTTAATCTATGGAGCAGCTCCCAGTATCAGTTTTTTGTGGTCCGTTTTAAACGTCCGTGTGCAATCGCAGCATGCTGCGATTGTCACCGATTGTGGGTCGACTATCGCCAATGCAAGTCTATGGGAGCGATGAAAAATCTGATTACAAACGGACCGCATGTGTGACTTGCGATGAAATCGAATCGGTGTCCTTTAGAAAAGCCGGCAATTCATCCCCGGCTATACTGTAAAATCACACTGACAGCTTTAATAAAGAATAGAAAGAATAGATATACACACATAGAATACATATATATATATATATATATATATATATATATATGTAATTGTGACATGTATATATATATATATATATTTATATTTCCTAGACTTCTACATACTGTAATAGCCGCAAATTCAATTGCCGGCTTCTGTGAAATCACAGAAGCCGACATGAAATGATACATTGTTTCCACACAGTTAACCATGTCATTTCCTGTATTTTGATATTTGTTTAGAACTTACAATTACATGAGTGTATTTGTGCTAAATTTCAGATATGTAGGGGTTAATTAAAGGTGTAAATTCGTTGACAAAAAAATGCGTGGGCTCCCGCTGTATTTTCTCCACCAGACAGACAAAGCAAGCGAGTGGGGGCAGATAATAATAGCCTAGGGAGGGTACTTTTTTTTGTGCCCCCCCTGGCTACTAACATCTGCCCCCAGACACCCCAGAAAGGGCAAATCTATAATTAGATTCGCCCTTTCTGGCACTTTGCCCGTCTATTCCCATTGCCCTGTAGCGGTGGCGAATGGGTTAATAATCTCACCTTAATGTCACCTTAGTATTGAAAGGTGACCTTAAGGCAGGTTAATAATTGAGAGCTGTCAATTAGACAACTATCAATTATTAATCCTATTGAAGTAAATAAAAAAACACACACACACTTTAAGAATAAATAATTTTAATGAAATAAAAACACATATTTTTGACCATCTTTTATTTAAGTCTTAATCCGTTCGAAGCCCTTGTTCTTCTAAAATAAATATAAAATAATAAAACAACATTATTCTTACCTATCTGGCAATCTGTCACGTCCCACGATGTAATCCTTCACAAAGGGTTAACTACTAGCAATCAGATAAGCAGCGCAAGTAATCCTGCATGCTCATCTGATAGCTCCTGAATGAATGAGCTTATCTCCTGCCGACAGGAGAGGATGTGATTCATGAATGAAGCTTAATTGATTGTATCCACTTTCACCTTAGGTCAGGTCACTCAAGTGAAAGTTGTAATAAATCAATTAAGCTCCATTCATGAATCTATTCCTCTCCTTTCGCTGAGAGAGTAACTTATTCATTCAGGGGAATACAGGTCTGAGACAGCATTATTAGCTCTCTGCGACCTGTAACCTGTTAACCCTTTCTGATGGATTACAGCGTGGGACCTGACTGTACTTCGGATTGGTAAGAATCATTTTGCTTTTTTATTTTATTTTTATTACAGGAAATGGTTTTAAGAGGAAAATAAAATATTGTCAAAAACTGTGTGATTATTTCATTAAACTTCTTTTTTATTAAACTGTGTGTGTTTGATTTTTCTATCATACAATAGGATTAATAATTGATAGTTGTCTAATTGACAGCTCTCAATTATTAACCTGCCTTAAGGTCACCTTTCAATACTAAGGTGACATTAAGGTGAGATTGTTAACCCATTCGCCACCGCTACAGGGCAATGGGAATAGACGGGCAAAGTGCCAGAAAGGGCGAATCTAATTATAGATTTGCCCTTTCTGGGGTGTCTGGGGGCAGATGTTAGTAGCCAGTGGGGGCACAAAAAATGTACCCTCCCTAGGCTGTTATTATCTGCCCCCACTCGCTTGCTTTGTCTGTCTGGTGGAGAAAATACAGCGGGAGCCCACGCATTTTTTTTTCAAAAATTACACCTTTAATTAACCCCTACATGTCTGAAATTTTGCACAAATACACTCATGTAATTGTAAGTTCTAAACAAATATCAAAATACAGGAAATTACATGGTTAACTGTGTGGAAACAATGTATCATTTCATGTCGGCTTCTGTGATTTCACAAAAGCCGGCAATTGAATTAGCTGCTATAACAGTATGTAGAAGTCTAGGAACTATAAATATATGTATATATACATGTCACAATGACATGTATATATATATATATATATATGTGTTCTATGTGTATATATCTTTTTTTTGTGATTGAAATACTATTCTTTTGGATCCATTATATGTCAGTTTTGCAAGCCTGCGAGAAAATCTCGCAAGTCGGATGAAAATCGGATGTTACAAGGTACACACACATGCGACTAAATCGCATCTTTGAAGGAAAATCGGATGCCAGAAGGATGTGTGATGTTTGCATTTTGATCCGACAATCGACCGTCTAAAACGGACCGATTTTTTGTCGTTGTGTGAGACGCCGGCCTTAGGTGAGTAGTGGTCGCCGCACACCACCATGTATTAGGTGAGTAGTGGTCGCCCTGCACCATCATGTAATAGGTGAGTAGTGGTCGCCCTGCACCATCATGTATTAGGTGAGTAGTGGTCGCCACGCACCATCATGTATTAGGTGAGTAGTGGTCGCCCTGCACCATCATGTATTAGGTGAGTAGTGGTCGCCCTGAACCATCATGTATTAAGTGAGTAGTGGTCGCCCTGCACCATCATGTAATAGGTGAGTAGTGGTCACCCTGCACCATCATGTATTAGGTGAGTAGTGGTCGCCACACACCATCATGTATTAGGTGAGTAGTGGTCGCCCTGCACCATCATGTATTAGGTGAGTAGTGGCCGCCCTGCACCATCATGTATTAGGTGAGTAGTGGTCGCCCTGCACCATCATGTATTAGGTGAGTAGTGGTCGCCACGCACCATCATGTATTAGGTGAGTAGTGGTCGCCCTGCACCATCATGTATTAGGTGAGTAGTGGTCGCCCTGCACCATCATGTATTAGGTGAGTAGTGGTCGCCACGTACCATCATGTATTAGGTGAGTAGTGGTCGCCCGCACCATCATGTATTAGGTGAGTAGTTGTCGCCGCGCACCATCATGTATTAGGTGAGTAGTGGTCGCCCTGCACCATCATGTATTAGGTGAGTAGTGGTCGCCCGCACCACATGTATTAGGTGAGTAGTGGTCGCCGCGCACCACCATGTATTAGGTGAGTAGTGGTCGCCGCGCACCATCATGTATTAGG
>JARQOD010000001.1:810921652-810956584 GCA_033576555.1 Oophaga sylvatica
TGACCTAAATTTTAATTGGGTCCCCCTGCACCATCATGTATTAGGGAGTAGTGGTCGCCCTGCACCATCATGTATTAGGTGAGTAGTGGTCGCCGCGCACCATCATGTATTAGGTGAGTAGTGGTCGCCTGCACCATCATGTATTAGGTGAGTAGTGGTGTGTTACCCATCAGTATTAGGTGAGTAGGGGTCGCCGCACACCATCATGTATTAGGTGAGTAGGGGTCGCCGCACACCATCATGCATTAGGTGAGTAGTGGTCGCCATGCACCATCATGTATTAGGTGAGTAGTGGTCGCCATGCACCATCATGTATTAGGTGAGTAGTGTCGCCGCGCACCATCATGTATTAGGTGAGTAGTGGTCGCCGCGCACCTTCATGTATTAGGTGAGTAGTGGTCGCCTGCACCATCATGTATTAGGTGAGTAGTGGTCGCCCTGCATCATCATGTATTAGGTGAGCAGTGGTCGCGCGCACCATCATGTATTAGGTGAGTAGTGGTCGCCCTGCAACATCATGTATTATGTGAGTAGTGGTCGCCGCACACCATCATGTATTAGGTGAGTAGTGGTCGCCGCACACCATCATGTATTAGGTGAGTAGTGGTCGCCATGCACCATCATGTATTAGGTGAGTAGTGGTCGCCATGCACCATCATGTATTAGGTGAGTAGTGGTCGCCGCACACCATCTGTATTAGGTGAGTATTGCCGCGCACCATCATGTATTAGGTGAGTAGTGGTCGCCACGCACCATCATGTATTAGGTGAGTAGTGGTCGCCGTGCACATCATGTATTAGGTGAGTAGTGGTCGCCGCTCACCACCATGTATTAGGTGAGTAGTGGTCGCCGCGCACCTTCATGTATTAGGTGAGTAGTGGTCGCGCGCACCATCATGTATTAGGTGAGTAGTGATCGCCCTGCACCATCATGTATTAGGTGAGTAGTGGTCGCTGTACACCATCATGTATTAGGCTGGGGTCACACTGGCGACAAAATCGGACGACTGCAATGCGATGAAAAATCGCATTGCAGTCGGACCTATGTTAATCTATGGAGCAGCTCCCAGTATCAGATTTTTTGTGGTCCGTTTTAAACGTCCGAGTGCAATCGCAGCATGCTGCGATTGTCACCGATTGTGGGTCGACTATCGCCAATGCAAGTCTATGGGAGCGATGAAAAATCTGATTACAAACGGACTGCATGTGTGACTTGCGATTAAATCGCATCAGTGTCCTTTAGAAAAGCCGGCAATTCATCCCTGCCTATACTGTAAAAGCACACTGACAGCTTTAATAAAGAATCGAATCAATACATATCCACACATAGAATCCACATATATATATATATATATATATATATATATATATATTATATATCATTGTGACATATATATATATTTATAGTTCTTACACTTCTACATACTGTACTAGCCGCTAATTCAATTGCCGGCTTTAGTGAAATCCCAGAAGCCGACATGAAATGATACATTGTTTTGACACAGTTAACCATGTAATTTCAAGTATTTTGATATATGTTTTAAACTTACAATTACATAAGTATATTTGTGCAAAATTTCAGACATGTAGGGGTTAATTAAAGGTGTAAATTCGTTGTAAAAAAATGTTTTTTTTTTTACAACGAATTTACACCTTTAATTAACCCCTACATGTCTGAAATTGTGCACAAATATACTTATGTAAGTGTAAGTTTAAAACATATATCAAAATACTTGAAATTACATGGTTAACTGTGTCAAAACAATGTATTATTTCATGTCGGCTTCTGGGATTTCACTAAAGCCGGCAATTGAATTAGCGGCTAGTACAGTATGTAGAAGTGTAAGAACTATAAATATATATATATATATATATATATATATATATATATATGTCACAATGACATATATATATATATATATATATATATCTGTGTTCTATGTGTATATATCTATTCTTTCTTTTGTGATTTAAATAATATTCTTTTGGATCCATTATATGTCAGTTTTGCAAGCCTGTGATAAATTCTCACAAGTCGGATGTAAATCGGATGTTACAACTATGGTCAGATGCGACTAAATCGCATTTTTCCTGGAAAATCGGATGCCAGACGGATGACTGTTCATGACATTTTGCTGCGATAATCGTCCCACTAAAACGGTCAGCTTTTTTAGTCGCTGTGTGTGATTCCAGCCTTAGGTGAATAGTGGTCGCCACGCACCATCATGTATTAGGCTGGAGTCACACTGGCGACAAAATCGGTCGACTGCAATGCGATGAAATATCGATTGCAGTCGGACCTATGTTAATCTATGGAGCAGCTCCCAGTATCAGATTTTTTGTGGTCCGTTTTAAACGTCCGAGTGCAATCGCAGCATGCTGCGATTGTCACCGATTGTGGGTCGACTGTCGCCAATGCAAGTCTATGGGAGCGATTAAAAGTGGGATTACAAACGGACCGCACGTGTGAGTTGCGATTAAATCGCACAACTTTTCCAGGTGACAGGAAACTGCCTTTGAATTTCTCAGGAAGCCTTTACATGCTAATTAAATGTTAATTAATGTAAATTAGTTAAATGTCCATTTTGCTATGATGCCACTAAAAATCGGTAGTCGGTGGGTAATCGGATGTGAAACGTAAGCGTACATGCTACTAAATCGCATCAACTACAAAAAATCGGATGCCAGTCGCATCAATGTTCATGAAATTTTAATCCGATTATCGACCGACTAAAACGGTCAGCTTTTTTAGTCGCTGTGTGTGATTCCAGCCTTAGGTGAGTAGTGGTCGCCCTGCACCATCATGTATTAGGTGAGTAGTGGTCGCCCTGCACCATCATGTATTAGGTGAATAGTGGTCGCCACGCACCATCAATGTATTAGCGTGAGTTGTGGTCGCCGCGCACCATCATGTATTAGGTGAGTAGTGGTCGCCCTGCACCTTCATGTTACAAAATTGGCCTGGTTAGGAAGGTGAAAAAAAAGGCTGGGGGGGTGAAGGGGTTAAGGAGTAAGCACCATTTTAATATTTATTTATTTACTAGCAGAATACCCACGACTTCGCTCATGGAAAATATGTTAAATTGTTGATTATGGTAGCTAAAGTAAAATTTTCAGTGTCACCCTGAAACTGACATTTTCAGAGTGCTAAAGTAATTTTTTTTTTCCACTAGCCCAAAAGATGGTCGTTTTTTGGGCGGCATTTTAAAAAACAGTCCTTAGTATTATGACCCTTTAGTATTCACCTGACACTGATAAGAGATGTAATAGGATGAATAGTAAATACAGAGCAGCCCTCACATAGTATTACTATGACCTGAAGGAGCTCACATCTCAGTAATGAAAACCGCCTCACAGGCAGACTTGTCTAGTTGCCCATAGCAACCAATCAGAGCTCAGCTTTCACTTTACCTCAGCAGCTTGACAATCTCACTATGAGGCATTTTTCGTCTGACCAAAACGGAAGAGTTTCCTAGTGCCAGCAAAGTGAATGAGATTCCTGATTTGTTATGCACACATTAGTTATTTTTTCCTTGCAAATTTGAAGCAGTTTCAGATATGCAGCATGTCAATTCTTTCAACGTTTTTCACCCATTCTAATGACTGGGAGAAAAAAAGCATGCAAAAAGTGCTTACCATATTTTATGCTGCAGTTTTCCTGCCAACACATCAGCATTTGGATCAGATTTTTCTGCTGCAAATGCTGACCGTGTGTACATACCCTTACAAAGTTTCCTATTTTCATGATCACTAAAAAGGGTTGTCTGGCCTTAGGCTACAAGCCTGCAGTCACTCTATATGGTTGTTAATGTAGATTTTGAAGCAGATCTCACCCCATGGGGTCAAAATGATCACAAGAATGGTGAGAAAAAATCCCAGAACCACACGAGGGGGACCTAGTGAATGACCTACATAGAGCTGGGACCACCGTAACAAAAGCTACCATCAGTAACACAATATGCCGCCAGGGACTCAGATCCTGCAGTGCCAGATGTTCCTCCTGCTTAAGCAAGTACATGTCTGGGCCCGTCTGAAGTTTGCTAGAGAGCATTTGGATTATCCAGAAGAGTATTGGGAGAATGTCACATGGTCTGAAGAAACCAAAGTAGAACTGTTTGGTAGAAACAAAACTCGTCATTTGGAGGAGACAGAATGCTGAGTTGCATCCAAAGAACACCATTTCTACTGTGAAGCATGGGGGTGGCAATATCATGCTTCGGGGCTGTTTCACTGCAAAGGGACCAGGATGACTGATCCGTTGTACATGAAAGAATGAATGGGGCCATGTACCGTGAGATTTTGAGTGCAAACCTCCTTCCATCAGCAAGGGCATTGAAGATGAAACATGGATGGGTCTTTCAGCATGATAATGATCCCAAGCACACCGCCAGGGCAACGAAGGAGTAGCTTCGTAAAAAGCATATGAAGGTCATAGAAAACCTTTGGAGGGATTTAAAAGTCCGTTTTGCTCAGCGACAGGCTCAAAACATCACTGCTCTAGAGAAGATATGCATGGAGGAATGGGCCAACATACCACCAGCAGTGTGTGGCAACCTTGGGAAGACTTACACAAAAAGTTTGACCTCTATCATTGCCAACAAAGGATATGTAACAAAATATTGAGGTGAACTTTTGTTAATGACCAAATACTTATTTTCCACCATAATTTGCAAAATAAATCTTGTCAAATCAGAAAAGGTGATTTTCTGGATTTGTTTTCTCATTTTGACTCTCATAGTTGTGGTCTACCTATGAAGGCAATTACAGGCCTCTCTCATCTTTTTAAGTGGGAGAACTTGCACAATTGGTGGCTGACTAAATACTTTTTTTCCCCACTGTATTATATAGTCATTACAGACAGAGTGATCTATTTCAAGTGTTTATTTCTGTTTATGTTGATGATTATGGCTTACAGCCAATGAAAACCCAAAAGTCATTATCTCAGTAAATTAGAATAATTAACAAAAAACACCTGCAAAGGTGTTTTTTTGTTAAAAAGGTCTCTTACTCTGTTTCAGTATACTCCACAATCATGGGAGGATTGCTGACTTGACAGGTGTCCAGAAGGCAGTGATTGACACTCCACAAGGAGGTTAAGCCACAAAAGGTCATTGCTAAAGAAGCTGGCTGTTTACAGAGTGCTGTATCCAAGTGTCACGATTCTGTGCTGGGGCATGCTGAGCTGTCAGTGCTTTGATTGACAGCTTGGTTGACCTATCTGAGATTGGAAGAGGAAGAGACTTCCACAGGTGCTGCCTGTGCTTGGTGATTGCCCTGCTATTTAGGTGAGCTGTCTGGCCCAGATCACTGCCAGTCAAAAGCTTGTTCTAAGCTTGTGCTCGCCTGTTCACTGTGCTGTAAGTTCTGATCTGCTGCTGTTGACCTTTGGACCGTGTTCTGACTACCCGTTTGTATTTGCCCCTTTGCATCTGATATTCTGCTGCTGACCTTTGGACTGTGTTCAGACTACCTGTTGGTTATTGCCCCTTTGTATCCGATATTCTGTTGCTGACCTTAGCACCATTTTCAGACTACTCGTTTGTTATTGCCCCTTTTGCTTATCTGCTATTTCTCTGGTAATCTGACCCTGGCTTGTGACCTGACCTACGACTTCGCATTTTCCCTTGGTATACTACGTTCTTTTTTTGTATTGACCCTGGAATGTTTGACTTCGCTGACTTATGGCCTGTCCATTGGTTGTGACTAGCGTCACACCAAACATATTAATGGAAAGTTGAGTGGAAGGAAAAAGTGCGGTAGGAAAAGGTGCACAAGCAACCGGGATAACTGCAGCCTTGAAAGGATTGTTAACCCCTTAATGACCAAGCCATTTTGTAGGTTAATGACCAGGCCAATTTTTACATTTCTGACCAGTCACTTTATGTGCTTATAACCCTGGAACGCTTCAACGGATCTTGGCGATTCAGAGACTGTTTTCTCGTGACATATTGTACATCATGATGGTGGTAAAATTTATTTGCGTTTATTTATGAAAAAACGGAAATATGGCAAAAATTTTGAAAATTTTGCAATTTTCAAACTTTTAATTTTTATGCCCTTAAATCAGAAAGATATGTCACCAAAAATAGTTAATAAATAATAATTTCCTACAGGTCTACTTTACATCAGCACAATTTTTGAACCAAAATTTTTCTGTTAGGAAGTTATGAGTGTTAAAAGTTGACCAGCGATTTCTCATTTTTCCAACAAAATTTACAAAACCATTTTTTTTAGGGACCACCTCACATTTGAAGTGAATTTGGACAGAAAATACCCAAAAGTGACACCATTCTAAAAACTGCACTCCTCAAGGTGTTCAAAGCCGCATTCAAGAAGTTTATTAACCCTTTAGGTACTTCACAAGAATTGAAGCAATGTGGAAGGAAAAAATTAACATTTAACTTTTTTTTCCCCAAAATTTTTCTTTCGACACAATTTTTTAAATTTTGTCAAGGGTATCAGGAGAAAATGAACCACAATATTTGTTGTACAATTTCTCTTGAGTACACTGATACCCCATGTGTGGGGGAAAACCAATCTTTAGGCGCACAGCAGTGCTCAGAAGGGAAGGAGCATCATTTGAGATTTTGAATGTCAAATTGGCTGGAATCGAGAGCGGACACCATGTCGCGTTTGGAGAGCCCCTGATGTATCTAAACAGTGGAAACCCCCCATAAGTGACCCCATTTTGGAAACTAGACCCCCCAAGGAACTTATCTAAATGTGTGGTGAGCACTTTGAACCCCCAAGGGATTCACAGAAGGTTATAACGTAGAGCAGTAAAATTAAAACATCATATTTTTTCCACAAAAATGATCTTTTCACCCCCAATTTTTATTTTCCAAAGGATAAAAGGACCCCAAAAGTTATTGTGCAATTTGTCCTGAGTACGCTGATACCCCATATGTGGGGGTAAACCACTATTTGGGCACATGCCAGAGCTCGGAAGGGAAGCAGCGCCATTTGACTTTTTTGGCTGGAATTAAGATTGGACGTCATGTCGCATTTGGAGAGTCCCTGATGTGCCTAAACAGTGGAAACAGTCACAAGTGACCCCATTTTGGAAACTAGACCCCCAAGGAACTTATCTAGATGTGTGGCGAGAACTTTGAACCCCCAAGGGCTTCACAGAAGGTTATAATGTGGAGCCGTAAAATTAAAAAATCATATCTTTTCCACAAAAATGATCTTTTCACCCCCAATTTTTATTTTCCAAAGGGTAACAGGACCCCAAAAGTTATTGTGCAATTTGTCCTGTGTACGCTGATACCCCATATGTGGGGGTAAACCACTATTTTGACGCATGGCAGAGCTTGGAAGGGAAGGAGGACCGTTTTCGAATGCAGACTTTGATGGAATGGTCTGCGGGTGATGTTGTGGTTGGAGAGCCCCTGATGTGCATAAACAGTAGAAACTCCCCACAAGTGACCCCATTTTGGAAACTAGACCCCCAAGGAGCTTATCTAGATGTGTGGTGAGCACTTTGAACCCCCAAGGGCTTCACAGAAGTTTATAACGTAGAGCCGTGAAAATAAAAATATCATTTTTTTCCACAAAAATGATCTTTTTTCCCCCAAATTTTTATTTTTATAAGGGTAACAGGAGAAATAGGACCCCAAAAGTTGATGTGCAATTTGTCCTGAGTACGCTGATACCCCATATGTGGGGGGGAACCACTGTGATCGCCTTACTGCGATCTTTGGGAGGCAGAATGAACAAATCCACAAAAGGTGAAGAATTGGTTTTATTTTTTACGCCGTTCCTCGTGCGGTATTAGTGATTAGGCGACTTTATTTTTCGGGTCGGTACGATTAGAGCGATACCAGATTTACATCCTTTTTTCATATTTAGCTTCTGTCACACACTAAAAGACGCTTTTTTTGGAAGAATTTTTTGTAAGAAATTTTTGCATCGCTGTATTTTGAGAGCTATAATTTTTCCATATTTCGGCCGACAGAGTTATCTGCAGGCTTATTTTTTGCGGGACGAGCTGACGTTTTTATTGGTACCATAATCGGGCACATAACGTTTTTTGATCGGTTCCTATTCCGATTTTTGTGGAGGCAGAATGAACAAAAACCAGCAATTCAGGAATTTTTTTTTTCCCCATTCCGCATGTGGTAAAATTGATAAAGCAGCTTTATTCTTCAGGTCACTACGATTACAGCGATACCTCATTTATATTTTTTTTATGTTTTGTCGTTTTTTACACAATAAAAATTTTTATAGAAAAAATAATTATTTTTGCATCAGTTTATTCCGCGAGCTATAACTTTTTGATTTTTTCGCTGATGATGCTGTATAGTGGCTTGTTTTTTGCGGGACAAGATGACGTTTTCAGCGGTACCATGCTTATTTATATACGTCTTTTTGATTGCGTGTTATTGCACTTTTTCCAAGCAGTATGATGATACCGCTTGGAAAAAGTACAATTTACTGCTTTTTTTTTTTTTAAGGCTTTCAATGAAGGGGTTAACTAGGGTTACACTTTTATAGATGGGATTTTTACGGATGCGACGATACCAAACATGTGCATTTTTTGGGTTTTTTTATTACATAAAAATGTGTATTTTTTAGGGGAAATTTATTTTTTTTTTTTACAAATTTTTAAATTATTATTATTTTTTACCTTGTCCCTTTATGGTACTTTCACTTTTTCAGTTTTGATTGCAGGTACAATGCATTGCAATGCTCCAGCATTGCAATGCATTGTACCTATGGTGAAAGCTGCTGTGACTATGGTCAGAGCGGCTTTCCGTAGCTAGATAACCCGGAGGTTGTCATGACAACCCCCGGGTCATCAAGGCAGAGATCGGACCCTGCAAATACATGGCGGGTCGCCGATCTGAGGCAGAGGGAGCTCCCGACCCTCTGCCTCTCCCCCTGAGCGCTGCGATCGCGCTCAATCGCAGCAGTCAGGGGGTTAACAGCCAGGGGCAGCGGGGGCGCCGCTCCCGGCTGCTAGTGCAGGAAGCTCCACCACCACAGTGCTGAGCTCCTGCACTGATCGGGCAGAAGAGGCTGGAATTTCACATTGACTGCAAAGGTCCCCGCACCGCTTGCCGTGCCTGTCAGCTGTCAGACAGCTGTCGGCACTGAACTACCACTGTGTGTTTAAACGCAGTGGTAGTTCAAAGGCAGGATGTGCACAGTCCGTCGAGGTGCCAAAACTGACACCTGGCCATGACGGACTGTGCACGTCCATGGACATTAAGGGGTTAAGTAAAGGCCATTCAAAAATTTTGGGGAGATTCACAAGAAGTGGACTGCTGCTGGAGTCATTGCTTCAAGAGCCACACACACACAGACGTATCCACAAAAATTTTAAATAACCAGTAAATTTCGTTCAACTTCCCAATTGTGTCCCACTTGTTGTTGATTCTTCACCAAAAATTAACATTTGGTATCTTTATGTTTGAAGCACGATATGTGGGAAAAGGTTGAAAAGTTCCAGGGAGCCGAATACTTTCGCAAGGCACTGTGTGTATATATACAGTCATGGACAAAAGTTTTGAGAATGACACAAATATTAATTTTTACAAAGTCTACTGCTTCACTTTTTCTAATGGCAATTTGCATATACTCCAGAATGTTATAAAGAGTGATCAGCTTAACAGCAATTACTTGCAAAGTCAATATTTGGCTAGAAAATGAACTTTATCCCCCAAAACACATTTCAACATCATTGCAGCCCTGCCTTAAAAGGTCCAGCTAACCTCTTTTCAGTGATTGCTCCATTAACACAGGTGTGGGTGTTGATGAGGACATGGCTGGAGATCAATCTGTCATGATTAAGTAAGAATGACACCACTGGACACTTTAAAAGGAGGCTGGTGCTTGGCATCATTGTTTCTCTTCTGTTAACCATGGTTATCTCTAAAGAAACACGTGCAGTCATCATTGCAATGCACAAAAATGGCCTAACAGGGAAGAGTATCGCAGCTAGAAAGACTGCACCTCAGTCAACAATCTATCGCATCATCAAGAACTTCAAGGAGAGAGGTTCCATTGTTGCCAAAAAGGCTCCAGGGCGCCCAAGAAAGACCAGCAAGCGCCAGGACCGTCTCTTAAAAGTGTTTCAGCTGCGGGATCGGGCTACCAGCAGTGCAGAGCTTGCTCAGGAATGGCAGCAGGCAAGTGTGAGTGCACCTGCACGCACTGTGAGGCGGAGACTCTTGGAGCAAAGCCTGGTCTCAAGGAGGGCAGCAAAGAAGCCACTTCTCTCCAGAAAAAACATCATGGACAGACTGATATTCTGCAAAAGGTACAGGCAGTGGACTGCTGAGGACTGGGGTAAAGTTATTTTCTCTGATGAATCCCCTTTTCGATTGTTTGGGACATCAGGAAAACGCCTCATTCGGAGAAGACAAGGTGAGCGCTACCACCAGTCTTGTCTCATGCCAACTGTTAAGCATCCTGAAACCATTCATGTGTGGGGTTGCTTCTCAGCCAAGGGAATCGGCTCTCTCATAGTCTTGCCAAAAAACACAGCCATGAATAAAGCATGGTACCAGAATGTCCTCCAAGAGCAACTTCTCCCAACCCTCCAAGAGCAGTTTGGCGATCAACAATGCCTTTTCCAGCATGATGGAGCACCTTGCCATAAAGCAAAGGTGATAACCAAATGGCTCATGGAACAAAACATAGAGATTTTGGGTCCATGGCCTGGAAACTCCCCAGATCTTAATCCCATTGAGAACTGGTGGTCAATCATCAAGAGACGGGTGGACAAACAAAAACCTAAAAATTCTGACAAAATGAAAGCATTGACTGTGCAAGAATGGACTGCTATCAGTCAGGATTTGGTCCAGAAGTTGATTGAGAGCATGCCAGGGAGAATTGCAGAGGTCCTGAAGAAGAAGGGTCAACACTGCAAATATTGACTTGCTGCATTAACTCATTCTGTCAATATAAGCTTTTGTTGCTCATATGTTTGCAATTATATTTCTGTCTGTGATAAAAACATCTGTCAAACACACACATAAAAACCAGAGGGCAGCAGATCATGAGAAAATATAATATTTGTGTCATTCTCAAAACTTTTGGCCATGTCTGTATATATGTATACGGATGGACTCTACATGGCTAATTCGCACCGTGAAGCATGGAGGAGAAAGTGTGATGGTGTGGGGGTGCTTTGCTGGTGACACTGTTGGGGATTTATTCAAAATTGAAGCGGTGAGCGGTCCAGCTCACCCCAAACCATCTCGATTGGGTTCAAGTCTGGTGACTGTGGAGGCCAGGTCATCTGGAGTAGCACCCCAACACTCTCCTTCTTGGTCAAATAGCCCTGACACAGCCTGGAGGTGTGTTTGGGGTCATTGTCCTGTTGAAAAATAAATGATGGTCCAACTAAACGCAAACCGGATGGAATAGCATGCTGCTGCACGTTGCTGTGGTAGCCATGCTGGTTCAGTATGCCTTCAATTTTGAATAAATCCCCAACAGTGTCACCAGCAAAGCACCCCCACACCATCACACCTCCTCCTCCATGCTTCACGGTGGGAACCAGGCATGTAGAGTCCATCCGTTCACCTTTTCTGCGTGCAAAGCAGTAATCAAAGCAAAAGGTGGCTACTTTGAAGAACCTAGAATATAAGACATATTTTCAGTTGTTTGACACTTTTTTGTAAAGTGTAATGTATAATTCCACATGTGTTAATTCATAGTTTTGATGCCTTCAGTGTGATTCTACAATTTTCATAGTCATGAAAATACAGAAAAATCTTTGAATGAGAAGGTGTGTCCAAACTTTTGGTCTGTACTGTAATATATATATATATATATATATATATATATATATATAATATATATATATACATACACTGTGTTCCAAAATATTATGCAAATAATATTTTCTGAGATTTTCCCAAATTACCTATATGAATAGCAGTCATTGTAATTTTACAGTCAAATAACTATTAGAGTACAATTGAAGGGTTTTTGTACAAACTGCCCATGATAACAGTATATTTTTTTAAAATAAAACACTTAAACTGCACTCAAAATGCATGTTCCAAATTATTATGCACAGCAGAGTTTTCAACCTTTTCATTTTAATAAAGAACAAAAAAATGGTCATTTTTGAAATTATAAGCATTAGCAGGTTATTACAAACTGAAATCAAACAGATTTCAGCTCAAAACTTTATTCTAGGTGATGTTACATTTGCACATAGGACCCCTTGTTCGAAAGGAGCTTCTGAACTCTCTCCTCCATTGAATTTGTCAGGTTTTGGATGGTTTCTGCTTCAATTGTTTTGCATGAGGACAGAATACCCTCCCAGAGCTGTTGTTTAGATGTGAACTGCCTCCCGCCATCATAGACACTCCCTTTGATGATGCTCCAGAGGTTCTCAATGGGGTTGAGGTCAGGGGAGCATGGGGGCCACACCATAAGTTTGTCCCCTTTTATGCCCATAGCAGCCAGAGATGCAGATGTGTTATGTGCAGCATGAGACAGTGTATTATCATGCATGAAAATGATCTGCGGAATGCACGGTTCTTCTTCTTGAACCATGGCAGGAAGTGCTGTTTGAGAAACAACATACACTATGGAGTTCATCTTTACCCCTTCAGGGATCCAAAGGGGGCCGACAATCTCTCTCCCCATGATTCCAGCACAAAACATTACTCCACCTCCTCCTTGTTGGCGCCGTAGCCGTGTTTGCATGGGGTGTTCATCAACCAGCCATCCTCCACTCCATCCATCTGGACCATCGAGCATTGCACGGCACTCATCAGTGAACAAAACAGTTTTGAAGTCAGTCTTCATGTATTGTTTGGCCCACTGGAGCCGTTTCTGCTTGTGTGCAGTGGATAGAGGTCGACAGGATGGCTTACGCACAGCTGCAAACCTCTGAAGGACCCTGCATCTTGTTGTTCGGGGGACGTTGGAGGCACCAGCAGCTTCAAAAACTCGTCTGCTGCTATGACAAGGCTTTTTTGCCGCTGCTCTTTTAACCTGACGTAATTACCTGTAGGAAAGAGTCCTCATTTTCCCTTATCAGCACGCACACGTGTGTACTGTGAATGAGCTACATACTTCTTGATTGTGCTATGATCACGATGAAGTGTCTTGGCAATGTTGATTGTAGTCATGCCTTGACCTAAACACTCCACAATTTGTTGCTTCTCAGCAGTCGACACATCCTTTTTCTTTCCCATTTTGGCAGAAAACGTAGGCTGTTTAATAATGTGGGACAGCCTTCTTAAGTAGTCTTGCCTTTCATTGGACACACCTGCCAAACTAATTAGCACAAGTGTCTGCAATTGCTTACAGTGATATAAAGAGCCCTGACACAGATCACCATCAATGAGTTTAACTGACAAACAAAAAAATTCTTACCTTATCACTCCTAAACAATTTTTGCATGATAATTTGGAACACAGTGTATACACATACATGTACACTTGGATATAACTTGACTCAATGTGAGCAGGGTCCATTAGACAGTGCAGCACAGTCCATGTTGCGCCAAGAAGGGGTCATGGATCACAGTCCTCCAGGTGTAATAAAAAAGACACTGCCTTTAAGTCTACAGCACTTGAAAAGGTGCTCCCCCTTCTCTTGAAGGGAGCACGGTCCGCTGCAACAGGACAAAAAAGTGATTTTTAACCGTAGACAGGCTTTAGTTCCTTAATGAAAACAAAAAAAAAACAAACACAGTACACATTAGGCTGTCCGGCTGCATTTCACCTTCCTCTTGGGTGTGCTCTAGGGCTCCTCTGCCCGTAAGGACGCAGAACAATCCCTTTCTTTAAACTTTTTAGGTGCTACGACACAACAAAATATTCAAACTTTTATTTTTTCTTCAGCGGCACACGTCGTGCAACTCCAGTAGTGGCGTAATCCCCAACCCGTTTTTTGGGGGGGTTTTGGGCTGGGGGGTGACTCTGCAGCCACAGAGGTCACAGGCTGTCATTGAGTAGCAGCTGCGGTGGAGGCCTGAGAGATAGATAAACGCTGAGGTGCACTCACTCGCTCAGACACAGGAACGTATGCAGCGGCCGTCCTGAGAACGCTGGATCCTTCTGTGGGGACGCCTGGCGTAGTCGGCTGGTAGATAAAGCTCCGGCTCGTTCTCGGTTTCCGGCAACGGTTCCTCCAGGGCGGATGCCAGTTCCGATCTCCGCTGAACTAACAACAAAGGTTCCGTTCCACAGCATTCCCCTGCCTGACGTTGTGTTGATGGTTCCACCTCCAAAGAACGTTGAGACGATGGCTCCGCTGCTTGTTCCCACTGCAGAGGACATCGGAGCACCGACTGTCATGGGTGTATCGCTACGAGGATCGTCGCGATTACACACTCTGACTTCTCACAGCTGAGTTGCTGTTTCTTTGTGTTTGGTAATGAGGGAGTTAATTTTACCTAGCTCTTTGCTAAGACTAGGTCCAGCCTCGTCCGGCTGCTTTTGATTATGCTCTAATTAGATTCCTTCATATACCTGCCAGTCTGCTTGTTAGATGCCGGTGAAAGCATTCATGTAGTCTAGCAGACTGGATCGGTTCTGAGAATATTTAAGCTAAGAGCTCCTTAGTTGTTTTTACTCTTACAGCTTATAGTTTATCTCTGAGACCTTAGGTGTTCCTACTGTGTGTGTGTGTTGTATGTAAGACTTTATTTACTTTATTTCTTGTCTTTCTTGTATGTCTTTCTGTTCATTAACCGTTACCTGTTCATTCCCTTTGGTGGTAATCAGGGTCCTTCTTAGGACTAGATTACAGTTGGCAGGGATTGATAGGAGACAGGGTTTACGCTGGTGGCCTGGACCTCTGTACCTTTAACAGTACCTCCAGGTAGAGGGATTAGTTAGGACCCCAGTTTAGGGTCAGCATAGACCCCGGTCACCCTCTAGCAGGAGACAGCGTATAACGGATTCCGTATTGACCCACTGGACTTTCTGTCAGGTAATTCTATGTTATCATATATCTATGCGCATGTTATATAGTATGTTGCCCTTTTGATATAGATTACTGACATCACATATATATATATCTGCTATACAGCGTGACATTTTCACCGGCCCATACTAAAGATTCTCCCCAGCTGTCATGGATCCAGTAGCCCAGCTGGCCCGGCAGTTGCAGGGGTTGTCCATGGAGTTTGCAGACATTAAGTCCAAGGTTTTGTCCCCCCCGGAGCAAACCAGATCTGAACCTAAGGTTGCTCTCCCGGACAGGTTCACTGGTGGGCGGAACAAATTTTTTACTTTCCGGGAGGCATGTAAATTGTACTTTCGGCTGCGGCCTCGGTCATCTGGGAGTGAAGAGCAGAGGGTGGGAATTGTTATCTCGCTCTTACAAGGGGACCCTCAATCTTGGGCGTTCTCTATTCCTCCAGGCTCCCCAGATCTCCAGTCAGTGGATCGATTTTTTACTGCCCTGGGTCTGGTATATGATGATCCGGATCGAGTTTCCCTTGCTGAAACAAAGTTACGTAAAATACGGCAAGGAAATCGTCCAGCGGAGGAATATTCTTCTGAGTTCCGTAGATGGGCAACAGATACTCAGTGGAATGACCCAGCTCTTAGGAGCCAGTTTTGTCAAGGGTTGTCTGACAAATTAAAAGATGTGTTGGCTCAGTATGATTCTCCTCCGTCACTGGAGGCTGCTATGGCCCTCGCTATTCGCATTGATAGACGAATTCGGGGAAGACGTGAGGTAACTCCGCCTCCAGTGATGACTCCACCTACTACTAAAGTCCCTTATACTGAGGTTCCCCTGGTCTGTTCTGAGGAACCCATGCAGTTGGGAGGGACATCTTTTTGTAGGAGGGAATCGGCGGTGCGCCGCAAGACTAGAAGGTGTTTCTTTTGCGGGAGAGAGGGACATTTTGTTGGGGGTGTCCATCCCGGGCCTCTTTGAGCAAAGGAGTTAACCTGGGAGTGTGTATTTCGTCCCCAAATCCCTCTCAGTTTCTCGTGCCTGCGGAGGTGGTGATTGGTACTAGAACTGAGAGGATTTCTGTTTTTCTTGATAGTGGGTCCGGGGCTAATCTGGTGGACGCTCGGTTTGCCCAGGTGCATGGTATGCAACTGAGTGTATTGGCCAAACCGGTCCCTATAGTCTCTATTGATTCTAGACCTATCGGTCAAGGTAGCTTGGTACAAGCTGTTCATAACATAGATCTTCGAGTAGGGGCAATACATAAAGAGCAATTGTCTTGTTATGTGTTGGAGGGTCTACCTACTCCTATTGTGTTGGGACTTCCTTGGTTGGCTAAACATAACCCAGTGATTGATTGGCAATCCAGAAAGATAAGCCAGTGGGGTGAATTTTGCAGGAATAACTGCATGAGCACGGTCATCGGTGCGGTTGTGCCTAGGACTTTGTCTCCTTTTCTGGAGGACTTTGGGGAGATGTTCTCAGAGGAAGGGTGTAAAGAGTTACCTCCTCATCGCGCATATGACTGCTCAATAAAGTTGCTTCCTGATGCCTTATCTCGTACTTTCCCAGGGCCGGGAAGACGGATGATCCGGTTCCTATTCCTCAGGAGGGAGTTGTAGTGTCAGCTGTATGCTCTGAGCTTGAGGGGGAGGTATTGGGGGCTCAGGGGACGCCCCTGTGGGACTTCCAGGGAGACTGATAGTTCCAGATCGGTTAAGACTGAAGGTTACGGGGAACCGTTACAAACGGATGGCTGATAGGGGGAGAGTTTCTGGTCTAGATCTGAAGGTGAACGATCTGGTTTGGTTGTCTACCAGGAATATAAAACTTAAAGTTTCCTCCTGGAGGTTGGGTCCCAGATTCATCGGGCCGTACAGGATCAGTTCCATAATTAATCCTGTGGCATTTCGTCTGGACCTCCCTCCTACGTTTAAAATTCATAATGTGTTTCACAAGTCATTACTTAAAAAGTATGTGGCACCAGTCATACCGTCACCTCTACCTCCTCCTTCAGTGGTGGTCAATGATAACGTGGAATTTCATGGGTCGAAAATCATTGACTCACGTCTCAGTCGCCGATCCCTTCAGTACTTGGTTCATTGAGGGGGTATGGTCCTGAGGAGAGGACGTGGGTCCCTGCGTCTGATGTTAACGCAGATCGATTGGTTCGGACCTTTCACACAACTCACCCGGGCAGACCTGGCCCTGAGGGTCTGGAGTCCCCTCGTAGAGGGGGGGTACTGTCATGGGTGTATCGCTACGAGGATCGTCGCGATTACACACTCTGACTTCTCACAGCTGAGTTGCTGTTTCTTTGTGTTTGGTAATGAGGGAGTTAATTTTACCTAGCTCTTTGCTAAGACTAGGTCCAGCCTCGTCCGGCTGCTTTTGATTATGCTCTAATTAGATTCCTTCATATACCTGCCAGTCTGCTTGTTAGATGCCGGTGAAAGCATTCATGTAGTCTAGCAGACTGGATCGGTTCTGAGAATATTTAAGCTAAGAGCTCCTTAGTTGTTTTTACTCTTACAGCTTATAGTTTATCTCTGAGACCTTAGGTGTTCCTACTGTGTGTGTGTGTTGTATGTAAGACTTTATTTACTTTATTTATTGTCTTTCTTGTATGTCTTTCTGTTCATTAACGTTACCTGTTCATTCCCTTTGGTGGTAATCAGGGTCCTTCTAGGACTAGATTACAGTTGGCAGGGATTGATAGGAGACAGGGTTTACGCTGGTGGCCTGGACCTCTGTACCTTTAACAGTACCTCCAGGTAGAGGGATTAGTTAGGACCCCAGTTTAGGGTCAGCATAGACCCCGGTCACCCTCTAGCCGGAGACAGCGTATAACGGATTCCGTATTGACCCACTGGACTTTCTGTCAGGTAATTCTATGTTATCATATATCTATGCGCATGTTATATAGTATGTTGCCCTTTTGATATAGATTACTGACATCACATATATATATATCTGCTATACAGCGTGACACCAACTCCACACTCAAGGGCTTCGGTCCTCGGAACGTTGTCGACGCTGGTAAGTGGGGTGCTCTGCGATTTCTTCCCACTGTCTGGCGGGACGGGTTCTTTCAGCTTCCGTCTGTCACCATCTCCTTTCCATGCGGCCTAGGCCGCCGCAGCTGCACTTGGAACTTTCTTCTGGGTTCCACCCATTTCCAGGGGGTCCGCCTCCGACAACTCCACCTATCTGTTGTTAGTCAGTGGAAGGGGGTGAGGTTTGCCCTTCTTCATCTGCACCCACCAGGGGCGGACCAGGGCATACTGACAGGCAGGTTTTGACGCCAGGAGACGACGGCAACGCCCACGAAGGACGCGGTTCTTGATTGCGTCTTCTCCACCACCTCCCGCCATTCTCACCACCGTAATCTTGGGCACAGTAATGGTGTCAAACTTTTTCGTCACATAAGCCAAGTCCAACTCAGTAGTCAAGTCCGGTATTGTCACTAAATCGGTAGTAGGCAAATCCAGTGTTTTACTCACAAACTCTTCTTCAGACACAGCAACTACTTGCTCTTTCCCCGGTCATCTTCCAGGGGCACAGCAGTCGCACACACATCTTCATCATCATTTCTTTCTGCGGGCTCTCCGTCGCATCCTGCCGACTACGCCAAATGTAAGGGGAGGACGGGACTGTAGTTGTGACCTGAATTACTGCAACATCTATGTCCAGTCCTTCCCCTACAGAAAAACTGTACTCTTCTCTTCAGTGTACCTGCATCTCCAAGTTCAGCTTCCCCCGGGCACTTCCCAGGCAACGACGGTACCTTTTTCAGGGGACCCCCCAGTAATGGAGACACAGTCCAGGATAACTTTAACATTCTCTTTACTTAACACTTCACACCAGGGTTGGTTTGGCCTGGCGGGTCCCCTGGTGGGCCCTTGCTGAAAGTGAGAGACATCTTCATTCCCTGACAGTTCCTGCATTCAGCACAGCGTCCTTCTTCAGCGCGTGGCGCCGGCACCAGGACGCCCTGTGAGGGCGGCTCTACGGCTACTTCACTCTCCGGCTCCTCTTCTCATGCTGTGTGCAGACTGATTAATAGGCGTGACTCTGCAGACTGCTCTGTGTCTGTGAGCCGTGCGGAGTCTCCAGGCGCAGAGCAGCTGTACAGTGACCCGCGTGTGGCATAAAATTTAAGAAGCAGTGTTATAACTGCTTTAAATTTGTTGACCTGGGGGCAGAGCTTTGTGGCGTTACCACATAGGGTCCACTACTCTAAGTGCAGGATGCATCTTGGTGGAATGGAGACAAGATCGGATGAGGTAAGCAAAGATGTGACTTTACTGTCATGTGCAGAATGTGTTTGTGAAGTGTATATGCTGTACTGTATATTTGTGTACACTGCACTTCTTTCATGTGTGCTGCTGGTTGAATGTGCCTGGAGCTCGTGGGACGAGCGTGCCTGGAGCTCGTGGGACGAGCGTGCCTGGAGCTCGTGGGACGAGCGTGCCTGGAGCTCGTGGGACGAGCGTGCCTGGAGCTCGTGGGACGAGCGTGCCTGGAGCTCGTGGGACGAGCGTGCCTGGAGCTCGTGGGACGAGCGTGCCTGGAGCTCGTGGGACGAGCGTGCCTGGAGCTCGTGGGACGAGCGTGCCTGGAGCTCGTGGGACGAGCGTGCCTGGAGCTCGTGGGACGAGCGTGCCTGGAGCTCGTGGGACGAGCGTGCCTGGAGCTCGTGGGACGAGCGTGCCTGGAGCTCGTGGGACGAGCGTGCCTGGAGCTCGTGGGACGAGCGTGCCTGGAGCTCGTGGGACGAGCGTGCCTGGAGCTCGTGGGACGAGCGTGCCTGGAGCTCGTGGGACGAGCGTGCCTGGAGCTCGTGGGACGAGCGTGCCTGGAGCTCGTGGGACGAGCGTGCCTGGAGCTCGTGGGACGAGCGTGCCTGGAGCTCGTGGGACGAGCGTGCCTGGAGCTCGTGGGACGAGCGTGCCGGGAGCTCGTGGGACGAGCGTGCCGGGAGCTCGTGGGACGAGCGTGCCGGGAGCTCGTGGGACGAGCGTGCCGGGAGCTCGTGGGACGAGCGTGCCGGGAGCTCGTGGGACGAGCGTGCCGGGAGCTCGTGGGACGAGCGTGCCGGGAGCTCGTGGGACGAGCGTGCCGGGAGCTCGTGGGACGAGCCTGCCTGGTGTTTGTGCGTTCCTGGTGCTTGTGGGACGAGCGTGCCCGGTGCTTGTGCGACGTGCGTGCCCGGTGCTTGTGGGATGAACATGCCTGTGAGACGTGCATGCATGTTGCTTGTGAGTCGTGTGTATGGTGCTTGTGTGACGTGTGTGCACAGTGCTTGTGTGACGTGTGTGCACAGTGCTTGTGTGACGTGTGTGCACAGTGCTTGTGTGACGTGTGTGCACAGTGCGTGTGTATGGTGCTTATGTGTATACAACTTGTTCTTATGACATGTTATTTAGAGGTGGGGACCCATACACAATTCTTGCACAAGGGCCCTTTGCTCTCAGTTTCTCTTCCTGACATCTGTACAATATATAAATTTAGAATTGCTAATATTAATCTTCTGTCATATACTACAACGTCTAAGGGTAGATGCCCACGGTCAGTAAACGTTACGGGTTGGACGCTGAGGGACTCACAGCTCGGTCCTGTCATGAAGGATTTAAATAAAAGGATAGTCATATCGGAATGCTACCAGAAAAGGTGGTATCCCCAACCCCCAAATTATATGGCTTCGAGTGGCACATCATAACTCAGAACCTAGGCAATCAACAGGCATTTTGATAATGACCAAAAACATTTTTATTAAACTAAACACATATCATGCGATTGCATGAGGGAACCAGTTACTTTAAGTTTCGGCATTTATTAAAAACAAAAAGTAGCATTCTACAGTGGTGAAACAAGGTGGTAGAGTTTGACCGAGGACACACAAAGCTGAGAATCCTCTCTCACTTTGGCTACATAGTCTAGGACAGTACAGGCACGATGTTAGGTTACTTCTTCACCTCCCCAAGATCATCAATGCTGTCATCATCAACCTGTCAAAGAGAGATACATTTACTGACAATAACAGTTATTGTCTCCTATGTACTAAACGTCACAACTGAAGAACACATCCCACAAGATTTATTCAAATATAATAAGCCCGTAAATAACAAATAAGCAAACGTTTCCTCCCCTGCCACCAAGGGCTAGGAGAATGCAACTGTGAGCTGGTGATGTGCAGGTACGATTTCTTGTCCTACACGCAGGGACTTTTATAGACTTTCTTGATTCTTTAGGCAAATGTTGAAATTGTGCACCTTACCACATTGTAATAAACCTGCATTGAATACATGCCTTTTTTGGGGGGGTTATTTTTTTAATGAAATTATTTGTATTCTAAGTGACTGGTCACCACGATTCTCCAGGCCAGATGGATTATGGCAATACCAAACTTGATACCCATAAATTATTTTGCTGTCCATTGAACTATGTAAAGAGTTGTTTGCACACTAACCTGACATTTTTATTGACACCAACATGGGGCACATACAATGTTTTGACAGTCTTTTCTTGCTTTTTTTTTTTCTAGGGAGGCAAGGTGAGGAAAAAAAAATGAAGATTTTGGGTACTCACCGTAAAATCTCTTTCTCAGAGCCTTTATTTTTACTACTTGCTCACCAACTGATTAGCTTTGTGCCAGTTGGTGGGGTGTACACGGGTCGGGAGGAGCTAATTTTTTTGCATCTTCAGCTTCCTAGTAGTAGCAGCATATTCCACTTGTTTTTTGGGTCCCAAATGAAGCGATAGAGAAACAAATTCTGGTGTTCAACTTTTTTCTTTTTTTTTATGTCATTTACTGTACGGGATAAAAGTGTTTTTGTTGGGGCTGAATAAGAGGTGTGCAGGCACTCTATACATCTGCCGAATCGTGACAGTGTGTGATGTGCACATTATCACAAGTCATCTATAATCTCTGCAGCAATGTGACCATATGTAAGTAATACTTTCATACTTTTGGTCAGGGGCCAAATAGCATTCATTTGGTCTCTCTTAGTATAGTATATTTGGATGGGAAGTGTCTGCCAACTTTTCATTTCAGCCCAGACAACCCATTTCATTACCCCATTATAGCAGTACATAGTTAAAATCATGGTCTCCTTAAAAGCTCAAATTGTGGAGCTATAATGGCAGCGACAGACTACTTGAGTAGGTCCCTGGCTGCCAATGGATCCTCTCAGTGCCATGTGTTATCCTCTCAGTGCCATGTGTTAGTGTCACGGGGTGGGGGACAATGGGAGCCAGTGCAAGTTATCACTGGCAGCCGTTCCATTTACATAATGTTGAGATTGAAAGTGTCACCTAAATGGTTAAGGGCAGCGACTGGAGTTAAGATTTGTTTGCTGCTGTTAGAGACAGATGCTACCTATGTAACACAGCCGGCATCTGCCCTGTGTGGATCGGGTTGAGCTCCTGAACCCTCTCGGCACACAGTGTCCCCCCTCTGAGGAGTCTGAAAATTTAGTACGAAAGGCAGAGTTCTCAGGGGGTAGCATTGCTCCTCCCCACTGAGGGACATCTCAGTCCAGGTCTGAAGAGGGATGCTCCTCTCAACCCATGGCAGAAGCAGACTTGCCTACACGAGTAGTTATGCATCATGCGAAGTAAAGAAGTACTGTAAACACGCAGACAGAAGCCCAAACAAGATAGCAATACTAGCACTGGTAGGCAAGAGCCGCCCTTAATAGAAAAATATTATACATCACCTCTTTGATCAGGTAGCAGTCAACAAAGCAACACTAAATCTTCTCACTCATCAATTACACAAAAACATTGTACAGAGGTGGTCTGTGTGTTCAGTAGGTTACCTCTGGCCACTTTTCCTGGATTACATCAATAATGTCATCTGTGAAGTCTCCCTGAATAATGATTTCATCTTCCCCCGTCACTGAGGCACCGCAGGAGAATTTCTGAGCAAAGAATCGTTGTGCTTCCTTGAGATCAATTTCTGCAAAGATAAATTTCCGTCAATGAGCAGATATAAGAATCCGGATTGTAGCACCGCTCACAAGACTTCTCAGACTCACCAAATGTCGCCAGTCCGCACACTCTGGTTACATATTTTTTCTTTGCTCTGGGGATTTTGGCTATTGTAACCTTTTGGGGTACAGTCTTTTTCTTCTGTTTAATCTGACCTCTTCCTCCTGCAAAAGTGCAAACTCTTGAACCAAATCTATACAATAAAAAGGTGGCCTAAATCCATTCTTCCAACTAGTGTGCCAGATTAACTACTTCTGATTACTATTCACATTACTTTTTTTTCCTTACATTAACCCCTAATGATGCCAAGAAAAAAAAATTACCCAATTTTTTTTTTAATTATTTCAGTGGTTTAAAAAAATTCTAAAGTTAGTAAATAGATTTTTTTGTTTGCGTTGCCTTTTTAGGAGATCCATACAATTTTTTATTTTTCTGTACACTGATGTTTGTGTGCTGAGCTGCAGTATTTATTGATACCATTACAGGGTACATAAGACATTTCAATCACTTTCTATTGCATGTTTTAAAAGGTGTGGTAACTAAAAACCAAAAGTTCTGGAGCTTCTTTATATCATTGTCATTTTTCTTAGGAGTTAAATAATTTTATATTTGGACTTATACGGACACAGCGAAAATGATTATATATTTTTTACATTTCTTTATTATTGCATAGAATAACAGCCAGCACCTGTGCTGTGTGGGGCACCCACACATGATGTACTGTTCTGTCCTCAGGAGGGAAGGTGTTAAGATGGGCAGACGTCTTATGAGAAAAATAATAAATCTGGCACTCTTAATTAATGCTCAAACTGAAAAATTGGGGCCTGGTAACCCTATCATCTGGGCACCTTAATTGTTGAGGAGTGACGTGCATTTTGTCTATAGGGCAGACGTCTTAGGCTGCTCTTCATGGAAGTATAATGTGGCAGCAATAAACCAAGTTTTGTGCCCATATTACGTTTGTGTGAAACTGGCCATACATAACAGTTAGTCGAGTCCACCAATGACAAGGATTTTTAACCCCTTACTGCCAGCTGACGGAATAGTACATCAGCTGGCAGTATCCCCCGCTTTGAGGTGGGCTCCGGCGGTGAGCCCACCTCAAAGCCGCGACATGTCAGCTGTTATAAACAGCCGACATGTGCCCGCAATAGGCGCGAGCGGAATCGCGATACGTCCATGCCTATTAACTAGTTCCGCCGGGCCGGAAATGAGCACATCGCCGACACCCATCACGTGATAGGGGGTCGGCGACGCGTTGCCTTCACAACCAGAGGTCTCATAGAGATCTCTATGGTTGTTGCCGGCACATTGCTGTGAGCGCCACCCGGTGGTCGGCGCACATGGCAATGCAGTAAATCTGCTACATATAGGCGATCTGCTCATCGCCCACATGTAGCAGAGCCGATCGAGTTGTGCATACTTCTAGCCTCCTATGGAGGCTATTGAAGCATGTCAAAAGTAAAAGAAAAAAGAGTTTAAAATTTTTAAAAAATAAATAAATAAGTTCAAATCACCCCCCTTTCGCCCCAATCAAAATAAAACAAACAAAAAAAAAAATCACATATACACATATTTGGTATCGCCGCGTTCAGAATTGCCCGATCTATCAATAAAAAAAAAGGATTAACCCGATCGCTAAATGGCGTAATGAGAAAAAAAATCAAAACGCCAGAATTACGTTTTTTTTGGTCGCCACGACATTGCATTAAAAGGCAATAACGGGCGATCAAAAGAACGGATCTGCGCATAAATGGTATCCTTAAAAACGTCCGCTCGGCACGCAAAAAATGAGCCCTCACCCGGTCCCAGATCATGAAAAATGGAGACGCTACAGGTCTCGGAAAGTGGCACATTTTTTTTTTTTTAGCAAACTTTGGATTTTTTTTTCCACCACTTAGATATAAGAGAACCTAGACATGTTAGGGGTCTATGAACTCGTAATCACCTGTAGAATCATAATGGCAGGTCAGTTTTAGCATTTAGTGAACCTAGCAAAAAAGCCAAACAAAAAACAAGTGTGAGATTGCACTTTTTTTTTGCAATTCCACCGCACTTGGAATTTTTTTCCCGTTTTCGAGTACACTACATGGTAAAACCAATGGTGTTGTTCAAATGTACAACTCGTCCCGCAAAAAATAAGCCCTCACATGGCCATATTGATGGAAAAATAAAAAAGTTATCGCTCTGGAAAGAAGGGGAGTGAAAAACGAAAACGCAAAACCGAAAAAACTCCGGGTGTTAAGGGGTTAATAAAAGTGAATAAACCACTGAGCCCCACCTCTTCAAAACAAAATCAACATGCCAAATCTGCTTCGTGACTTACTTCAGCTTGGTTTACATGCTGAAATTAGTCCCAAAAATGGACATCACTGGTACAGCAAAAGGTGAATGAGGAGAATATCTTGTTTTTATTTTACTTGTGTAATTACAGCATTTAAGAGTATCTCAGAACAGTGGACAACCTCTTCACTGCACATACCCATGAAATATACAGTATATGTCTTCAAAAGGGAACTTGTCATGTGTTAAAAAAAAACGCTATTAACTTGCAGAATTGGGGTTAATCTGCAGTTTAATAACATTATGAAGCCGTGTGGCCACCGCACTGGAAGCCCAGCTGCCGAGAGGAAATTAAATTTATTTCTTTCGTCAGCCTCCAGCTTTCAGTCCAGGATGTTACCATCCACCTTTTGTGTCTCCCCTTTTTCCTCATAGATTGTAAGCTTGCGAGCAGGGCCCTCATTCCTCTTGGTATCTACTTTGATCTGTGTTTATTGTTATGCTGTAATGTCTATTGTCTGTACAAGTCCCCTCTATAATGTAAAGTGCTGCGGAATATGTTGGCGCTATAGAAATAAAATTATTATTATTATTTCAGTCATGGAGACACAGGTTTAAGGGTATGCCACACTAAACAGCGTCGCTAACGAGATCGCTAAAAAACGTCACTATTTAGCAATCTCGTTAGTGACGCCGGTGTGTGTGGCATGTACTAGCGACGTGGCCCCTGCTGCGATCTCGTTCATCGTTCACATCGTTCTGGACCCTATTTTTATCGTTGGCGTCCCGCTGATGAGCATATATCGCTGAGTGTGGCACCTTTTTGTTAGCGATGTGCAGTGTTTTTGTACCGCCAAAGTCGTTAAGGAGATCGCTAACCGCGATAGCGTCCTTAACGACATCGCTAAATTAGGCAGCTACTAGCGATATTATAACAATCACGCTAGCGATCTCATTAGTATGCGACGTTAACGAGATCGCTAGCGGGATTGTTTAGTGTGGCAGTACCTTTAGTTACCACTCAAAACATAGTGCCGGGAGTGTGGTTATAGTTGCCACACACTGACAGCCGGGACTGCATACTGATGCACTGCTGAGCTGGCTGTCCATCAGTGCCAGGCCGTGGTTACAGCCGTCACTCACTGTGTTCTCAGCAGTGACTGAAACGGCACTCTTATAACTGAAAGCCGGAGGCTGCCGGTAGGATTAAAGTTAATTTTCTCCCGGCAGCAGAGCTTTCAATGCGGCCGCCACACAATTTCAGAACGCTGTTAAGTGCAGCACCTAAGTGTACTGCAATAAATTAGACCAGAATTGAACCAGAAGGGAATTGAAGGTAACTGGATACATAGTCACAGTAACAATGTTTGTTTCTATTCTTACCCCCATAGTCCTTCACTTCCTACTAACCTCTCTAATTCCAACACCTAGTAATGAACTGGTTATCTTTCCCTCCATCTCACCACATTCTCAGAACTGTTCCTCAAGATACAATCCTGCGTGTCCAAACACAGACCGCCACCTCATGCCATCTCCAGGTCCCACCTAACAGATTTTCTGCTCCTCCTCTCTGCCAGCGATATCTCTCTAAATCCTGGTCCTCCTCACCACATCCCCACAGTCACTTCTACGTCCCTTTCACAAATTTCCACAACCCTTCTAAACTTATACCCATTCACCCAGCCTCCGCTCCACAGTCCCTCTAAGAGGAGCTCTATGGAACGCTCGCTCTGTCTGCAAACTTTCGTACAGCCATGATTTTTTCATTACTAGTAAACTCGCTTTCCTCGGCATCACTGAAACCTGGCTCACCCCCTCTGACATAGTGCAGCTGGAGAGGCTTTCTTTTGGTGGATTCCATCTTTCTCACACCCCCAACACAGCAATAGGTTTGGTGCAGAAGTTGGTTTTCTCCTGTCAGATAAGTACTCCTTCACCCCAATTCCACTACTCTCCCTTATTTTGAGGTGATCTCTTCTTCAAACCACATATCCAAGCCCTCTCCACATCCTGCTGACTCCAACTCAAAAATATTTCCCGAATCTGCAAACACGTCATCTCTGTCCATGGAATCTGTACAAGCCTTCGTCATCTCCCACCTTGACTACTGCAGCCTCCTGCTCTGTGGCCTCCTTTCTAACACATTAACCCCATAACTGCAAGAAAACTTTTTTTTTTTTTCAAATAAACACACTTTTGCTGATTAGAAATGTTGTTTTACCTCTTTTTTGTTTTTTCTTCTCCTCCTCTTCACCTATGGGACCTGACCCCTCACCAGGAGTTTCTTGTTTGGGAGAATTTCCTAGAAAATAAAAAAATAGTTGGTGCCAGGCAATATCTACATGAAGAAAGCTAATACACAATAATAAATACCGGTACCTAAAAATTTTGCAAACAGTCAAAAAGGAGAATAGATAGAAAGCAGAAATCTTAAAATGTTTTGCAATGGAAACAAAATACATCAGACAATTGTATACCTTCATTACAAATAGGTTTCAACTACATAAATTGTAGAACCTCTGAGAAACTAAAGACAATAAGGAATATACTACAATTTTGGTACAAGAAAAGAAAAAAAATTGGTGAGCACACAGAATATCGCAAAATTACACTAAAAAGAAGATAGCATAATAGTAATCAGCAATTTATTTGTCATATATATCCTAATGAACAGCTGTACAAAAAATATTTTCCAAGTAAAGTTTTTCACAGGTGACGTTCACATCTCATGTCATTGGGTATTTAGTGCCCACTACATGGTGATCTAAGGAGATCACCTGGTGATGAAAGCATATGATGGTTATTGCGCTCATCATATGCTCATAATCTCATATTAGATTTGTATAACTGTTTTGCTCCATCGTGCAAATATCATGTCACAGCGCCAGTTAATATTACTTTCCATAGAATGTGAGGCTGTTGCACTTGAGTGACGAGAAAAACAGGATTTTGGTTGCTTACCGTAAAATCCGTTTCTCGGAAGCCTTCATTGGGGGACACAGATAACCATGGGTGTATGCTGCTGCCACTAGGAGGCGCTGACACTATGCATATGCAAAAATAAAGGTTGGCTCCTCCTCTGCAGTATACACCCCACCGACTGCAGGAAGTAAATCAGTTAGTGAGTAGGAGTACAACATGATAGAATAACCAACGGACAACTCAACTGTAACAATAGCACATAGAAGAAGAAACAGGAGTTGTAGAAAAAAACATGGGAGGGTGCTGTGTCCCCCAATGAAGGCTTCCGAGAAACGGATTTTACGGTAAGCAACCAAAATCCTGTTTTCGCTATCTCTTCATTGGGGGACACAGATAACCATGGGACGTCCCAAAGCAGTCCATGGGGAGGGAAACAGCAGAAAGCTCTATTGCGATCAAAGAGCTTACCACTGCCGCCTGCAAGATACCTCTGCATAGGCTGGCGTCCACCGAAGCGTAGGTATGGACCCGGAACAATTTTGGCAAACCTGTGGATGGAAGACCGGGTTGCCGCTTTGCAGAGTTATAGGGCGGATGCCCCATGTGTACCGGCCAGGAGGCGCCCACTGCACGGGAAGAGTGAGCCTCTTCTTAACCAGTGAGCCTCCAAACTTGCGGACCTGATACAGCGCGCAATCGTAGCCTTGCAGGCGTGCGTCATCTGGATGACATAAGGAGATCCGACTTCCTAAGGGAAGCGGTCTTAGTGAGATAGATCCTCACTGCCCTGACCAGGTCTAGCCTGTTCAGTAAATGTTCCGGAGAATGAATCGGAACTGGGCAGACGGAAGGGATGACAAAGTCCTCAATCAGGTGAAAAAAAGGTGGATACCACCTTGGAAAGGAAAGAAGGCGGAAGGTCTGGCCGGTCTGGTAGCTTCTAGAAGTGTTCACCAGGAGATTGACGAACGCAGAACTACTGGGCCAATGTGGTGTGATCAAAAAGACCAGCACCTCTTCCGCTTTGATCTACTTCAAAGGCCTGGGAAGAAAGGTAAGGGAGAGCGCGAAGAGCGACCAGGCAATGGCTGTAGCATCGGCGACCCCGTGAGGGGAATGCGGGACCTGGACATGAATCGTGGAACTTTTCTGTACAGCCGGGAAGGGCATGAGATCCATGTCCGGAGTTCTCCCTTGACGACAGGCCAGATGGAAGACGTCCTGATGCAGGGACCAGTCTCCAGCAACGAGAAGCTCGCAGCTGAGAAAACGGCCGTCTAGTTGACCCGCCGGAAATATGAGCTGCGGATATTGTCGGAAAGTCGTCTCCGCTCAGAGAAGAATCCTGGATATCATGACCATCGCCAGGGGACTCCTGGACCCTCCTTGGTGATTGACGGATACCACCGCTGTGGCTTTATCCGACCAAATTTGCGGACGAACGGCACTGAAGATGTCAAGGTACTGGATAAGTACTAGGTCCCTAATCCTTGAAAAGGCCCTGAACGCCGTCATGATCTTTATGAAGTCCCTGGGAGCGGTCGCAAGCTCGAACAGCAGGGCAAGAAACTGGAAGAGATGCCGCTGTACTGCGAAACGCGGGAACCCCTGATGCGTTGGGCAAATCAGAACGTGAAGGTAAGAGTCTTGGATGACTCTGGATAATTCGGAAAAAGATTCTGCGTCCCTATGGAAGCAAATACTGAGCAGGGGGACTCCATCCTGAAAAGATCCAGGAGGACTCAAGATCAGAAAACTGGAGATCAGGAAACAACCACCTGGCTTGGGAGATACGGTGGGCTCTGGACCAAAGTGATGCCGAGGAAGGACCTGCCAGGTCCGGTGCTGGTGGGGCTACCGTGGAAGCTATGAGAGGGAAAGAGCCTGAAGGAAGCCTTCTTCCTGACTTGACAGGTCTGCGGCAAGCACTGACCGAACGGATCCTCCGTCGCCCGTGAAAAGGTCGAGGGGAGCGGAACTGGCGCTTCGCTACAGGAGGCCTGCGAGGTTGGACTGAGGAAAGAGAGTACTGGTGGCTCCAGAGGCCTAGTTTAATGATCTAGTCAAATCGTGGAACCAAACCGGTGTTCTCCCTGATAGGGGGGACAGGTAAGAGACCTCTCCGATGAAAGGTCCACTTGCCATGCTTTGAGCCAAATGTTCCTACAGATGGCCTCCATATTGCCAAATATGTCTCTGCATAGGGAATCTGGTCTGCAAGGACGGCAAGCTCACTCGGCAGGGCTCCCGCATGCCCTCACGAAGTTGTTTTGGCCCATCTGGCTATGGCCCTTGGTAGAGGCAGAGGCCGGGCAAAATGTAGAAGCCGTCGTTCCCAAGGCTGATCTGTCCAGCGATGCTATAACTCTTTCGTTGGAATCCTTGCGGGAGAAAAAAAGAAGGAAGTTGGAGAGTGATAAGGCTCTGCCTTGTACATAGGCCTGGTGAACAGTCCCACAAACTGGTGCCGGACGGTTGGGGGACAGAAGGGAAGATAGAGGAGAGTGTCAGCTTTGCAGGGCAGAGTAACTCACGGTTCCTGAAGTTCCGTGCAAATCCGTGGATTCAGAGCCGCAAATGAGGCGGCTACAGCCCCCCGACCAGCAGAAGAGAGGGAGCGGCGTGTCGGACTGTGCTGTAAGGAGAGGCGCGCGGGAGAAAAGCCCGCCAGAATTTGAAAGAAAAGGGGGCGGAGCTGGCGCTCTGACTAGGCCCGAAGTGAAGCCTGGCGAGGCCATGGCGGTCGCCACAAAAGAAGGCTCCAGCGCCGGTGCGCAGGCAGGGTCGCGGTGGCGGCTTCAGACAAGTCCGCGGCGGCTCGAAACAAGGCCGCAGCTACCAGACAAGGCCGCAGCGGCCACAAAAGGCTGCGGCGGTAACAGGATCGCTCCGAACAAGGCCGCGGCGGCGGCTCGCAAACGAGGCCGCTGCAGCGGCTCCCCGACATGGCCGCAGCCACAAGAGAGGACCGCAGCGGCGGCCCACAGAAAAAAAGGCCGTGGCGCCGGGCCGCAGGAGAGCCGCGTCGGCGGCTCTGGACAAGGCCACGGCCGGCCACAAAGGAAAGCCATGGCGCCGGCCCGCAGACAGGGCCGCGGCGGTGATCCCTGGCGGCGGCTCGCAAACAAGGCCGCGGCAGTGGCCCCCAAGAGAAGACCGTGGCAGCCCACAGAAAAGGCCGCGGCGCCGGGTAGTAGGCCGGCCTGGACAAGGCAGCGGCAGCCACAAAAGCCATGGCGCCGGCCCGCAGACAGGGTCGCGGCGGTGGCCCCGGGCAAGGCCGTGGCAGCGGCTCGCAAACAAGGCCGCGGCAGCAGCTCTCAGTCGAGGCCGCAGCGGTGGCCCGAGAGAAGGCCGCGGCGCCGGGCCGTAGGAGGGCCACGGCGGCGGCTCTGGTAAGGCTGCGGCGGCCCCACAAAGGAAGGCCGCGGCAGCAGTTTAGCCGCCAGGGGGGAAAGGGTGCCGCCGAATCCACCACATTCTTCTTTTCTTCTGTCTTCATCGCTGTGGAGGAAAGAGCGACAATACCTCCAATTATAGACGGACGTCCGGGATCCGGTCGCAGGACGTCCGAGTCTCCTTCACCGACAGGCTCTGGTGGGCGAGTGGGTGGGAGACAGAGGCAGGCCCGGGTTTCCTTTTTCAGATCACCTGTCCGTGTCAGGGATCTCTTTTGGGGTCCAGCCGAACCGACATATGAGGATACGGGGTGGCAGTACACGCCGTACTCATAGTCTCCGTGTGGGAGTACAGTAGTGACTGTTCACACTGTATCCCTCCGGAAGTACCTGAAAAGGAACGACGCACATTAGGTAGATATGGGTCTCAATAGAGACCCGTGTCCACCTCCTACTAACACTAAGCTAAAACTGATTTACTTTCTGCAGTCAGTGGGGTGTATACTGCAGAGGACGAGCCAACCTTTATTTTTGCATATGCATAGTGTCAGCACCTCCTAGTGGCAGCAGCATACACCCATGGTTATCTGTGTCCCCCAATGAAGCGATAGAGAAATGAAGATTTTGGGTACTCACCGTAAAATCTTTCTCGGAACCTTCATTAGGGGACACAGGTAACCTATGGGTGTATGCTGCTGCTACTAGTAGGATGACAACAGGCAATTAAAAAAAAAAGTTAGCTCCTCTTCAGTAGTACACACCCACCAACCGGAGCCAAATCGGTCAGTAAATGTGAAAGCATTAGGAAAAGCAATCTAAAACAAAATACAGACTAGCCCAACTTGACTTTTAGAAGAGAAGGTGCCGTGTCCCCCAATTAAAGCTCCGAGAAAGAATTTACGGTGAGTAACCAAAATCTTCATTTCTCTATCGCTTCATTGGGGAACACAGGAAACGTCCCAAAGCAGTACCCAAGTGTGTGTGGGGGGGGGGAGGGGGAAAGGGGCTAACCAAATGTAAAAGCAGAGACGAGAATCCCAGATCAGAAACTAGTCACTGTAATATGCCAAACATTTCTGCCCGGGTCCGAAATAGCCAAGGACGAGGAGGACAGGGAGTACTCTAACACCTGGAAAAGGTAAGAACAGATAACTAAGAAGCAACTTAGACAGCTGCCATAGAGGCCTAAAAAGAATGGTGCAGAAGGCCCACAGGCCCAGATGAAGAGAGTAGGAATGACAGTCTGCGTCCAGAATGTCAGTGGGAACCAGACTCGAAGACCGTTATGATGGCTCTCAAGACACGAGCAGGGAATATGAGTGACTGAGGAATCTGCTCCCGACACATAGGGTGCTCAGATGCACTCTGAACAGTTGCAATATATCCTAGAGACTGATGGTAGAAGGAAAAAATGGGGAGTGAGAAGGATCTCTCCCACAATGAATAAGAGAGGACCGAACACAGAAGCACTATGACCCGAGAAGGTCAGCAAGGGAGGACAACAAGGCAGGTCTAGAAAAACAGTCGGCGGAAAGGCTTTCCAGGGCCCAAGGAAGTATGACTTAAAAAGGGTACAAAGAAAAGGGCAGTAGAGTGTTCATAAAGTTAATAAGCATGCACAACCCACAGGAAAACTGGAAAGGATAAAAGCTAGTTTAGTTTGAAAGTAGACTCCTGACCTTAGGGAGCTGAAGAACAAACGAGAATCAAGGCCTGACATAAGGAGGTCAGAAGGGAGAGAAGAGGAAGGAGAGAATAAGAGGCTTTCCACACTTAGGCCGCAATCAAGACGTGATTGAAGAAACCAGACATTGAACACTGCGGTTCACGAGCCAGACCGTGAAACAGAAAGAAGAGAAAATCATGATAGTGAAGAGGATGCAGATGGAAACAGACACAGACGTTTCCAGAAGGAGACTGCAAGAAATAGACTACCTGTGCAACAGAGGACGGAAGGAAAGGGAAAGAGATGAAGTGTTGGAGAAAAAAATGCTGAGTTGTAGAATTTGGAAGCGGACTGAAAGACCCTGTAGAGCACCCTGTTTGCGTTTGGATCAATATTGGGTATATTCCGCCATAAACAACTTTAGCTGAGAAACATCTGATGAGAAAACTAGAGTTGAGCGAATTTGTTCGGATTCGAATGCCGATCCTGAATTTGCCATATTCGTGCCGAATGTATGTTTGATAATCGGTTCCGAACATATTCTGCAATTTCTACTCCCATTGACTCTAATGACGTTCAGCCGTGTTCGATGAATATTACAAAAACAATATTCGCTGCCGATCGTCTTCAGAACCGAATTCAAACAAATTCACTCAACTCTAGAGACAACCCTTCTCCTGTCAAAGGCTTTTCGCAGGTCGGGAAGCAGATAGAACGTAACTAACTGTGGACGAGTGAACTGCTGAAACACCAGTCAGTCCATGACCAGATATCTCTGCTGAGGATAACTACGATAGAGTTGCACCTTGGAAGGGAGCAGAAAAAACTTAAGTGTTTCTTCTTGGAAAGTAATAGAGATGAAGAATGGAGGGCGGCTTACCTAGTCTACAGGCGTTCCTGAATTGTGCAACGCTGGAATAAAGTTCCTAGCTGAGAAGAAGGATGTCCGTCAACACGAACTTCCTTCGCTCTGGAGGGGCCCTTTACGACGAAGGAGGGTAGGACACCGCTGCTAGGCTAGGAATAAGAGTATGCTCGGACGAGAGGGCATAGGAAGGAAGTTAGGGCGATTGAGTTACAAGAAGAGCAAAGAACATTTCTTCAGGAGAGAAAAGCTGATCGTGTTTCAAGAAGGATACAGAACCCTTCTTTGGGGAGAAAAGGACTGCTCATGTCCATGATGAACCAGACAACTGAGGAGCAACCGATAATCAAGGCGAGGAGCATGATATGAAGTGGGTCTGCCTCGCTAGATAGTGGACAGAGCACTTGGGTCGCTGCTGTAACCAGTCCTATGGTACGTAGTAGATGGTGTGTCTGATTTACCAAATACCAGACAGGCCACTTGTCTTGCTGCTGTGATAGGCAATGTGGTATGTGGTAGATGATGTGTCTGACTCAATGGATAGTGGACAGTGCATGTGGACCGCTGCTGCAATCAACCATGAGATACGTGGTAGATAGAGTGTCTGATTCCCTGAATAGTGGACAAGAAACGCAGACCGCTGCTGCAGTCGAACATGAGGTACGTGTTGGAGGGTGCGTGACTTAACGTTTAGCAGGCTGAACACTAGTACCGCTGCTGCAATTGACCAAGAGATATGTGGTGCATGATGCATCTGATTCACTAACTAGTGGACAAAGCGTGGACCGCTGCTGCAAAATGAGGTAGGTGGTGTGTCTGACTCACTGGATAGTGGACAGAACACTAGTGCAGCTGTTGCGATTGGCCCTATAGTATATTACGACTGATCACCAGGAGAGTGAGGGCACAGGAAAAATT
>JARQOD010000001.1:810956684-811000651 GCA_033576555.1 Oophaga sylvatica
TTTTATGTTTTGGTGCTTTTATACAATAAAAACAGTTTTATATAAAAAATAATTATTTTTGCATCGCTTTATTCTGCGAGCTATAGCTTTTTTATTTTTTCGCTGTGGCAGTTCGTTTTTTGCGGGACAAGATGATGTTTTCAGCGGTACAATGTTTATTTATATCCATATTTTTGATCGCGTGTTATTCCACTTTTTGTTCGGTTGTAATGTATGTAGTACAGTTCATATAGCGTCTTGTGCTTGGGTGCGATGAAAACACAGGAGTCACAGGTTTGATATAGAAAAGTCCTGTATTACTTCATACAAGTTGGCAGAAATAGTCACACAGTTTGCAGACACAGAAACAGGAGACACAGCAGGCCAGAGTAATCCAAGCTCAGCAATCACTCTCCAATACAGATTCAGGATCTTCTTCTCTGTTACCGTAAGTCCATGCAAACGTGGGTCTTTCAAAGAGCAGGGTTCAGAGTCCACAAGTGCTTCAGAGTTCCTCAGTAGGAATAGCTGGAGTACAAGGTCCAAGGCTTACAGGAGTCAAGTCACAGGTTCACTGCAGGCTAGATTCTGAAGCACTGATTGCTCAGCTGTGGCTGCTTAAGAAGCAAAGGAGAGAATCAGGGCGGGAACATGCAAGCTGGAAACTCCATTTTGACTGAGGGCAAGATAGCTGCAGCAAGACAGAAAGTAAAATGGCTGACGAACAAACTGAGTTTCAGGAATATATACATAGAACCTTACATTACTCCCCCTTAAGGACAACCTCCGGATGACCTCAGACCAGGCTTGTGTGGGTACCTCTGATGAAACTGACGGAGCAAGCGAGGAGCATTAACGTTATTGACTGGTTCCCATGAGTTGTCCTCCACTGGGTAGCCCTGCCATTTAATCAGATATTGTAACTGATTTCTATACAACCTGGAATCTAAAATCCTTTCCACCACAAATTCTTCCTGACCATCGACTAGCACTGGGTCAGGGCAAGGAGAGGAACGTCCAGGAAACGTATTGGGTGTCGCAGCCTTTAGTAGGGATACATGAAAGACAGGGTGGATTCTCATAGTTCTGGGCAGTTGAAGACGACAAGCAACGGCACTTATAATTTTACTGATTTTATAGGGTCCAATGTACTTATGTCCCAACTTAGACGATGGAATCCTTAACTTAAGATTTCTGGTTGACAGCCAGACCAAGTCTCCTACCTTGAAAGCTGGTGCAGGTTTACGAAATTTATCTGCTGCTTTTTTGTACCTTTCTTGAGCCGATTCCAGATTTTCCTTTAGAAGATCCATATTCTTCTGTAAAGACGTGATTCTTTCAGCCACTGCTGGTAAAGGCGTTTCTATGGGAAATCGTGGTAGAATGTTAGGATGATAACCTAGATTAGAGTAAAAAGGAGACTGTTTAGTGGAGGCACTCTGAGAGTTGTTATACGAGAACTCAGCTAATGGAAGTAGATCCACCCAATCATCCTGTAGGTGGCAGATAAAGCAGCGGAGATACTGCTCCAGGGTTTGATTGGTTCGTTCGGTCTGTCCATTAGTCTGGGGATGAAAAGCAGAAGAAAGGTTTACTTTAATGTCCAATGCTGCACAGAAATTTTGCCAAAACCTAGAAGTGAATTGCACCCCTCGATCCGAAATAACCTCATCCGGTACTCCATGTAAGCGAAACACATCTTTAATCATCAAATCTGATGTCTGTTTTGCAGTGGGTAAGCCGACACAAGGGATAAAATGAGCTGCCTTTGTTAGACGGTCAACCACCACTAGAATGGTGTTCTTCCCCTGAGAGGTTGGTAACTCCACAATGAAGTCCATAGAAATGGATCCCCACGGGCGGGACGGGGTGGGAAGAGGCTGTAACAGACCAGTTGGTGAGGAGTGAGGTGTTTTGCACCTTGCACAAACCTCACATGAAGTGACATAATTCAAAACATCCTTCCTGCAAGTGGGCCACCAAAAGAAACAAGAAAGAAATTCCTGTGTCTTTAGAATTCCTCTATGCCAGCTATCTTGGAATCGTGAATGAGTTGCAATACTCTTAATCTGACTGTTTCAGGAATATACAGACGTTGTCCCTGAATCCACACACCATTCTTAAAGACAAGACTTACGTCCCTTGGGGGTTGTGCCAAAAAGGAATCCGCATGGTATGCTTCCTTGATGTCCTTAAGTAGGTCTTGATTATGAATTACTCCTAGGAATCTAGAGTCAGGAAGAATAGTCTTAGGAGGAGTAATTGGACGTGTCTCTGCTGAGTAAATCCTAGAGAGTGCATCAGCCTTTCCATTGCGCGATCCTGCTCTATAAGAGATGATAAAATTAAATTGGTTTAAGAAAAGATTCCAGCGAGCCTGGCGAGGAGTCAGGCACTTAGCCGACCTGATAAACTCAAGGTTACGATGGTCTGTCAGGACGACTATTTGCTGTGCAGCTCCCTGAAGAAGGTGTCTCAATTCTTTGAAGGCGGCAATAATGGCCAACAACTCTCTATTGCCCACATCGTAGTTCCTCTCAGCCGAAGACAACTGCTGGGAAAAGAAGGCACAGGGATGCAAGACATTCTTCTCACCTGTTCTCTGAGAGAGTATAGCTCCAACGGCACAGTCTGAAGCATCCACCTCTATTATGAAGGCAAGCTCGGGGTTGGGATGTACTAGGATAGGTGCAGTGGTAAATTTATCTTTTAGACGGGAAAATGCTTCCTGGGCTTGGGGAGTCCAGGAAAACCTAGACTCTTTCCGGGTAAGTTGAGTGATAGGTGACACTACCTCAGAGAAATTTCTAATGAAACGTCTATAGAAGTTGGCAAACCCGATGAAGCGCTGTACCTCCTTCACATTTCTAGGACTTGGCCAATCCTTGATGGCTTGGGTTTTGCTTCCATCCATACTAATTCCTTGTGTAGACAGTACATACCCCAGAAATTGAATTTCGGTCCTATGGAATTCACACTTTTCAAGTTTGATGTAAAGATGATTTTGTCTTAGACGTTCCAAGACCATTCTCACATGTCCATGATGTTCCTCTGTGGAGTTAGAAAAAATTAGAATATCATCCAAATAAATTACCACAAATGTATCTAGGAGATCCTGAAGATGTCATTCACCAAGTGTTGGAAAGTGGCTGGGGCGGTACTCAGACCAAAAGGCATAACTAGATATTCAAAGTGTCCATAGCGTGACCTGAATGCAGTCTTCCATTCATCCCCAGGTCTAATACGGACTAAGTTATAGGCCCCACGAAGATCTAGTTTAGAAAAAATTTTGGCATGTCGCACTCTCTCCAATAACTCAGGGATTAAAGGCAATGGATAACGGTTTCTAATAGTAACCTTATTGAGTTCCCTATAGTCTACGCATGGTCTCAGAGATCCATCTTTCTTCTTTACAAAGAAGATGGGTGCACCTGCAGGAGATGAAGAGGGGCGTATGAAGCCCTTGGCTAGATTTTCATCTATGTAATCCTTTAAAGCCTTTAGCTCGGGCCCCGCCAGGGGTAGATCTTACCAAAAGGTATCTCTGCTCCAGGCAATAATTCAATTGGACAATCATATGGACGGTGAGGAGGAAGCTGGTCAGCGTTCTTCTTGTCACATAAATCCACATAGTCCTGGTATACAGCTGGTAGTTCAGGGACTGACATGATTCCTTTAGGAACAGAGCAAGCTGAAACTTTTGGACTCATCTGTTTCTCTGGAAAGTGTAATTCCTTGGTCTCCCAATTAATGGTAGGATTCTGAGCCTGCAGCCATGGTAGCCCTAGAATAATGGGAAAGTGGGGAGAAGAGATAAGCATAAAGGACAGTTTCTCTTGATGATCTTTACCCATAAGAACCCTCAAAGGCTCTGTTTCCTGATCCACTGGTCCAGAGGTCAGCAGGGAGCCATCCACAGTTTCCATCTGTACTGGAGTAGCCTTCTTCACTGAACGTATTCCCTGTTTCAGAGCAAAGGAGACATCCATAAAATTTCCACTTGCCCCTGAGTCGATCATAGCAGAGCTAGACACCCAAGCTGAGTCAACCCAGAGTTTGATGGAAAGAAAGCAATGAGAATTGTTTTTCTTACAACTCAGCTGGGACACCGCTGAGGAAACTTGAAAAATGGCAGCGTTTACACAGTCAACGTCCTCAGAGGTAACGGAGTTTAAGTCCGAGAAATCAAGATCTGTTGCTGCAGATCTCTCTGGAGCCTGAGGCTCGGACCTGACAGATCCCCTCTCGCAACACTCACAATGAATGAGTGCTGCAGTAGTCTTACGAGAACGGCTGGGGCAGTTTATAATGAAGTGCCCTGACTTACCACAATAGAAACATAGATTCTCCTTAAACGATGTTCCTTGCGTGCATCACTAACCCGTCGTTGTAAAGAGTCTACCTGCATGGGTTCAGGTTCAGGTTCCCGTGTAATCCTACTCAAAGGTTCCTTAGCTGGAGAGGAAGGTAGGAAAAGGTTAGTACGATTGCTTTCGAACCATCTCTCTTGCCTGCGTTCAGTCAGACGAGTATCAATACGGATGCAGTAGTTAATAAAGTCACCTAACGCAGTGGGAGGGTCGGCACGAGCAAGTTCATCCTTAATCAGTGGAGATAACCCCTTTCGAAAAATAGATTTTTTGGCGGAACTGTCCCAGGTGGTATCAAGGGCCCATCTCCTGAAATCCAAGGCATATTCAGCTACCGAGTGCTTACCTTGGCGCAAAGCTAACATGGCTGCTTCAGCTGTTGCACCTCGATTGGGGTCATCAAACACCTGCCCCATGGCTGAAATAAAATCATCAAGGTGATTCAAACAATCATCCTCAGTCTCAATCAGAGGGTTTGCCCACATTAAAGCCTTGTTGGTAAGCAACATAATTATAGTAAGCACCTTAGATCGTTCAGTGGGAAATTGTGAAGCATGTGCAGAAAAAAAAAGATTGCATTGATTAATAAATCCCCTGAATTTCTCACGTTCACCGCCAAAACGAAAAGGGGGCAACTTGGGAATCCCAGCACTCGGGGCTACGGCAGGAGCCTGGACTCGCCCCTCTAGAACCTCAATCCTGGCTCGCAAATCCTGGGTAGTCTGTCCAACCACTTGCAAATTGTGATTATTGAGGTCCTGTAGATTTGTAAAACGGGTCTTTATATTCTGCAAATCTGCAAGGATATTATCAGTCACTCCGCAAAGTTCCTTTATGCGGGCCTCCATTTTCCAGATCTTTTAAGACAGGATTACTGGAAGAAGAGGAGAGAGAAAAAAAAAACAATAGTGTTCACCTGTGGCAACACTGCAGAGAGAAAAAAAAATTAAGTGAACTGCTCACCTGGAATGGTTGTGAGAAGTCACAACCACTATCATCACAGAAAGTTTCAACCAGACATCTGATATCCAGAGTTACAGCAGACAAAAAAGAGAAAAGAAAGGAAAAAAAAACAATAGTGTTTACCTGTGGTAACACTGCAAAAAGAAAAAACTTAAGGGAATTGCTCACCTGGAATGGTTGTGAGAAGTCACAACCACTGTCATCACAGAAAGTACAACCGGACGTCTGATATCCACAGTACAGCAGACACAGCCTTCCAGACCCAGCAGACACTAACGTTTTGGCTTCAGAATCTTGTAATGTATGTAGTACAGTTCATATAGCGTCTTGTGCTTGGGTGCGATGAAAACACAGGAGTCACAGGTTTGATATAGAAAAGTCCTGTATTACTTCATACAAGTTGGCAGAAATAGTCACACAGTTTGCAGACACAGAAACAGGAGACACAGCAGGCCAGAGTAATCCAAGCTCAGCAATCACTCTCCAATACAGATTCAGGATCTTCTTCTCTGTTACCGTAAGTCCATGCAAACGTGGGTCTTTCAAAGAGCAGGGTTCAGAGTCCACAAGTGCTTCAGAGTTCCTCAGTAGGAATAGCTGGAGTACAAGGTCCAAGGCTTACAGGAGTCAAGTCACAGGTTCACTGCAGGCTAGATTCTGAAGCACTGATTGCTCAGCTGTGGCTGCTTAAGAAGCAAAGGAGAGAATCAGGGCGGGAACATGCAAGCTGGAAACTCCATTTTGACTGAGGGCAAGATAGCTGCAGCAAGACAGAAAGTAAAATGGCTGACGAACAAACTGAGTTTCAGGAATATATACATAGAACCTTACATCGGTGGTATGATAATTAAGCATTGTTTTTTTGCTTTTTTTTTTAAGGGGTTCACTAAAGGGGTTAACTAGTGGGACAGTTTTATAGGGCGGGTCGTTACGGATGCGCTGATACTAAATATGTGTACTTTTATTTTTTTTTATTTACCTAAAGAAATCAATTTATTGGGGAATTATTTTCTTTTAGGATTTTTTTAAAATTATTTTTACATATGTTAATTTTTTCTTTTTTTACTTTTTTACTTTGTCCCAGGGTGGGGCATCACTATATAGTGTCAGATCGCTGATCTGACAGTTTGCAGAGAACTCTGTCAGATCAGCGATCAGACAGGCAGTGCTGGAGGCTTGCTGGTGCCTGCTCTCAGCAGGCACTGACAAGCCACCTCCCTGCAGGACCCGGAAGGACCCCGCGGCCATCTTGGATCTGGGGGCCTACAGGGAGGAGGCCCTCGGAACAGCGCAATCACATTCCTATGCCCTATGCCACCGGAACACTGCGATCATGTTTGATCGCTGTGTGGCTGAGGTTAAAGTGACAAGAGTGGTCCGTGACTGCTCCTGGAACATAGTGCCGGGTGTCAGCTGTGATAATCAGCTGACACCCGGCCGCGGTCAGCCGCGCTCCCCCCGTGAGCGCGTCTGATCGCATATGACATACTATCCCGTCCACGGTCATACGGGCCCGGGTCCCCTGGATGGGATAGTACGTCTGATGTCAGAAAGGGGTTAAACGCAGCTAGACTCGAATGAAGGAGTAGAACCATCTCAGGGAGGATCACAAGGAAATGGACAGCATGTAACTTAAATTTGAGTGTCTGAGCAAAGGATCGGAATACTTATGACCATGTGATATCAGTTTTTCTTTTTTAATAAATTTGCAAAAATTTCTACATTTCTGTTTTTTTCAGTCAAGATGGGGTGCAGAGTGTACATTAATGAGAAAAAAAATGAACTTTTTTGAATTTACCAAATGGCTGCAATGAAACAAAGAGGGAAAAATTTAAAGGGGTCTGAATATTTTCCGTACCCACTGTAATTAGGGATGTTGTTGTGTTCAGAATTAGCTAGTTACATTTAAAGAAGCACATTCTCCCTTTCTACCCACTTAATCTTTTCAATTAAGTCGATGACATCATGTGATTAAAAACTGGCTAGCTGATCGTTCTAAGCTCTATGTAGAAACAGGAGGTCAATTTTCACTGTATGAATCCCTGGCAAAGGAGATGGAGGGAGCACCTGGGTCAGGAGTTGAAGAGGGGAATGATAACTGCAGGGACAAGAGACTTCCTGTTTCTACATAGAGAAGGGAAAACAGAAGAATTAGCTGGGTAGAAGGGCAAAATGAGCAATTGTAAGTAGAGTTGAGCGAATTTTTCAATATTTGGTTCAGATTATGATCGCCGACGAATATTGCATTTGCAATATTCGGCAAACACAGCCAAACGTTATTAGAATCAGTGGGAGTAGAAATGAACAAATATGTTCGGAAACGATCATCAAACATAAATTCGGCACGAATAGGGTACCAATATCGCACAAATATGGCAAATTCGGATTCGGTGGTCATTTCCGAACATATCGCTCAACTCTAATTGTAAGTACAGTACAGCAGGGGTGGGGAACCTCCCATCCATGAACGGCCTGTAATATCCTTTCTTCCGGCCCCTGGGTAGATTCCCAGGGGACACAGTGCTCAGGCCAGCAGCCCTGTTTCGCCAGCCCTTTAATTGCTCCTTACACTGTGACATGGAGAGTCCCACAGCAGGGCTTAACAGCACTAATTTTAACTGAACATCCTCAGACGCATATTCAGTTGAAATGTATTGCGGACCAGAAAGCCACCATCTCCCTGCATCAAAATAGTTAAAATAGTCGCCAGCCTACCAGAAGTGACGTCACTGCCATGTGCCAGCACCAGATATGGAGCAGCAAGAGGAGCTTTGTTGTAGAAGAGCAGAAAGTGGGAGGACATAGGAGTTAGAGGGCATTATTAAATAATGGGGCTTAGGCAGGGGAAAATTATTACATAAAGAGTCCAGGATAGGGGATGTTATTAAACGGCCCAGGATTGGCAACATAATTACTGAATGGAGACCAGAATAAGGAACATAAATTATTAGTTTATGGTGCCAAGTAGGGGACATAATTGCTGTAATGTATTTTACTTTTGAGGATACTTTTTTTCCATTGGGGGAACAAAATGGGGGTCCTTTTATTGTACAGGGCGGCTGTAATGCCTGCTGCAGCGCAGTACCGCACAATTTCCACCAGGGGGGTGCGGGTGAAGGAAAAAAGAAAACAGCGAAACACCACAGTGCAGCAGGCGGGCTCCACTAGGTGGCGGGAGAGTAGTCAGCAAAAGAGAGGGAACGCAGTACCAGAGGACACAGCAATACACGTGGTCAGAAACAAGCCAGAAAAGTCAGAGACGGTCGAAAGCAAGAACGCCAGAGATGGAAGACAGTCAAACAGGTCAGAGGACAAGCTGGGTCAAATACCAAGGGGTCACAACACATAGAGCAAGTACTAAGATGAGTGAAGTCACAGGGGAGAGGCGGAACGGGACCTAGGTAAACGGGCAGGGGAGGACAAATCAGGTATAACGGGGTCAGCCGCTCAAGCCGGAGGCAGGAACTATAACTGACGCTGCCTGCAGGTAGCAGCAGACTGAAATAGCCAAACAGATACCAAAATGAGGCAGGGAAGGTTAACCCCGCATAACCAAACCGGGGAGAGGATAATCAGAAACAAACCCCGACCTGGATCATGACAGCGGCACTTTGTCGCATTTTTCTTTATTTGGCACAGTGTAGATGGGGAAAAAAATGGGGAATGTGCTCTAGAAATGATCAGATATAGATATGTCTTACTTTATGCAGAGACGAGTCCTGTCTGTAAGATGTCATAGATAGCAGTCTTCTCCAGATGGAGAAGAAAAGCTAAGATTAATTACTTCAACTAGAGACATCATTAGTAAGTCACTGTATTACATGTACACTCACACTTTATACTATCTACAGAGCTCCTGTGTATAATGTCACTGGTGATCCCTGTATTACCTGTACACTATACACTATATACAGAGCTCCTGTGTATAATGTTACCAGTGATCACTGTATTATCTGTACCCTATACACTATATACAGAGCTCCTGTGTATAATGTTACTGGTGATTACAGTATTACCTGTACACTGACACTATCTACAGAGCTCCTGTGTATAATGTTACTGGTGATCACTGTATATTACCTGTATACTATATACAGAGCTCCTGTGTATAATGTCACTGGTGATCACTATTACCTGTACACTGACACTATACACAGAGCTCATGTGTATAATGTCACAGGTGATCACTGTATATTACCTGTACACTGACACTATATACAGAGCTCCTGTGTATAATGTCACTGGTGATCACTGTATTACCTGTACACTGACACTATATACAGAGCTCCTGTGTATAATGTCACGGTGGTCATTGTATTACCTGTACACTCACACTTTATACTATCTACAGAGCTCCTGTGTTTAATGTCACTGTTGATCCCTGTATTACATGCACACTATACACTATATACAGAGCTCCTGTGTATAATGTCACCAGTGGTATTATTAGTATAGTGGTTTTTATTAATCATCAGTATTTAGTCACTACATAATGATAATATTGTGGTCTGGTCATGGTGTGGCGGTATTTGTCCCTTGTATGTGGTTTTATTCAGTCACTATGTGGTGGTAATATGTAGTCTGTCATTGGTGGTATTTATTCCTTGTATATTGTATTATTGAGTCACTATGTGGTGGTAATATGTGGTCTTGTAATGGTGTGGCATTATTTGTCTTTTGTATGTAGTATTATTCAGTCACTATGTGGTCTGGACAAAGTGTCGTGGTACTTGTTCTTTTTATGTGGTATTATTCAGTCACTGTGGTGGTGATATGTGGTCCGGTCATGGTGTGGTAGTATTTGTCCCTTGTATATGGTATTATTCAGTCACTATGTGGTGGTAATATGTAGTCTGTCATTGTGTGGTGGTATTTATCCTTTTTGTATGTGTATATTCAGTCACTGTGTGGTGGTAATATGTGGTCTGGTCATTGTTTGGTGGTATTTATACCCTGTATATGGTATTATTCAGTCACTATGTGGTGGTGAAATGTGGTCCGGTCTTTTTATGACGGTATTTGTCTCTTGTATGTAGTATTATTCACTCAGTATGTCAAGGAAGTATGTGGTGTAGTGTTATTCGCTCACTATGTCGAGGTAATATGTGATCTGGCCATGGTATGGCAGTGTTCCCTTGTATTTAGTATTTTTCAGGCTCTATGTGGTGATATGTGATTTTGTCGTGATGTGGCAGTATATGTCTCTTGTATGTGGAAATATTTGGTCACTATGTAGTGATTGTCATAGATGTAATTGTAAAATCTATAAAGCCAATTTCATAACTCATGTCACCCTCCCCTCTGCAAACAGGTAAAGTTGGTTATCTGATCAATCACAGACATGAATTCCAGGCACAGCTTGCAAAAGAATGTGGACGGCGACAGATTTATGGTCTGTGGAAATGTCCTATGGCTGTAACCTCTTTTTCTTCAGATAATATATACACTGCTCAAAAAAATAAAGGGAACACTCAAATAACATATCCTAGATCTTAATGAATGAAATATTCTCATTGAATACTTTGTTCGGTACAAAGGTGAATGTGCTGACAACAAAATCACACAAAAATCATCAATGGAAATTAAATTTATTACCCAATGGAGGCCTGGATTTTGAGTCACACCCAAAATTAAAGTGGAATGTAATGTCTTTAAAACAAGTCAAAATGATGCTCAGTAGTGTGTGTGGCCTCCACGTGCCTGTATGACCTCCCAACTGTACAACGCCTGGGCATGCTCCTGATGAGTCAGCGGATGGTCTTCTGAGGGACCTCCTCCCAGACCTGGACTAAGGCACCCGCCAACTCCTGGACTGTCTGTGGTGCAATTGGTGGATGGAGTGAGACATGATGTCCCAGATGTGCTCAATCGGATTCAGGTCTGGGGAACGGGCAGGTCAGTCCATAGCTTCAATGCCTTCATCTTGCAGGAACTGCTGACACACTCCAGCCACATGAGGTCTGGCATTGTCCTGCATTAGGAGGATCCCATGTCCAACCGCACCAGCATATGGTCTCACAAGGGGTCTGAGGATCTCCTCTTGGTACCTAATGGTAGTCAGGCTGCTTCTGGTGGGCACATGAAGGGCTGTGCAGCCCTCCAAAGATATGCCACCCCACACCATTACTGATCCACTGCCAAACCGGTCATGCTGAAGGATGTTGCAGACAGCAGATCTCTCTCCATAGCGTCTCCAGACTCTCACGCCTGTCACATGTGCTCAGTGTGAACCTGCTTTCATCTGTGAAGAGCACAGGGCGCCAGTGGTGAATTTGCCAATCCTGGTGTTCTGTGGCAAATGCCTTGGCACGGTGCTGGGCTGCACGGTGTTGGGCTGTGAGCACAACCCCCATCTGTGGACGTCGGGCACTCAGACCATCCTCATGGAGTCGGTTTCTAACTGTGCAGACACATGCACATTTGTGACCTGCTGGAGGTCATTTTGCAGGGCTCTGGCAGTGCTCCTCCTGTTCCTCCTTGCACAAAGGTGGAGGTAGCGGTCCTGCTGCTGGGTTGTTACACTCCTACAGCCCCCTCCACATCTCCTGGTTACTGGCCTCTCTCCTGGTAGCGCCTTCAGCCTCTGGACACTACGCTGACAGAAACAGCAAACTTTCTTGCCACAGCTCGCATTGATGTGCCATCCTGGATGAGCTGCACTACCTGAGCCACTTGTCTGGGTTGTAGAGTCCGTCTTATGCTACCACGAGTGTGAAAGCACAACCAACATTCAAAAGTGACCAAAACAGCCAGAAAGCATTGGTACTGAGATGTGGTCCCCACCTGCAGAACCACTCCTTTATTGAGTGTGTCTTGATAATTGCCAATAATTTCCATCTGTTGTCTATTCCATTTGTACAGCACCATGTGAAATTGATTGCCAATCAGTGTTGCTTCCTATGTGGACAGTTTGATTTCACAGAAGTTTGATTTACTTGGAGTTATATTCTGTTGTTTAAGTGTTACCTTTTTTTTGAGCAGTGTATATACAACCCCTGGCAAAAATTATGGATTCACCGGCCTTAGAAGATGTTCATTCAGTTGTTTAAATTTAAAAAAGTTGTTTAAAAAAGCAGATCACAGATATGGCACAAAACTGAAGTCATTTCAAATGGCAGCTTTCTGGCTTTAAGTAACACTAAAAGAAATCAAGAACAAAAAATGTGGTAGTCAGAAATGGTTATTTTTTTAACCAAGCATAGGGGAAAAATTATGGAATCACTGAATTCTGAAGAAAAAAATTATGGAATTACCCTGTAAATTTTCTTTCCCAAAAGTAACACCTGCATCAAATTAGCTCTGCTCGTTAGTCTGCAAAAAAGGAGTGTTCACACCTTGGAGAGCTGTTGCATCAACTGGACTGACATGAATCATGGCTCCAACAGGAGAGATGTCAATTGAAACAAAGGAGAGGATTATCAAACTCTTAAAAGAGGGTAAATCATCACAGTCAGCTGTGTTTAAAATCTGGACCAAATACAAACAACATGAGAAGGTTGTTGAAGGCAAACATACTGGTAGACCAAGGAAGACATCAAAGCGTCAAGACCGGAAACTTAAAGCAATATGTCTCCAAAACTGGAAATGCACAACAAAACAAATGAGGAATGAATGGGTGGAAACTGGAGTCAATGTCTGTGTTTGAACTGTAAGAAACAGCCTAAAGGAAATGGGATTTACAGATGACTGGATGAAAGTCATATTCAGTGATGAATCACGAATCTGCATTGGGCAAAGTGATGATGCTGGTACTTTTGTTTGGTGCTATTCAAGTGAGATTTATAAAGATGACTGCCTGAAGAGAACATGCAAATTTCCACAGTCATCGATGATATGGGGCTGCATGTCAGGTAAAGTCACTGAGGAGATGGCTGTCATTACATCTTCAATAAATGCCCAAGTTTATGTTGATATTTTGGACACTTTTCTTATCCCATTAATTGAAAAGATGTTTGGGGATGATAAAATCATTTTTCAAGATGATAATGCATCCTGCCATAGGGCAAAAACTGTGAAAACATTCCTTGAAAAAAAAACACATAATGTCAATGTCATGGCTTGCAAATAGTCCGGATCTCAAACCAATTGAAAATCTTGGTGGAAGTTGAAGAAAATGGTCCATGACAAGGCTCCAACCTGCAAAGCTGATCTGGCAACAGTAATCAGAAAAAGTTGGAGCCAGATTGATGAACAGTACTGTTTGACACTCATTAAGTCCATGCCTCAGAGACTGCAAGCTGTTGTAAAAGCCAGAGGTGGTGCAACAAGATACTAGTGATGTGTTGGAGTGTTTTTTTGTTTGTTTGTTTTTCATGATTAAATAATTTTTTTTCCCTCAGAATTGAGTGATTCCATAATTTTTCCCCTATGCTTGGTTAAAAAAATAACCATTACTATCACATTTTTTGTTCTTGATTTCTTTTAGTGTTACTTAAAGCCAGAAAGTTACCATTTGAAATGACTTCAGTTTTGTGCCATGTCTGTGATCTGCTTTTTTTTAAACAAAATTAAACAACTGAATGAACATCCTCCAAGGGCTGTGTTTCCATAATTTTTTCCATGGGTTGTAGTAGTGTCGGTTTCTCCTATGTAATGTATACAGCTGATTTCACACTGTGTTCTATGTTATGTGACCAATGATAATTTCCCACTTTGTTGAGACAGGCAGTGTAACATACATCTATGTTCAGAATATTTAACTGTTACGACTCACGAGTTCTTTACAAAACCTATCACAAAAAGCACTTTGAACCCCCAAGTGCTTCACACAAGTTTATAACGTAGAGCCGTAAAATTAAAAAATCATATTTTTTCCACAAAAATGATCTTTTCACCCCAATTTTTATTTTCCCAAGGGTAACAAGACCTCAAAAATTATTGTGCAATTTATCCTGAGTACACTGATACCCAATATGTGGGGGTAAACCACTGTTTGGGTGCATGGCAGAGCTCGGAAGGGAAGGAGCGCAGTTTGACTTTTTCAACGCAGAATTGGCTGTATGCCATGTCGCGTTTGGAGAGCCCCTGATGTGCCTAAACAGTGGAAACCCCCCACAAGTGACACCATTTTGGAAACTAGACTCCTTAAGGAACTTATCTAGATCTGTTGGGAGCACATTCAACCCCCAAATGTTTCACTAAAGTTTATAATGCCTGGTTGTAAAAGCAAACAAAAGAAAAAATTCCACAAAAAATGACTTTTTAGTCCCCAATTTTTGATTTTTCACAAGGAAATTGGACCCCAAAAGTTGTTGTCCAATTTGTCCTGAGTAAGCTGATACCCCATATGTGGGGTGTAAATACTGTTTGGGTGCACGGCAGGGCTCGGAAAGGAAGTAATGACATTTTGGAATGCAGACTTTGATGGGTGTCATGTTCAGTTTGCAGAGTCCCTGATGTGCCTAAACAGTGGAAACCCCCCACAAGTGACCTCATTTTGGAAACTAGACCCCCTAAGGAACTTATCTAGATCTGTGGTGAGCTTCACACAAGTTTATAATGCCCGGGCATGAAAATAAAAAATCCTAGTTTTTCCCACAAAAATGATCTTTTAGTCACCAATTTTTTATTTTCCCAAGGGTAAGGGGTGAAATTGGACCCTAAAAGTTGTTGTCCAATTTGTATCGAGTACGCTGATACCCTATATGTTGGAGAAAACTACTGTGTGGGGGCACGTTGGGGCTCGGAATAGAAGTAGTGACGTTTAGTAATGCAGACTTTGATGGAATGGTCTGCGGGTGTCATGTCGCGTTTGGAGAGCCCCTGATGTGCCTAAACAGTGGAAACCCCCCATAAGTGACCCTATTTTGTAAACTAGACCCCCAAAGGAACTTATCTAGATGTGTGGTGAGCGCTTTGAACCCCCAAGTGCTTCACAGAAGTTTATAACGCCCGGACGTGAAAATAAAAAAATATTTTTTCCACAAACATGATCTTTTAGTCCCCAGTTTTTTTGTTCCCAAAGGTAACAGGAGAAATTGGACCCAAAAAGTTGTTTTCCAATTTGTCCTGAGTACGCTGATACCCTATTTGTGGGAGAAAACTACTGTTAGGGCACACGTCGGGGCTCGGAAGTGAAGTAGTGACGGTTTGCATTGCAGACTTTGATGGAATGGTCTGTGGGTGTCATGTCGCGTTTGGAGAGCCCCTGATGTGCCTAAACAGTGGAAAGCCCACACAATTGACCCCATTTTGGAAACTAGACCCCCAAAGGAACTTATTTAGATGTGTGGTGAGAACTTTGAACCCAAGTGCTTCATAGAAGTTTATAACGTAGAGCCATAAAAATAATAAATCATATTTTTTTCTACAAAAACTATATTTTCTCCCCCAATTTTTTATTTTCCGAAGGGTAACAGAAGAAATTGGACCCTAAGAGTTATTGTGCAATTTGTCCTAAGTATGCTGATACCCAATATGTGGGGGTAAACTACTGTTTGGTCGCATGGCAGAGCTCAGAAGGGAAGGAGCACCGTTTGACTTTTTCAACGCCGAATTGGCTGGAATTGAAATCAGACGCCATGTCACATTTGGAGAGCCCCTGATGTGCCTAAACAGTGGAAACCCCCCAATTCTAACTACAACCCTAACCCCAACATACCCCTAACACTAATCCCAACCCTAATCATAACCCTAACCACAAACCTAACCCTAACACCACCGTAACCCTAGTCCCAACCCTAACCCTAACTTTAGCCCCAACCCTAACCCTAACTTTAGCCCCAACCCTAACCCTAATGGGAAAATGGAAATAAATACATTTTTTTAATTTTATTATTTTTCCCTAACTAAGGGGGTGATAAAGGGGGGTTTGATTTACTATTTATAGTGGGTTTTTATGATTGGCAGCTGTCACGCTAAAAGACGCTTTTTATTGCAAAAAGTAGTTTTTGCATCATCACATTTTGGGAGCTATCATTTTTCTATATTTTGGCCCACAGAGTCATGTGAGGTCTTATTTTTTGCGGGACGAGGTGACGTTTTTATTTGTACCATTTTTGGGCACATGACATTTTTTGATCGCTTTTTATTACGATTTTTGGGAGGCAGAATGAACAAAAACCAGCAATTCATGAGTTTATTTTGGGGGAGAGACATTTATAGCGTTCTGCGTGTGGTAAAATTGATAATGGAGTTTTATTCTTTGGGTCAGTATGATTACGGCGATACCTCATTTATATCATTTTTTTTATGTTTTGGCGCTTTTATACAATTAAAACAATTATATATAAAAAATAATTATTTTTGCATCGCTTTTTCTGCTATAACTTTTTTATTGTTTCGCTAATGATGCTGTATGGCGGCTCGTTTTTTGCGGGACAAGATGACGTTTTCAGCGGTACCATGCTTGTTTGTATCCATCTTTTTGATCGCGTGTTATTCCACTTTTTGTTCGGCAGTATGATGATAAATCATTGTTTTTTAGACTTGTTTTTTTTTTTTTTTAAGGGGTTCACTAAATGGGTTAACTTGTGGGACAGTTTTATAGGGTGGGTTGTTAACGGACGCGGCGATACTAAATATGTGTGTCGGGGTCGTAACGGCAAACCACTCATCCTCCAGTCATGCCAAATTAGATTAGACTATGAGCATGGGTCGACCAAGAACGAATCAGACAATAAGCTGGTTCAGACTTCAGAGCATGCTCTTAAAATGGTGTTAACAGGCGACCATCCTCAGCAAGTTCTGAACTTTTTATTCACGTACATAAGATTACATACACAGAATATTGGGGTGGAGTAAAGGCGGGATGAGGAGAAAGAGATATGCTGAACATATCCATATATGTACACGTCCAGCATCTGGTCATCCTAATTGGTCCTTAGATCTTCTTTTAAGTCCTCCTTTCATCATGTTGTCATCCTTAGTTTAATTTCTTGAGAAACAATTCTGTTCTTCTTGTGTATCAGGTGGTTCTTCAATTCCCCAAAGGTGGGGGGACATTCCAGTAGATCCAGTTCAAGTTATTAGATAGTGTAATACAGTGATAGGACACAAGGTGGAGACAGACACCAGCTGATACTGACATTATCTTAAAATAAATTTTAATCTGATGAAGGGACCTGAGTAGTCTCGAAAGCTTGCAATTCGTTACCATCTTTTCAGTTAGCCATTAAAAGGTATCAACCACTGAGGACTCTCAAGTATAAATATCTTTCAATCTGAATAATACTCATTTAAGGGAAACTTCGTGTTTATCTTGACATATCAAAATATAAACATATAAATATAAAAATATAGAAGTAGAAAATTATATTTTACCTTGACAATCCCCCCTAAACACTAAGTTTTCCCTTAATATATGCGGCCTTCGAGACTGTCCATGTGTGGGGACAGGGGTAATGGATTTCTTCGCTTGGTCATTTTAGAAACTGGCCCCTTATGGACCGCCCCCAAACAACCAAGTCCCTAACAAATTTGCACATGGAGTTCTCCAACTGTCCCTAAACTAAATCTCTTATTTCCATTTGTATTTTGTTATAGGGGTTTTATCAGGTTTATCCTGCGGAGTATATTTCTCCATATCACCCTTATCAGTGTCATCATATAATAGCGACACAACTTCCTGATGAAGGAAAGTACCTGAGGAGGCGGCTGCATTGGTCACAGCTTTCCTATACATAGATATCACACAACGTAGAATTATCAATCCTAGCACCAAAAGCCCTGTTACCACTAAGCAGGCTTGTTGGAGAAATTCTTTAAGTCCTCCAAGCCATCTTGAGAAGAAAGAGGTATCTACTCCTGCATTGGCCTTTATTTCCTGAGCCAGATTTTTAATCTTTGTAAGGGCTACTATAGTTTTACCATTGACTCCAGAATTCTGAGGAATATAAGTACAGCATTCTTCCCCTATCATCCCACAGACTTCACCTTTTTCAGCTAGAATCATGTCAATGGCCAGTCTATTTTGAAGAGTCATTCTTTTGTTTTGGGCCCAGTTTCTCAACTATACCCTGGAAAGCATCTTGACTAAAATTGATAAATCTTTGCTCGGTGTAGTATATATAATTTATCCAATCCACATTTCTATTGATCTGTATCATTGGGATAAGAGAGAGAAAACCTGCTGTGATTTGATTTTGGGCCTTGTAATTGTCAGGGACCCCCCTAAGAACACCTATGGGATCTATATAAACTTTGGGATCCTCAGCATAACCGGTGTGCAGCTGACCCAGACTCCTTCTCTTTCTGGATATCAGTGGAGCTATATTCTCGGATCCAGACTCTTTCTCACGTGTCTTTTAATGACTACCCAGTCTCCAGACTGCAGACTCCCAGGATCCAGGTTCGGATCTGGAAGAGAACTGAAAACATTATCATGTACTTTCTTGAGTCTTTTATGCAAATCCCTTACATATGAGCTTAATACATGGTTACTCATTTCCAGTGCTTGGGAAAAGAAACATCCTAAACTAGGCACTTTGCCAAATAGTACTTTATACGGAGAAAGTCCAGTTTTTCTATTTGGAATGTACTTTACTGAGTATAGGGCTAATGATAAACATTCAGGCCAAGATTTCCCTGTTTCAGCCATGGCCTTTTTAGATTTTAACTTCAATGTCCTATTTAGTCCTTCTACTTTTCCACTACTTTGTGGATAATATGGGGTGTGGAAAACTTGTTAAATTCCCAGAGCTGTCAAGACTTCATTTATTATCTCACATATGAAATGTGTACCTCTGTCACTTTCGGTCACCTTTGGTACTCCATACCTGCACACCACCTCCGCAAGCAGCTTCTTTACGATTGCCGCAGCCGTAGCCTTGGCAATCGGGAAAGCCTTCGGCCAACCTGAGAATAAATCAAAAACACACCAACACGTTCTCCCATGACCCTGATTTTGGCAGCCGAATATAATCAATCTGCAGTCTCTGGAAAGAATAGAAGGGCCGAGGGGCATGTTTGGGTGGTGTCTTGACTACTCTTCTCTTATTATGTGTAGCACATACCATGCATCCCTGGATCAAACCTCTATGCAGGTGGGAAAGCCTGGTGCCACCCAATGCTTCTGCATCACGCTCATTACAGCAGTTTCGGACTGGTGGGTTGGCCCATGTAACATCTGGGCGACCGCAGGGTACAACACCCTTGGAAGGCATCGACGCATCCCTCTTCCCCATACCCCATTTGCTTCATTCAGACATGCATCTTCTTTTTCCCACTTCTCTACTTCCTCCTGGCGCACCTGAGCCTGCATCTGGGATAAGGCATCCTCCGACACAAAGGGATTTTTGGGAGCGCTTACCTGGTGCATCGTTACCCCTTGGAGTGGTCTACTGGCTGCTGTTTTTGCTGCTGCATCGGCCATTGCGTTTCCTTTACTCATCTGATCAGTGCATCTGGTATGTGCTTTAACTTTTATGACAGCTACCTCTTTTGGTAATTGTAATGCATCAATTAACTGCTGGACTGCGTCAGCATTTTTAATGGGATGTCCTGCTGCCGTCAGGAATCCTCTAGACTTCCAAATTGGACCCAAATCATGAGCTATACCGAATGCGTATCTAAAATCTGTGTAGGTGTTAACAATTCTACCTCCAACTATCTTACAGGCCTCGGTCAGAGCCTTAAATTCAGCCTCCTGGGCCGACTGATATGGGAGCATTGGTTCTGCTTTGATTACTGCATTCAGGGAGACGATGGCATACCCGGTGTGGAAGGTACCTGAGTCATCTTGGTGGCGAGATCCATCTACAAAAAAAAATTCAAAATCAACATTACGTCTTTCAGTTTTAAACACTGTGGGTAGGCCTGCTGTTTCCTGTGCCATAAGCTGAACACAATCATAAGGAATCTCCTCTCTCGGATCTTCTTTGTACAATACCGTACCTGACCTCCCCCCTAGATCCGAGAGAGGTAACAATGTGGCAGGATTAAGTGTGGTACATCTCTGCAAAGAAACATTTCGAGGCATTAAAAGTGCACATTGCAATCGAAGGTGACGTGCAGCTGAAAGGTGTGCCGGTTGCACCTGGTTCAGTATGGTGTATACATCATGAGGTGTAAGTACTGTCAGTGGATGATCAAGCACGATGTCTGACGATTTGTGGAGCAATAGTCCTACAGCATGTACTGCCTGTACACAGGACGGAGCACTCTAGCCACTGCATCTAGTTTTCCACTGAAACAGGCCACTGGCCTTTGATTGTCACCATGTAACTGAGTCAATACCCCTGCTGCGTGTCCCTGCTGTTCGTAGAGATACAGGGTGAATGGTAGTTCATAGTTGAGGGTTCCTAGCGCTGGAGCTGCCACAATCCTGTTTTTGAGAAAATAAAAACAGTCTATACCTTCAGGAGTTAGTTTAAAAAGCACAATGGTGATACAGTCATAGAGAGGCTGCATGAGGATTGACACAGCACGTATCCACTGCCTGCAGTAGGAAATCAGTCTAAGAAATATCCTAAGAGCGGCAACATTAACAGGAATAGGAAAATTCTGTACAGCTTGTTTGCGAGCGCTGGTCAGATGTCGTTCCCCCCGGTATAATGCAATATTCCAAAAAGATAACTGAAGATTTACAAAATTGCAGTTTATCCTTTAACGCTTTACAACCAGCTTGGTATAGAAACAACATAAGTAATATTGTTGCAATACGACACTGTTTCCTGGAGGGGGCACAAATCAGTAAGTCATCAACATATTATAAAATAACATTGGCAAAATCAATAACTGTAAACTAAGCAGCATCCTGAGATATCTGGAACAAAAGTGTATATATATATATATTGTACCAGCCAATACATAGAGGGTTAAATCTCGTAGCCGAAGGGGGAAGCTGAAGGTTGGAATTTGTACTGTCAAGGCCATTGATAAGGAACCTTACTCTTAGCTGCAGAGATGCCGAAGGTGGGGGCTAGGTTTTAACTAAAATATCCCTTGTTACCAGTAGACCACATCTGCTGAGCAATAGCCGTCTCTTGAGCTGAATTAAGAGGATACTGTCTTTGTTGGGGCAGAATTGCACCTGGCTTTAATTTGACCATGACTGGCTGCACCCTTAATCTGCCCACATCTGTTTTATCTGAAGCTCAGAAATCATACGGTATCACACCTTCTAACATTGAAGGAAATTAATTTGTGTCCTCTGTACTAGCAACATGATTTTACAAAGAGTGCTCGGCTTCAGTCCTGGTGTCATAGTGACAGTTCCATCAGGATGATACTCAATATGTGCTTGCAATTGTGACAACACATCACATCCTAAAAGATTACATTGACCCCGTGGTGATACCATTAACTGTGTGTGTACAGTGGTTCCTTGAATTTGCAGGGGAATCTTTTTAGTGACGGGGAGCTGGAGAGTTGTGTAGCGTCGGCGTCTCTGCCCTCTGCCAGGCAGGGACGCTGTTCCCCTGCGACAGCGTCCTCTGCCAGGCAGGGACGTCGCCCCCCTTAACCGCGCTCAGCGTCCTCCTTCCTTCCTGCTGGGGCCGCGCGCTCCTTCCCTGCTTCTGGACTTAGGGCGCGCGCCCGCGCCCTCCCCCGCTCTTAAAGGGGCCGCGCGCATCTTTCAAAAAAGGTCCCCGGCCAATGCCGGAGGACTCCTCCCTATATAAAGTACTTCCTCCTTAATGGAGGTGTCCACGCGGTCTTATGATATGTGTACGATGTCAGTAAACTATTCTTAAAAGAACAACACTCTATACAACATATAGATTAGCAACATCAGCATGTAAATATAGAATAGATTTACCTGACACGATATCCGTTGAACTCAGGGTTAATCTTGAGGACTTGATACACTGTCACAGGAAAGAGGAGGACCGGGGGTCTAACCTGACCCTAAACTGGGGTCCTAACTAATCCCTCACCTTGGAGGTACTGATAATGGTTCAGAGGTCCAAGTCTCCAGCCTAACCCTGTCTCCTATCAGTCCCTGAACCCTGTAATCAGTCCTAAGAAGGATTCTGATTACCACCAAAGGGATATGGGCTGATCTCTGCTAAATACACAGATTAGACATATAGGACAGACTGGAGAAAACACAGACTTGCATACACACTCAAACACAGAAGGAACATAAATGATCTGGGATATTAAACTCTAAGCAAGGTGAGCTTAAAACAACTAAGGAGCTCTTTAACTTAAGTCTATACAGATACAATCCTATCTGTGGTCTGCATGAAGAATTTCACTGGCAACTCCCAACACAGACAACCAGAGATTTAAAGGAAACCAATCAACAAATAATTAATTGCAGCCGGGAGAAAACTGCACCCAGTCCCAGAACTGAGCACAGACAGAATTAACTCCCTAACTGCCAAACACAAAGAAACAGCAACTCAGCTGTGAGAAGTCAGAATGTGCAACCGCGACGATCTTCGTGGCGATGCACACATGACAGGAGGTGCCCGAGCAATGTTGTTGTTGCACTGTTTAACTCTGCTTCAGCCCTCAGGGTCCGTTACCAGTTACCTGCCTGTTTCCTGCCAGTTTCCTGTCTGCTACCTGCCCGCAAGCCTGCCTGGAGGTTCGGCCGTCACATGCGGTGACCATCGGCAATTCCAGAGACTCTCGCCTGCTCACTTGGGGGCGCTCATCAGCCATCTGCCTGCAAGCCTACCTGGAGGTTCGGCCATCACCTGCGGTGTCCATCAGGCTATTCCAGAGACTCTCGCCTGCTCACTTGGGGGCGTTCATCTGCCATCTGCCTGCAAGCCTACCTGGAGGTTCGGCCATCACCTGCGGTGTCCATCGGCTATTCCAGAGACTCTCGCCTGCTCACTTGGGGGCGCTCATCTGTCATCTGCCTGCTAGCCTACCGGGAGGCTCCACCATCTCAGGTCGTATATACCTGTCCATTCAGAGACTGCCCCGGTCCCTTGCCTGCCTGTCTATCCAGAGACTGCCCCGGTCACTTGCCGTGACTACCCGCCTGTCCCTCCAGAGACTGCCCGGTCACTTGCCGTGACTACCTGCCTGTCCCTCCAGAGACTGCCCCGGTCACTTGCCGTGACTACCTGCCTGTCCCTCCAGAGACTGCCCGGTCACTTGCCGTGACTACCTGCCTGTCCCTCCAGAGACTGCCCCGGTCACTTGCCGTGACTACCTGCCTGTCCCTCCAGAGACTGCCCCGGTCACTTGCCGTGACTACCTGCCCGTCTACCCAGAGACTGTCCCTGTCACTTGCCGTGACTTCCTGTCTGTCTCCCCGGGCGCCACCCGCTCCTTTACAAGGAAAGCCTCCTTGTATAATAAAGCTCAGAGGTTCCGCCTCCCAGACCCGTTACAGTTTGCTCGGGCCATGGAACCCGGTGGCACCCAAGCTCCCTCGCTCTCGGACCTGTGTCATGAACTGTCCCGTCAGAGGTCCCAACAGGAGTCCATCCTGGGTCACCTGCGGAATGTTAATTCTCGCCTGGACACTCTGGCTGCTCCACCAGCAACTACCGCTGGTGCCATGACCCGCAATCCGGCAGCTCCGCTCTCTACCCATTCCGTGGTTTCCTGTCCCGGACCCCGGCTTTCTGTACCTCCTCGCTTTGGAGGCGACCCGCTCAGGCTCGGGGCTTCATTAATCAGTGCACCCTGCACTTTGAACTCCTGTCCCACCAGTTTAACTCCGACCGGGCCAAAATTGCCTTCATCATGTCTCATCTCACCGGGGAGGCCCTGGCCTGGCTAAATCCTCTTTGGGAGAGAGGAGATCCTCTGGTGTCCGACCTGTCTGCCTTTCTCGCGGCTTTCCGGAAGGTCTTCGACGAACCCGGACGGAAGACCTCATCCGCGTCATCTCTGCTACGCCTCCGTCAGGAAAGTCTCACCGTGGGCCAATATGCCATACGGTTCCATACCCTTGCCTCGGAGCTGGCCTGGGATAACGACGCTCTGGTATCTGTTTTCTGGGAGGGTCTGTCCGGTCGTATTAAAGATGAACTCGCCGGTCGGGACCTACCTACCAGTCTTGATGACCTAATAACTCTTGCCACCGGATTGACCTACGGTTCCAGGAGCGGGCCAAAGAGGTCACCCGTGAGAGGAGGTTTCCACGTCTAGCTCCTACGTTTCAGAGACCTGTAACTCCTTCCGTTTCTCCTCAGGTACATTCTTCTGAGCCTATGCAAATCGACCAGACCAAGATGGTCAAAGCCCGTCAGGACTCACGCCGTACCGAGGGGAGTTGCTTCTACTGTGGCAGTAAGGAGCACTGGATCCGCACCTGCCCAGAGAGGTCGGGAAACGCTTGTGTCTAGGTTCGCTCGGAGAGGTCCACCTAGACAAAAATAAATCCTCTTCATCTCTGCTGTTGTCAGTCTCAATTCTCCTCGGTGAGAACCGTTATTTCGAACTAGCCCAACTTGATTCTGGAGCAGCCGGGAATCTTGTTTCACAGGCTCTAGTAGAGAAATATCGCATTCCTACCAAACCTCTGGTTGAACCAGTATCTGTTGCTGCGGTGGATGGGGGTCTCCTACCACATCCCATCCAACTTATCACTGAAGCCATAACCCTGCAGGTTGGAATGCTGCATTCTGAGAGCATCTCGTTTCATGTTCTGCCTGGACTCTCACACGCTTTCCTACTAGGTCTGCCTTGGCTCCAAAAGCATGCACCCGTGCTCGACTGGCAGACTGGAGAAATCCTTCGCTGGGGACCGGACTGTCATAAAACTTGTTTGGTTCCTGTTCATCCCGTCCGTCCTTCTCCTACACCAACTAATCTACCAGGGCTCCCGATTCCATATTGGTCTTTCGCTGATGTCTTTAACAAAAAGGAAGCAGAGACATTACCCCCTCACAGACCGTATGATTGCCCGATCGACCTGCTACCCGGTACTACGCCTCCCCTTGGGCGTATTTACCCATTGTCCGCTGCTGAAACCAGGTCGATGTCCGAATATATCGAGGAGAATTTGGCTAAGGGATTCATCCGGAAATCCACCTCCCCAGCGGGAGCAGGTTTCTTCTTCGTAAAAAAGAAGGACGGCTCTCTCCGTCCCTGTATTGACTACAGAGGCCTAAATTTGATCACGGTGAAGAATAAGTACCCTCTTCCGCTCATTCCAGAATTGTTTGATCGTCTTAGGGGGGCTAGAATCTTCACCAAACTGGATCTTCGTGGGGCATATAACCTGGTCCGTATCCGTCGGGGAGATGAATGGAAGACGGCATTCAACACCCGGGACGGCCACTACGAGTATTTGGTTATGCCCTTTGGTCTCTGTAATGCTCCTGCAGTCTTTCAGGAGTTGGTCAATGACATCTTCCGGGACCTTCTCTACTCCTGCGTTGTGGTGTACCTAGACGACATCTTGGTCTTCTCTCCGGATCTCCAGTCTCACCGGAGGGATGTTCGTCAGGTTCTGCTCAGGCTCAGGCAGAATCACCTCTTCGCCAAATATGAGAAGTGCCTCTTTGAGCAGACCTCGCTTCCGTTTTTGGGCTACATCATTTCTCAGACAGGCCTACGAATGGATCCGGAGAAACTGTCTGCCATCGAGAAATGGCCCCGACCGGAGGGGTTGAAGGCCATTCAGCGGTTCCTGGGATTCGCCAATTATTACCGTCTTTTCATACCGCACTTCTCTACCCGGACTGCTCCAATCTCCGCGCTCACCCGCAAGGATGCTAATCCCAAACAGTGGACGCCCGAAGAAGAGGAGGCCTTTCTTTCTTTAAAACAGGCCTTCTCTTCCGCTCCAGTGCTGCACCGCCCGGACGGCAACAAGCAGTTCTTCCTGGAGGTGGACGCTTCCTCTTCTGGAGCCGGAGCGGTACTTACTCAAAAATCTTCATCCGGGAGGATGGTATCTTGCGGCTTCTTCTCCAAACTCTTCTCCTCTTCTGAGCGCAATTACTCCATAGGAGACCGAGAGTTATTGGCCATCAAGCTGGCTTTGGAGGAGTGGCGTTACCTACTCGAGGGGGCTCTTCATCCGGTAATCATTTACACTGACCACAAAAATCTGGCTTATCTCCAGCATGCCCAGAGACTTAACCCTCGCCAAGCCCGGTGGTCCTTTTTTTTGCCCGCTTTGATTTTCTTTTACATTTTCGCCCGGCCGACAAAAACATCAAGGCGGACGCCTTGTCCCGGTCCTTCCTGGTGTCGGATCTCGAGGAAGAACCTAAACATATCATCGATCCCGCCAGAGTGATGCGGGTGGCTCCCGTGAGTCTAAATCGTCTCCCTCCTGGCAAGACGTTCGTATCAGTAACCGATCGGGAGAGGATCCTACACTGGGGTCATTCGTCTAAACTAGCTGGTCACGCTGGTCAGAAAAAGACCCTCCAGCTCATTACTCGGCATTACTGGTGGCCTACCCTGCACAAGGACGTAATAGACTTTGTTTCTGCCTGTGTCTCCTGTGCCCGCAACAAAGTTCCGAGACACCTGCCTGCCGGTCGTCTTCTTCCGCTTCCTGTACCCGCTGCTCCCTGGCAGCATATAGCCATGGACTTCATAACAGATCTGCCCGTCTCTGCCGGTTGTACGGTCATTTGGGTGGTTGTTGATCGATTTTCCAAGATGGCTCACTTCATTCCCCTGCCAGGGCTTCCGTCTGCACCCGAGTTGGCTAAAGACTTTATCCGCCACATCTTCCGTCTTCATGGTCTGCCTCGTCACATTGTGTCGGATCGTGGGGTACAGTTCACCTCACGTTTCTGGAGAGCCACTTGTAAGTTGCTAGACGTCACCTTGGATTTCTCCTCCGCTTACCACCCGCAGTCCAATGGACAAGTCGAGCGAATCAATCAGAATCTGACCAGTTATCTCCGGCACTTCGTTAATGACCACCATTCTGACTGGGTGGATCTCCTGCCTTGGGCCAAATTCTCTTATAACAATCACGAGAGCGAATCTTCCTCCAAATCTCCGTTTTTTGTAGTCTTCGGTCAACACCCTCGGATCCCTGTTCCTGTCTCCATCTCTGTAGACAATCCAGCTGCGGAATCTCTGGTTAACGAATTTTCCTCCATATGGGAGAGTACCCGGTCCGCACTCATTCTGTCATCCGAGCGCATGAAGAAACATGCTGACAAAAGACGTTTGGATCCTCCTCAATTCCGTCCTGGGGATAAGGTCTGGCTTTCGTCCAAGTATGTCCGGCTCAAGATTCCTTCCTACAAGTTGGGCCCTCGGTTCATTGGTCCTTTTGAGATCATCAGTCAGATCAACCCGGTGTCCTATAAATTGAAACTCCCGGCCAATTTGCGGATTCCTAACTCCTTCCATGTATCTCTCCTCAAACCGGTGGTATTTAACTCTTTTGTCAAGTCTACAGGTACACCTCCTGCTCCAGTGTCTGCTGAAGACGAATTTGAGGTAGAGAACATTCTGGCCACCAAAAGGGTAGGAAGAAAGACCTATTTTTTGGTGGATTGGAAGGGGTTTGGTCCTGAGGAGAGAACGTGGGAGCCTCGGGAGAACATCCATGCCCCTCTCATCCTAGCTAAATTTCTTTCTGGCCTAAAGAGGGGGGGATTTAGGGGGGGGTACTGTAGCGTCGGCGTCTCTGCCCTCTGCCAGGCAGGGACGCTGTTCCCTGCGACAGCGTCCTCTGCCAGGCAGGGACGTCGCCCCCCTTACCCGCGCTCAGCGTCCTCCTTCTTTCCTGCTGGGGCCGCGCGCTCCTTCCCTGCTTCTGGACTTAGGGCGCGCGCCTGTGCCCTCCCCCGCTCTTAAAGGGGCCGCGCGCATCTTTCAAAAAAGGTCCCCGGCCAATGCCGGAGGACTCCTCCCTATATAAAGTACTTCCTCCTTAATGGAGGTGCCCGAGCAATGTTGTTGTTGCACTGTTTAACTCTGCTTCAGCCCTCAGGGTCCGTTACCAGTTACCTGCCTGTTTCCTGCCAGTTTCCTGTCTGCTACCTGCCCGCAAGCCTGCCTGGAGGTTCGGCCGTCACATGCGGTGACCATCGGCAATTCCAGAGACTCTCGCCTGCTCACTTGGGGGCGCTCATCAGCCATCTGCCTGCAAGCCTACCTGGAGGTTCGGCCATCACCTGCGGTGTCCATCAGGCTATTCCAGAGACTCTCGCCTGCTCACTTGGGGGCATTCATCTGCCATCTGCCTGCAAGCCTACCTGGAGGTTCGGCCATCACCTGCGGTGTCCATGGCTATTCCAGAGACTCTCGCCTGCTCACTTGGGGGCGCTCATCTGTCATCTGCCTGCTAGCCTACCGGGAGGCTTCACCATCTCAGGTCGTATATACCTGTCCATTCAGAGACTGCCCCGGTCCCTTGCCTGCCTGTCTATCCAGAGACTGCCCGGTCACTTGCCGTGACTACCCGCCTGTTTGTCCAGAGACTGCCCCGGTCACTTGCCGTGACTACCTGCCTGTCCCTCCAGAGACTGCCCCGGTCACTTGCTGTGACTACCTGCCTGTCCCTCCAGAGACTGCCCCGGTCACTTGCCGTGACTACCTGCCTGTCCCTCCAGAGACTGCCCCAGTCACTTGCCGTGACTACCTGCCTGTCCCTCCAGAGACTGCCCCGGTCACTTGCCGTGACTACCTGCCCGTCTACCCAGAGACTGTCCCTGTCACTTGCCGTGACTTCCTGTCTGTCTCCCCGGGCGCCACCCGCTCCTTTACAAGGAAAGCCTCCTTGTATAATAAAGCTCAGAGGTTCCGCCTCCCAGACCCGTTACAAGTTGTAAGGAGTTGCTATAACATGGTGGGAGAAATCACTTTTCCCAAATGGCCAGTCCTCTTCTGTAATTACTGAATTGTCTGCCCCCGTGTCCACTTGGAACTCAACCTCATGTCCCCCTGGTAGGTTCACCTGCACTGTGCAATTAGGAGTGGGGGGTAAGGAGACAAGGGGGTTCATGTGCAAGCTACCTCTTTTTGCCTGCGCTAAATCATGTTGTGCCCCTGTGCTATTCTGGCTAGATCCTCTGCTTTAACTAATCTCCAATCTGGTCTACTTACTTTCAGCTTTTCTTTTACTTCCTTTTTTAACCCATTCATATAAAACTTGCCAGAACCCTCTCACTAGTCTTGTTTTTTGGGACAAAAACCCATTTCCACCCAAGTTTTTCTTAGAGTCCAGAAATAATCTTTTGGCTCTTTCCTGAACTCTGTCTTCTAGTGTAACTTCCTTTCTCTGACTGTCTATTTGCTTCTCACATACTCTGACCTTCGATTCTTACATACTGTGTCTATTCTAAAAACATATTCAACAAATTTGACTAAAACCCTGTGCATCCTCACGAATACCCGACGGGAGGGGCTGGTCAAACCACTGCGTAGTTTGTGTGTCCTCTCTCCCTCAGCCTGCAGTTTGCTTATCTTTAGAATGACCTTGGTCTAAAGCAAAATACCATCTCGCTGCTGCCAGCACTTATCTCTGCTTGCTGTCACTGACTTCTGCATTACCAGATCCGTTCCTACAAATATAACACTTGTATGTCTCATCTATCAATCTATTGTATCTAGCTTCATCTGCCAATTTTCCCTTTTTCTGTTTTCTATCCCACATCTGACCAATCATGACAGTTTTTATTCCCTGAGCGGTGACACTGAGATAAAATATCCCTTTTCCCCTGAGTCTGGTGCGTTGATCCCTTGAAATCATTCCTATCACAGTTAAATATTTGATAGAAATCGAACTTAAAGATAACCACAGGGGTTGTAGTATTAACCCAGAAGGTGGGCATGCTGGCACTACTAGAGATCAGGATATAGCTCAAAAGGATATGTAACAGAAGGTTCATGACTGCTGGCTAATCTTGTCCTTCTTGCAGTGGGAGGCGTGAATCCAGGTGCTCTTGCCCTCGAGCTTTGGGCAGTAGGGGTGGTCAGGACCACAGTGTAGGGACCCTCAAATCTGGGCTGGAGACAGTCTCTTTTCATACATTTTTTATGTATGCAAAGTCACCAGGCGAGAAATCGTGCACCGTGTCACCTGTAAATTCTGGGAGAGAAGCAGACACTGTAGAGTGGGTGTTAGTTAACTCTTTAGACAAAGCAATCACAAATTTTACTACTTTATCATTAGTTTCAAATAGCTCCTGGTGCCTAATTTTTCCTCTCCTGGGAGGGGCACCCACTGGGAACAGAGGTAGTGCAGTAGCTTTCGGATTAGGAACAGAAGCAGGGGCCGAAGGACCAAGTCCTGGGACAGGGGTCTCAGCGACGGGAACTAAAACCTTTTCCGGCTGTCCGGGTGGTTGGTAGTAGGTGCCGGAAGGTGTCAGGAGGGGATATAGGGGGGGTATAGGCCTGACTGGGTGGTTCTGGGTGTCCCAAGATGGCCGCTGGGGAAAGTGGAACGGGTGTTGTCTGGGGGCGTCTCACTGTTGGGAATGGGAGGGCATTGGGCTGGGCATTACACCAGGGGCGACCCGCCCCACAGACACGGCAGGTCTCCGCCCAGGGCGGATTCTGTTCATTACACCATGATAAGTCCAACCTCCCTTTGTTCTGAGATCGGTGCCATTATAGGGCGGTGGCCGAGGGCTTGGATATAGCGGCCATTTTAGTTACATCAACAAGATCATATGCAGAGCATTTTACATATCCGAACAAAGGCTCAGCACCTTCTGAACCTCCTACATCATTTACTTCCTTTCAGTCCTGAACTTTCAAATCATTTGCTACTTTGAGATGTGCCTGAGCTTGATATAGAAGTCTCTCATCACATAACTTTCCCTTCTTTTGTACTACATAATCCTTCCACACTGAAGGCTGAAATCTGCTCGTAGTAGGCAAATACATCATCTTATATAAACTTCTCACATTTGTAACAGCCTTCGTGCCCTCCCGCAACTTCATTAACTCACAGACTCCCACAGCACCACCCTCTAACTTGTAGGGTTTTTCTAATTTAAACATGCGCATCATGATGTTAACAGAGTGTAATGATCTGTCGCGACTCAGACCACCGGCGTCACTTGCAGGTCACCACCCGTCAATACAGAGTCCCCGCTCCATGTGTTGACAAGACAAAGAGTCCCTGCTCCATTTGTCCCTTCCCTAACTGTGGATGGTGACTTTACAGCACAGTTCGCCGCGACACCCTTCACAGCACAGAGTCCCCGCTCCATGTGCCGACACCTGGGCTTCTCCTAATGAGACTTCCCAGGTTAGACAAAGAGTACTCCTCAATTTGTCACTTCTCAGACGAAAAGACCTCCTCAATTCGCCACTGATAAGACAGAGAGCCCTACTCAATCTGTCACTGATTAAGATTATCATGTGCGTCTTTTACCCCACTCAATACTTCAAAAATCTAAAATTTGTCCCAACTTTGTTCTAACAGTCGCAGGAGGCAATTTATCTACATAAAGGTACAGTGACTGGAGGAGGAGGAACGTGGTGTTTTGACTCAAGCACGTGCAGACATGCAACGTCACTCGGTCTCACTTGCTGGTTCGTGGCGTGGGATTGCCCTCGGTCTCACCACTCAACCGGTCACCCACCCAGACCCAAAAAGACAATACAGCTTAAGCCAACAATGACTGATACACAGGCAAGTGGGACGCATATAAAGTATATGATCCCAACTTACCGTGTTCAACGGAGGCTGCAGTCCTCGCACTCAGTCACCGCGGGCACCACCGCAAAGTCCTCGGGACGGGTCCGGACGGGCGGCAATCCACTGCCCCATGTTGCTAGGCGCCAATTGTCGGGGTCGTAACGACAAACCACTCATCCTCCAGTCATGCCAAATTAGATTAGACTATGAGCATGGGTCGACCAAGAACGAATCAGACAATAAGCTGGTTTAGACTTCAGAGCATGCTCTTAAAATGGTGTTAACAGGCGACCATCCTCAGCAAGTTCTGAACTTTTTATTCACGTACATAAGATTACATACACAGAATATTGGGGTGGAGTAAAGGCGGGATGAGGAGAAAGAGATATGCTGAACATATCCATATATGTACACGTCCAGCATCTGGTCATCCTAATTGGTCCTTAGATCTTCTTCTAAGTCCTCCTTTCATCATGTTGTCATCCTTAGTTTCATTTCTTGAGAAACAATTCTGTTCTTCTTGTGTATCAGGTGGTTCTTCAATTCCCCAAAGGTGGGGGGACATTCCAGTAGATCCAGTTCAAGTTATTAGATAGTTAGTGTAATACAGTGATAGGACACAAGGTGGAGACAGACACCAGCTGATACTGACATTATCTTAAAATAAATTTTAATCTGATGAAGGGACCTGAGTAGTCTCGAAAGCTTGCAATTCGTTACCATCTTTTCAGTTAGCCATTAAAAGGTATCAACCACTGAGGACTCTCAAGTATAAATATCTTTCAATCTGAATAATACTCATTTAAGGGAAACTTCGTGTTTATCTTGACATATCAAAATATAAACATATAAATATAAAAATATAGAAGTAGAAAATTATATTTTACCTTGACATGTGTACTTTTATTGTTGTTGTTTTTTTTACATTAAAGAAGTGAATTTATTGGGGAATATTTTTTTTTTTCATTATTTAGGAATTTTTATTTACACATGTTTATTTTTATTTTTTTAACATTTTTACTTTGTCCCAGGGTGGGACATCACATTATGGGGTCAGATCGCTGGTGTGACAGTTTGCACAGCACTCTGTTACACCAGCGATCGCACAGGCACTGCTGCAGGCTTCTCAGTGCCTGCTCTCAGCAGGCACTGAGGAAGCCGCCTCCCTGAAGGACCCGGCGGCCATCTTGGATCCGGGGTCCTGCAGTGAGGAGAGTCCCTCAGAACAGCGCGACACATCGCGCTGTTCTGAGGGTCTCAGGGGAGCGCGCAGGGAGCCCCCTCCCTGCGCGATGCTCCCCTGTGCCCCCGGTACACCACGATCATGTTTGATCGCGGTGTGCCAGGGGTTAATGTGCCGGGAGCGGTCCGTGACCGCTACTGGCACATAGTGCCGGGTGTCAGCTGTGATAATCAGCTGACACCCGGCGATGATCACGCTGGACGTACTATTCCGTCCATGGGAATTAAGTACCAGGTCACATGGACGGAATATTACGTCCAATGGGATTAAGGGGTTTAAGAAGCTGCAGGAATTTCGGAAAAGTACTGGATATGCACTGTATGTGACAACAGTCTCTCATATTCTTCATATGCCTGGTCTGTGGGGTAGGGTGGCAAGACTGAAGCTTTTCTTATGAAAAAAAAAACGAAAAAATGAATTGAATTCAATACATAACATTGTGAAATTCACAATGGTTCATCCCAGGACTGCATTGCGGTTTATGGATACACTGCATGGCTGCATCCTGCATAAAAATGGATAATGTGCAGTAAAATATAAACAGCAAGCATGAGGTATTGGTCGATATTTATTTTTGTGCAGGATGTAGGCGAGACCATTAATGTTGGCCTTGTAAACTAGGGTGCCTGTCCCTGTGGAGTGCACTTATATAGTAATGGGCAGCCTGCCTAGTCTAATAGTATGGGTGTCACTAATAGGCTGAAAGTCAGATACTGTTCACTACATCTGTGTGACTGGTGCCCTATACAATTCTTATGCTTGTGCAATTCTAATAGTAGGCGACCACCCTCTCCATGAATTGTTAGGTGTGTGACAAGCTGTTTCATCAGTACACTCCCTGACAGAAGTTATGTCGCTTATCCATGTTATGTAAATAAAAGCTTATAAGCTGACGTTAAATTAATTTATTGGTTGTATAAATTATTCTTTTGAAAGTTGAAACCCTCCGAAATGTGGTTTAGGGTAAGAAAATAAATTGGCATCAATGCAGAAATATTGATCATTTAATCGACACAGAATGGTCAGATTTTGGCAAGACAATTGTTTGGTCGCCTGGTCATATAATGCACCCAATCCTAGTTTACATCCTCACTTGTGCTCAGTAAAAGATTCGTTAATTAGTGGGTGTGTATAAAAAGAAACCCAGCACCCCAGACCTGCACTTGAACTGCAACTTGAGACCAGATCCACTGCAGAGGTGGCTGGCACCTTTAATGTGTCTCAGCGTCAAGTACAAAGAATTAAAAAAAGATTTCAAGAGACTGGAGATGTGTTTGACAAGCCCAGGTACGGCAGACCCCACAAGACAACTGCTCAGGAGGAACATTTATTGGTTAGAAAATCCAAAGCAAGCCCCTCTTCCACTGCAGCAGAGCTCCAACAGGCCTGGTCACCTCAAGTCCCTGGGTCAACTAGAACAGTTTGTAGGATTCTGTCTCAAAATGGCCTCTATGTTCGAATCAGTGCCCAGAAGCCAGTACTAAATAAAAGGCAAATAAAAAACGTGTGGCATTTGCAAAGTCCCACAGCCTGCTAAACAGATGGACGCTGGAAAAGTGGCAGAAGGTGGATTTCTCTGATGAATCTTCAGTAGAATTACACCACAGCCACCGCAAATACTGCAGGAGATCTACTGGAGCCCATATGGATCCAAAATACACCCAGAAAACAGTTAAATTTGGTGGTGGAAAGATCATGGTCTGGGGTTACTGTTGTGAATGGACTTGAAATGAGTTCTGAGCAGAGGCTCCCTCTGGTGGTTACAAGCGGTACTGGACTGTCCAGTGAAGATTGTGAGGAGTGGGAATCAGGTGTTGCTGACTGGTCTTATATAAGGGAGTCGCCTTCCCATCAGGGTTGCCGGTGATCAATTGTTCTGGTCTCAATCCTTGAGTCCTGTTTCCTTTGTAGCCTGCTGTGTCGTGTCTGCATCTCCTGCTAACAGATAAGACATTTTCTTCTTTTTGTTTTTGTGCTTGATTTTTGCATTTTGTCCTGCACTTCTGTGGGGGCCTTCAGGGTCCCCTCCGGGGGCTTTTGCCCTCTCAGTTTAGTTCAGCCACTGATGTTTGTACTTTTGCTTTTTCCAGTTTTTTCAGTGGCTGCTGTTTTGATTTTGTTACACCAGAGAACTAATTTAGGTGGTAGAGGTCGTGTGATCTCAGGTGATTTTGAAATTAGTAGAGTTGGTGCTTTTCAGGGTTTTTTGGGATTGCAGTAAGTGCCCTTCCTATCCTTTTCTATTTAGGTAGTTTGGGCCCCAACGTTTGCTCATACTATTTTCTGTCTGTGTCTGTATTTCATCTTGTCTAACCGCCATTACATGTTTGGGGGCTTTCTATGTTCTTTGGGGATCTGCTCCGGGGCAGATAGCTTTCCTATATCTATCTTTAGGTGTAGTTAGTTTCTCAGGCTGTGACGAGGCGTCTAGGACCAACGTAGGAACGCTCCACGGCTGCCTCTAGTTGTGGTGGTTAGTCAGGGTACTGCAATCTCATAGATTCCAACTTCTCTGGTGTATTGCCTTTTTTACCTGCACTCCTCAGCTACCGAAACATAACAGTATCACCGGCCTAAAAATTGAAAATTGTATGGTACTCACAGAAGGGAAAAAATATTGTGAAAGAAAAAAGGTTGTCAGAGTTGTCAGAGATATTTTTCTGTTTGTTGCATTTTTTTTCCCTCTGTATCTCTGGGTGCTGGGGAGGATTTTTTTTTCTCTCAATGGAGTTTGCACAGTTGTCTGGCAGTGTGGATCAGCTTGCCACTGAGGTTCGGAGTATTGCTGCCTATCTTGCTAGGTTGCCTGTTGTGGAACCTAGGATTCCCATGCCAGATTTGTTTTTAGGGGATCGAGCTAAGTTTCAGAATTTCAAAAATAATTGTAAATTGTTTTTTGCCTTAAAATCTAAGTCCTCAGGGAACGCAGCGCAGCAGGTTCAAATTGTCATCTCTCTCCTGCGCGGCGATCCTCAGGATTGGGCTTTTTCCCTGACACCTGGGGATCCTGTTTTGAGTGATGTTGATGCATTTTTTCAGGCTTTGGGGTTATTGTACGATGAGCCTAATGTCACTGATCAAGCTGAAAAAGCCTTGTTGGCATTAAATCAGGGTCTTGATGACGCTGAGTTATACTGTCAGAGATTCCGTAGGTGGGCAGTCCTGACCAAGTGGAATGACGACTCTTTGGCGGCCCTTTTTCGGAAGGGTCTGTCAGATAATGTAAAGGATGTTATGGTGGGATTCTCTGTCCCCTCTGGTCTCAATGATTCTATGTCATTAGCGATTCAAATTGACAGACGTTTGCGTGAGCGGAGAAGTATGCGTGGAATGGTGTTGCCTTGTGAACCAGCTTCTGAACCCATGCAGTGTGATAGAGTGGTGTCTGGGGCACAGCGTCATGAGTTTCGAAAGCGCAATGGGTTATGTTTCTACTGTGGTGATGCCTCTCATGCTATTTCAGTCTGCCCTAAGCGGGGAAGACGTTTTGCACGCTCAGTTGTCTTGGGTAGTGTTCAGACTAAGTTTTTATTAACTGTCACTCTGATATGCTCTCTGTCCTCATTTTCTGCTCAGGCTTTCGTTGATTCTGGAGCAGCTATTAACCTGATGGATTATGATTTTGCTAAACGTTGTGGGTTTCCCTTGATACCCCTACAGAAGTCTATTCCCCTACTGGGGATCGATTCTACCCCTTTGGCTGAGAATAAACCTCAGTTCTCTACTCAGGTGATAATGAGGGTTGAACCTGATCATCAGGAGTGCTGTAAATTTTTGGTTCTGTATAATCTGCATGATATTATCGTACTGGGCTTCCCTTGGTTGCAGTCTCATAATCCTGTTTTGGATTGGAAATCTGTGTCTGTAACTAGTTGGGGCTGCCAATGTGTTAATACCAACACTCCTGTTTTTTCTGCCTCCCCCAGGCTCAGGATGTTCCTGACTTTTTGATTGATTTTTCTGATGTGTTTAGCGAAAGTAAATCTGCATCCTTGCCTCCCCATAGGAGCTATGACTGTGCTATTGAATTAGTGCCTGGTAGTAAATTCCCTAAAGGTCGCCTTTTTAACTTGTCTGTACCTGAACATGACGCTATGCGGTCTTATATCAAGGAATCATTGGAGAAGGGTCATATCAGACCATCCTCTTCACCCTTAGGTGCCGGTTTTTTCTTTGTGGCCAAAAAGGATGGTTCATTAAGGCCGTGTATTGATTATCGTCTTTTGAACAATATTACTGTAAAATATCAATACCCGTTACCTTTGATTTCTGACCTGTTTTCCAGGGTGAAAAACGCTACTTGGTTTACCAAGCTTGACCTCAGGGGGGCATATAACCTTATTCGCATTAAGCACGGGGATGAATGGAAGACGGCATTCAATACCCCTGAGGGGCATTTTGAGTACCTTGTGATGCCCTTTGGGCTCACTAATGCTCCTTCTGTCTTCCAGTCCTTCATGAATGACATTTTCAGGGATTTTGTGGATAAATTTCTGATTGTTTATTTGGATGATATCTTGATTTTTTCTAATGACTGGGACTCTCATGTGAAACATGTTTGAACTGTATTCCAGATTTTGAGAGAGAATGCTCTGTATGTGAAGGGATCAAAGTGTCTTTTTGGCGTACAGAGGATCTCATTTCTGGGATTCATTTTGTCCCCATCTGTTATTGAAATGGACCCGGTCAAGGTTCAGGCCATCTGTGATTGGGTCCAACCTACTTCATTAAAGGCTCTTCAAAGATTTTTGGGTTTTGCCAATTTTTATCGTAAATTTATTGGTAATTTCTCGGTTATTGTTAAACCATTGACTGATTTGACCAGAAAGGGTTCTGATGTGGTGAATTGGCCTCCTGAGGCAGTCTCTGCATTTCAGGAACTTAAGCAGAGATTCACTTCTGCTCCTGTTCTACGGCAGCCTGATGTTTCTCTGCCATTTCAGGTGGAGGTTGATGCCTCTGAAATTGGGGCAGGTGCCGTTTTGTCCAAAAAGATCCAGAGACCTCTAAAAGTAACCCTTGTGCCTTTTCTCTCGAAAATTTTCTCCTACTGAACGTAATTATGACGTGGGTAATCGGGAGTTACTGGCCATGAAGTGGGCTTTTGAAGAGTGGAGACATTGGCTGGAGGGAGCCAAACATCAGGTGGTGGTCCTTACGGACCATAAGAATCTGGTTTATCTGGAATCTGCCAAGCGACTCAATCCTAGACAGGCCAGGTGGGCCTTGTTTTTCACACGTTTTAATTTTGTGGTTTCCTTTCTTCCTGGCACTAAGAATGTTAAGGCGGATGCCCTCTCGAGGAGTTTCCTTGTGGACTCTCCTGAGTTATCTGATCCTTCTGTTATTTTGAAAGAGGGTGTAGTTCTTTCTGCCATCTCACCCAATTTGAGACTTGCTCTGGAGGGGTGTCAGGAGGATAGGCCCGAGCGCTGCCCTGTTGGAAAATTGTTTGTCCCGGACCAGTGGAAAAAGAGTGTGATGTCTGAGATTCATTGTTCCGCGTTGGCTGGGCATCCCGGAATTTTTGGTACCAGAGACTTGGTTAGTCGGTCCTTTTGGTGGCCTACTTGTCTCGTGATGTCAGGGAATTTGTGCAGTCCTGCGGGACTTGCTCTCGCTCCAAGCCTTGCTCTCGCTCTAGTGGTTTGTTGATGCCATTGCCTGTGCCCAAGAGACCATGGACCCATATCTCTATGGATTTCATTTCCGACCTCCCTGTTTCTCAGAGAATGACCGTCATCTGGGTGATTTGTGATAGGTTTTCCAAGATGATACATCTTGTGCCATTACCTAAGTTGCCTTCCTCCTCTGAATTGGTGCCTTTGTTCCTTCAGCACGTGGTTCATTTACACGGCATTCCTGAGAACATTGTGTCTGACAGAGGAGTCCAGTTTGTTTCCAGATTTTGGAGGACCTTTTGTTCTAAACTTGGTGTTCAATTGTCTTTTCCTCGGCGTTTCATCCTCAGACCAATGGTCAAACTGAGAGAACAAACCAGACATTGGAGACTTATCTAAGATGCTTTGTGTCTGCTGATCAGGATGACTGGGTCTCTTTTTTGCCTTTGGCTGAGTTTGCTCTTAATAATAGGGTTAGCTCTGCCACTTTGATGTCTCCATTTTTCTGTAATTCTGGGTTTCACCCTCGATTTTCTTCAGGACAGACGGAGGCTTCTGTCTGTCCAGGTGTTGACTCTGTTGTGGAGCGTATGCAACAGATTTGGGACCAGGTAGTGGAGAGGTTGTCCCTCTCTCAGGAGAGGGCCCAGCGGTTTGCTAACCGGCATAGGACTGATGGTCCTCGGTTTAAAGTGGGGGACTTGGTCTGGTTGTCCTCAAGAAATATTCCTATGAGAGTGGCATCTCCTAAATTTAAGCCTAGGTTCATTGGACCTTATAAGATCATGGAGATTCTTAATCCTGTTTCTTTTCGTTTGCTTCTTCCAGGGACATTTAAGATCCATAACGTGTTCCACAAGTCCTTGTTGAAGAGGTTTGTTGAGCCAGTGGTTCCTACTGCTTTGCCTCCTGACCCTGTTCTCGTTGAGGGCAATATGGAGTTTGTGGTTGAGAAAATATTGAATTCTCGTTTTTCTAGACGGAAACTCCAGTATTTGGTTAAGTGGAGAGGTTATGGTCAGGAAGACAATTCTTGGGTGTTTGCTTCGGACATCCATGCTAGGAGACTCATCCGTGCGTATCATAGAACTCATCCTGACCGACCTGGTTGCTCAAGTGAGGGTTCGGTGACCCCTCCTCAAGGGGGGGGTACTGTTGTGAATAAACTTGAAATGAGTTCTGAGCAGAGGCTCCCTCTGGTGGTTACAAGCGGTACTGGACTGTCCAGTGAAGATTGTGAGGAGTGGGAATCAGGTGTTACTGACTGGTCTTATATAAGGGAGTCGCCTTCCCATCAGGGTTGCCGGTGATCAATTGTTCTGGTCTCAATCCTTGAGTCCTGTTTCCTTTGTAGCCTGCTGTGTCTGTCTGCATCTCCTGCTAACAGATAAGACATTTTCTTCTTTTTGTTTTTGTGCTTGATTTTTGCATTTTGTCCTGCACTTCTGTGGGGGCCTTCAGGTCCCCTCCGGGGGCTTTTGCCCTCTCAGTTTAGTTCAGCCACTGATGTTTGTACTTTTGCTTTTTCCAGTTTTTTCAGTGGCTGCTGTTTTGATTTTGTTACACCAGAGAACTAATTTAGGTGGTAGAGGTCGTGTGATCTCAGGTGATTTGAAATTAGTAGAGTTGGTGCTTTTCAGGGTTTTTTGGGATTGCAGTAAGTGCCCTTCCTATCCTTTTCTATTTAGGTAGTTTGGGCCCCAACGTTTGCTCATACTATTTTCTGTCTGTGTCTGTATTTCATCTTGTCTAACCGCCATTACATGTTTGGGGGCTTTCTATGTTCTTTGGGGATCTGCTCCGGGGCAGATAGCTTTCCTATATCTATCTTTAGGTGTAGTTAGTTTCTCAGGCTGTGACGAGGCGTCTAGGACCAACGTAGGAACGCTCCACGGCTGCCTCTAGTTGTGGTGGTTAGTCAGGGTACTGCAATCTCATAGATTCCAACTTCTCTGGTGTATTGCCTTTTTTACCTGCACTCCTCAGCTACCGAAACATAACAGGTTACATTCAGTATGGAGGTTTGCGAAACATTTGCAAGGTGGAAGGCAATATCAATAGCCTAAAATATAAAGAAGTATTAGCTACATCTTATATTCCAAATCATAAAAGGGGTCAAATTCTGCAGCAGGATGGTGCTCCATCTCATACATCCATCTCTACAACAAAGTTCCTCCAGGCAAAAAAGATCAAGGTGCTCAAGGACTGGCCAGCCCAGTCACCAGACATGAACATCATTGAGCATGTTTGAGTAGGATGAAAGAGGAAGCTTGTTAAAAATGCTTAATTTTGTATATTTTTCAAGGACTTGTTACCAGATGCGATACTTTAAAGAAAACGTCACGTTTCTTATAAAAAAAATGTAGTGGTTTATTGGACTGTTTACCAAAAAAACATCATTACAGGAAAACATAAAATGAGTGCAATAGTTACGTAGAGATTGTCCATTTGTCCATAGCAAAGCTTATACACTTCTTTCCTTGGTGTCCTGAATGGCAAAATGACATTCTGGCCTTGTCAGCAGCGTCTCAGAGAAGCAACACGTGGTTACATGGCAGCTGTCCAGAAGAGAGAGCGAGAGCCCCCCTCCCTTTGTGTAGTCATTATATATATGTCCCTTAGATCACGTGGTCTCTGTATATAGAGATAACACTCTACCATACAGAAATAGCATGTGTAATGTCAGCTGAAAATCCATGTACTCAGTACAGAATTGAGTGTATAAAGAATAAATCCTTAACCAATAATTAATATTTAACAATTCCCCCTTTTGAGGGGGACAGACATTAATTGGAACCCTCAAAGTAGAGAAGTTCATCTTTAGGATAATCAGATCTTCTTTCTTCTTTTCTTCTTCTTGGCAAAAATAATTTAATTTCCATAATAATAATAATCATAATAATATCAGATTATTGTTATACACACTCAATAACATAATGATGTGAATTCATGTTATGGTAAGCCGTGATCAATATTCATATAAAATATGTCTTATACTTTCCTAAACCTAAATCGAAGCATCTCCGGTCCAGTCATCATCATCTGATGTCATCTGGTCTTCATGTTGACGTCTTGTTCTTGATTCTTTGAAAACACAGTCTTTATACGATAATTCCTTTGAAATAACATGTAGATATTGTAGATCCGTGTGTCATGTGTCCATCAAAGTCCATAAATTCAAATGTTGATAAGAAAACAAAGTCCATTGATGAAATGAAGCTTTAATATCTGAGCAGTGTCACCTTTAAAGACCTGGACTTACATTGGCTCACCTTGGATATTTCTGGAATCCTCCATGCCATCCGCAATGGTCTTGGAACAGGTGTGACGTCTTTGGTCAGCAAAGCAAGGGTTAAAATGACTCTTCCTTGCTAAAGATAGCACCATAACCAGTCCTTAGTCCTAATGTACAGGACACGTGTCAGGGTTGTAGCCTCCTGACAATAAGCTTATTGTTCACCAGCTTTCATTGAAGCTTCATAGGTGATAGGAAACCACTGGAATGTGATAAAAGCGTGATCACACAGTTCATATTAGCATCATAGGATCATCGTCCTCTGCCATTGTCTGTCAGTTTAGATACTGCGATCGTGGCTGTCAGTGGTGGATACTGCAGTTGTCAGTGGTGGATACTGCAGTTGTTGTCAGTGGTGAAATGAATTGTAATTGACACAGTTCTTTATTACTCAGAAATCATATAGCCTTTTTACCTTCTGGAACTTCGGCTTTTTCTTCTTGCAACTTTTTAAATTTACTTGAATTTAGAAATATGAAAAGTCTTTATTAACGTAATTCCAATATCTTGCTTGAAGTCTTCATTCCCTATTCTATACCAAATCTGGTAATTTTCCTAACCTATAATATCACAGCGTACCATATCAATCAGTAATATCCATAGAATTATTATCAGAGTAGTAATATGGAATTCATGTTTGTATGTGAAACAATAATAAATGATAATGCATTATTAACCATATTCTTCATGAGATAGAACATTTTTATGTCATTGGTGTAATTACCTTTTCAACCCATAGATGTCAGTGTGTTTTTCATGTAACAAGTGTTTCCATCTTTATTACTAAAACTTTATTAATGGAATATATTTATTAGACCAATAATAGGTAAGAATGTATAGCCATGAACCAAAATGTGAATATGAGTGAATGAATGAATGAAAGAATTATTTTATTTACTCAGAATTAAAACATTTTCTTTTAATGAACCGATATCTTCACTATATTTAATGAAGCAATATTCTCATACTAGACATTACTTTATTAAATATTGATGTTTCTTGATTGATTGAGATAAAAAATAAAAATTAAGAATCAAAAATAGAGATAAAGGAAGAATAAAAATGAAAAATAAGAATAAAAATGAAAATAAGGCCTTTATATGTTTATGACAAATGCTGAGTAGTTATGTTCTCAGTAACACATACCCTTAATATTTCCATTATCTGGATGTTTTCATATTTGTCATAACCTTGTGTTACCAAAATGTTCATATTATGCAACTTTGCATGTAATCCCCTTCTTAGTGTAAAGAAATGACTCTTTATAATACTTAATGTTATTATCTCTAGTAGTTCTACCATTGTACCTTTCTATATTCTTTAAAATGTGTGAAGAAGAGGTATTGATGAAATGTGATGATGTATTCAAGATCAAAACACATTTCCCGCTTAATACCAGAAAAAAAATATTATTTTATGAAATAATTCATTTATCAAAACCAAAATGAAAAAAATAATTGTTTTATAAATTATTTATGTGACTTCTGTTTTAGCTTTATACCATATATTTGTCTGAAGATGTGTACCATCTATGTAACCATTAAAAATAAAAATAACATTGAATATCATAAAATTATCTTTTGGGAAAAAGAAAAATAATAATCTAAATGTAGATTTTCATGATAAACCATTTTGATGTGTGATTACACTTATCTACTATTAACTAAACAATAATAATTATTAAAGGAATATATGTTGAGTAGATAATATTTCATTATGTATCTTAATATTCTAATAATTGAACTGATTTGTATTATTTCTTTTAAAAACAAGTTGTTGTTTTTCTCGCATACCATGAATTGTGAAACCTTTCTTTTCATACATCACATACTCTTAGCTTATATTCACTCTTAGCAGCTGCTCATACACGCATGTCATCTGTCACTCAGACTGTGAAACATATAAGTTTACACCACAGATTCCTCATACAAAAAGGTTGTAATACATATATATTTTAACCCAAATAATTGTATCCTAATTATCAATGCGCATTGTAAACTACTACATTTAATATTTTAATTTTCTTTGAATATTCCCCAAATACACATAGCAAACTTTGTGAACC
>JARQOD010000001.1:811000751-811096097 GCA_033576555.1 Oophaga sylvatica
TTATCTGTTAGCAGAAGATGCAGGCACAAAACAGCAGGCTACAAAGTGAACAGGAATCAAAGAAGAGACCAGAACAATTGATCACCGGCAACCCTGATGGGAGGGAACCTCCCTTATATAAGACCAGTCAGTAACACCTGATCGCCAATCTTCATAATCTTCATTGGATAGTTCAGTACTGTTTGTAACCACCAGAGGGAGCTTCTGCTCAGAATTCATTTCTAGCACATGCAACGCTCTATTACTTGGCCTCCCCATTACTCGACTATCCCCTCTCCAGTCCATCCTTAATGCAGCAGCCAGGGTAATCCATCTGGCTAATCGGTACTCGGACGCGTCCGCTCTTCGCCAGTCCTTACACTGGCTGCCCATTCATTATAGGATCCAATTCAAAGTACTTGTTCTCACCCACAAAGCTCTCCACAGTGCAGCACCCCCCTACATCTCCTCCCTCATTTCCATCTATCGGCCTAACCGACTGCTGCGCTCTGCAAACGACTTTCGACTAACCTCTGCACTAATCCGTATCTCCCACTCCCGACTCCAAGACTTCTCCCGCGCTGCGCCAATCCTCTGGAATGCTCTACCCCAAGAAATTAGGACTATCCACAATTTGCATGGTTTCAGGCGCTCCCTCAAAACACATTTGTTCAGAGCGGCCTATCACATTCACTAATCAAAGTCATTCTATGTATTCTGTGTAAGTGTGTGTGTGTGTAGCCCATTCACTATCTCCATCCATCCCTCACTCCCTCAAGATGGCTGGACCATCATTGTAAATGCACCATTGTATATAAACACCTGTACTTTGTATCTCCCCCACCTCATTGTAGATTGTAAGCTCTCACGAGCAGGGTCGTCTTATTTTGCTTTAATTATTGTATTGTTAACGTTGTTACTTATGACTTGTGTTCTGAAACTGTTAAACTGTAAAGCGCTGCGGAATATGATGGCGCTATATAAATAAAGATTATTATTATTATAATGTGAACGGCGCTGCATACAAGTCTTCTTTGTGCATCAATATACCAAGCAGCCGCCCCCTCCATGTATTGGTAGGTTGTGAGCGGTTGCCTCATCGGTATTCTTGCACCTGTGTTGCCATCATCTTAACTATGTGGGTCCACTGCATCCTGATAGTGCATTTGTTTGAAGGCCTGGGAAGGTGAGCATCTCTGCCTTTTTTTGCTATTTTTGAATTTTTGGAGGATTTCTAAGTCCTCTTTTTGTGCTTTTGCTGTTTAGCACACCATGGACGGACAACATATTAGCACCACATAGTGACCAAATAATAGCACATACAAGGAACAAATAGCACCACACCATGTCCAGACCACATATTACCACCATATGATGACCAATAATATCATATACAAGGAACAAATACCACCACACCATGTCCAGACCACATATTACCACCACATGGTGACCAATAATACCACATACAAGGAACAAATACCACCACACCATGACCAGACTGTTAGAACCCTCTTGTTAGGTTTTGTTTCAGTTTGCTGGTCACATGACCTTTTTACCATATTTAGTCTGGCTCCGCCCTTCTGGCTTTGCTGGACTTCATTGTATTATCTACTCTTAAGCTAGCCGGGTGCTTAGGTGCCTTACTCTGTCAGTTTTGCTTGATCTGAGGATCTCTTAGTATTTGTTTTCTGTTTTATTTTCCCTGCTACACTTTCTGTTAGGAGGTGTCCACCTTTTCACCCAGTCCCTAGATCTTGTAGGGATTCCTCCCTCGCAACTATAGGTCTTCGTTCAGACTAGCTGAGGACTTTAGCGGGTCTGGTCGCAGGATCAGGTTCCCCGTTACATCGTAGGGATCCAGCTCAGTCCTATTGTAGGGACAGAATTCCCACCTTTCCTTAGTGCTTGTAGCAGATCATAACAGTAAGTCCAGCCAAGAAAAAAAAAAAAAAAAAAAATCTCTACGGAAAGATTTTCTGTTTCCATCATGGTCTCGGTTCAGGATTTGGTTCAACACCTGCAGGGACTTTCTCTGGAGGTGGCTGAGATAAAGCAACACGTGAGTAGTTGTTCTGGAGCACATTTTGTGGAGCCTAAGGTACGTTTGCCTGATTTATTTTTTGGTGAACAACAAGATTTTTTTTCTTTTAAAAATGCTTGCTTGTTGTATTTCCGTTTGAGACCCAGATCCTCTGGTGATGAATCACAGCGCATAGGGTTCATAATGTCACTTTTGCGCAAAGAACCTCAGGACTGGGCCTTTTCTCTGCAGCCTAGTGATCCATGCTTTAGATCTGTGGATAGTTTTTTTTCTGCTTTGGGCTTATTATATGACGGTCCTGATCGTGTTTCATCAGCTGAGACAGAATTGAGATGTTTGAGACAGGGATCAGGTAATGTGGAAAAATATTGTACTCACTTCCGAAGGTGGTCCACTCAGGTGGGCTGGAACGATTCAGCTTTGAAAAGTTTATTTCTTGCAGGGTTAAGTGAAAGGGTTAAAGATTTGCTGATTGCTTATCCCATACCTGGTAACTTGCAAGAGGCTATGCAATTAGCCATACGGGTGGATAGGAGACTGCGTGCAAGGGTTAATGAGAGTAAATCTGCCTTGTCAGCTCCAAGTTTGGAGAAGGAATGTACTGACATTGGAGAGCCGATGGAAATTGGAGTAATGACACCTCACTCTCGGGAAAAAGAACGCAGATTTGCTAAGGGCTTGTGTTTCTATTGTGGCAAATCTGAGCATTTTATTAAGAACTGTGCGCTTCGAATGAATAAAGAGAAAAAAAAAATTAGGTCAGTTTCGCCCGCATAGCTTGTTTAAACAATAAAGATGTCTTTCTTTCTGCTACCACTGCTGTTGAGGAGGAATTAATGGAGTTTCGGGTATTTGTGGATTGTGGTTCAACTCTCAATGTGATAGATGGGAAATTTTTGGAAAAACTAAAATTAAAACCCAAACTTCTGTCTTCCCCTATTAATGTGGTGTCTGTGGATGGTTCTCACTTGAAAAATGTTACTCACCATATCTGTGAATTTCCTCTTACTATTAATGGTGTTCATCAAGAGAATTTGGATTTGGTAGTTTTGAATAATTTGCCCTCACCGGTGATTTTGGGGTTACCCTGGTTAAAATTGCACAATCCGGTACTGGATTGGTCTACCAATGAAATTAAGTCCTGGAGTCCTAATTGTTATGACAAGTGTTGTAACGGGCGTATTGCTGCTGTGGTTAAGGGGGAGTTACCTGTACCTATTCAGGATTTTTGGAAAGTTTTTTCTGATAAGGAATCGCAGGTATTGCCTCCTCATAGAGATTATGATTGTGCAATTGAATTTGTCCCTGGAGCGACTCTTCCTAAAAGTCGTTTATTTAATTTGACTATTCCCGAGAGAAAGGCTTTGGAGGAATACATACAGACAAGCTTGGCCGCCGGTCACATTAGGCCTTCCAAATCTCCTGTGGCTGTTGGATTTTTTTTTGTTAAAAAGAAGGACGGCGGTTTACGGCCTTGTCTAGACTTTCGTGAGATTAATAAGATTACTGTACGCAATCCTTACCCACTGCCATTGATTCCTGATTTGTTTAATCAGTTAGTGGGGGCCAAGTGGTTTTCGAAAATTGATCTTCGAGGGGCATACAATTTGTTGCGCATGAAGGAGGGGGATGAATGGAAGACTGCGTTTAACACTCCACTGGGTCATTTTGAGAATCTGGTCATGCCCTTTGGACTTTCCAGTGCTCCGGCATTTTTTCAGAATCTTATTAATGACATCCTTAGACCTTTGATCGGCAGAAGTGTGGTTGTGTATTTAGATGACATTTTGATTTATTCACCAGATTTGGAGTCTCATTGGAGGAGTGTGCGTGAAGTATTACAGTTACTGAGTGATAATTCACTTTTTGCCAAACTAGAAAAATGTGAGTTCGCTGTACAGAGACTTAGTTTTTTGGGCTACATTGTCTCCAGTGAAGGTTTTGAGATGGACCCGGTGAAAGTGCAAGCTGTGCAGGATTGGCCTAGACCTATTGGTGTGAAATCAATACAGAAGTTTTTGGGGTTCGCCAATTATTATAGAAAATTCATAAAATTTTTTTCCATGATTGCCAAACCTCTGACCGATCTCACCAGGAAAGGTGCTGATGCGGTTCAGTGGACTACTGAGGCCATTGAGGCTTTTGTGTTGCTAAAGGAGAGGTTCAGCTCTGCTCCCATCCTTACGCAGCCTGATGTGACTAAACCATTTTTGGTTGAGGTTGATGCTTCTTCTGTGGGGGTCGGCGCGGTGTTGTCTCAGGCAAAGACGGATGGAGTACATCCCTGTGCTTTTTTTTCAAAAAAATTTTCTGAGTCTGAACTAAATTATGATATCGGTAATCGGGAATTGTTGGCAATTAAACTCGCATTTGAACACTGGCGTCATTTTTTGGAGGGAGCGGAATTTCCCATTCAAGTCTTCACCGATCATAAAAATCTGATCTACCTTGATGCTGCCAAACGCTTGAATGCCCGTCAGGCTAGGTGGGCACTGTTTTTCTCACGGTTTAATTTTACCGTTACTTACATCCCAGGTACTAAAAATGTTAAAGCTGATGCTTTGTCTCGCAGCTTTTCTCCTATGGTGGTACTGAGGAGGAGGAGGAAAACATCTTGCAAGAGGGGGTTGTTATTGCTGTTTTGAACTCCGTGTTGGAAGATGAGATTCCTAAAGCACAGGAGAATGCCCCATCTAACACGCCGCATGGGAGGTTGTTTGTGCCTGGTACCCTGAGGAGAGATTTGTTTGTTGAATGTCATGACTCTCGGTTGGCAGGTCATCCTGGAATCTCTGAGACCAATAGACTTGTGGGTCGCAGTTTTTGGTGGCCAGGATGGCAGAAGGAAGTCATTAAGTGGGTGCGTCAATGCACTGTGTGTGCTAGATCTAAGTCTTCTCATACTCCTGCTGCGGGGTTGCTTTGCCCTCTGGAGGTCCCTAGTGCACCTTGGACACATTTGGCTATGGACTTTATTACTGACCTTCCCCCCTCTGAGGGTTTCACTGTCATCTGGGTGGTCGTGGACCGTTTTAGCAAGATGTGTCACTTGGTTCCTTTCATCAAACTGCCCTGCGCTAAGACTCTCGCTAAGGCCTTTGTCAAGGAAATAGTCAGACTGCATGGTGTTCCTACTGACATTGTTTCTGATAGGGGACCTCAGTTTGTGGCTCGTTTTTGTCGCACTTTTTGTGACAGGTTGGGAGTTCATTTGTCGTTTTCATCCGGATATCATCCTGAGTCTAATGGCCAGACAGAAAGGAAAAACCAGGATGTTGAGCAGTTCTTGCGTTGTTTTGTGACTGATAATCAAGAGGGGTGGTCTGAGTTTCTGCCACTTGCTGAGTTTGCTCTTAACAACCATACATCCGCTTCTGCTGGTTGTTCACCTTTTTTTTGTTGTACTGGGAGACATCCGTCATTTGGGTCATTTTCCAAGTTGGGATCGGCTGTACCTGAAGAGGAGAATTTTTCTGGTGTTTTGGAGAGAGTTTGGACTGATGTGCGTGGTAATCTTCAGGAGGCTAACAAAAGATCCAAAGTGTATTTTGATAGAAAACGACAAGAGGTTTTGTTTGCTATTGGTGACATGGTCTGGTTGTCCTCTAAGAATCTGCGCTTGAGGATTCCGTCTAAGAAATTGGGTCCCAAGTTTGTAGGGCCCTTTAAGGTGCTTCAGGTTATTAACCAATCTGCTGTTAAGTTGGAGCTTCCTACCTCCTGGAAGATTAATCCGGTGTTTCATGTTTCTCTCTTGAAAAAAGCTGAGGTCTCAGAGGGAGACGTGTTGGCCACTGTTCCCCTGGTGGTGGAGGACGGGCAATATAAGATTTCCCGCATCCTAAATTCTAGACGGTATAGAGGGGGTTTGCAGTACCTCGTCGCTTGGAAGGGTTATGGACCCAAGGATAACTCATGGGTGAGGGTGGATGATGTTTCTGCGTCTAGACTTGTCAGAGCGTTTCACAAGAGATTTCCGGATAAGCCTAAGTCCTAGGGGATCCGGAGGATCCTCTTAGAAGGGAGGGTACTGTTAGAACCCTCTTGTTAGGTTTTGTTTCAGTTTGCTGGTCACATGACCTTTTTACCCTATTTAGTCTGGCTCCGCCCTTCTGGCTTTGCTGGACTTCATTGTATTATCTACTCTTAAGCTAGCCGGTGCTTAGGTGCCTTACTCTGTCAGTTTTGCTTGATCTGAGGATCTCTTAGTATTTGTTTTCTGTTTTATTTTCCCTGCTACACTTTCTGTTAGGAGGTGTCCACCTTTTCACCCAGTCCCTAGATCTTGTAGGGATTCCTCCCTCACAACTATAGGTCTTCGTTCAGACTAGCTGAGGACTTTAGCGGGTCTGGTCGCAGGATCAGGTTCCCCGTTACATCGTAGGGATCCAGCTCAGTCCTATTGTAGGGACAGAATTCCCACCTTTCCTTAGTGCTTGTAGCAGATCATAACACAGACCACATATTACCACCACATGGTGACCAATAATACCACATACAAAGAACAAATACCACCACATCATGACCAGACCACATATTACCACGACATGGTGACCAATAATACCACATACAAGGAACAAATACCACCACATCATGACTAGACCACATATTACCACCACATAGTGACCAAATAATAGCAAATACAAGGAACAAATACCGCCACACCATGGACGGACAACATATTACCACTACATAGTGACTTAATACTACAATACTGATCAGTAATAAAAAAACACACTACTAATATCCCCATCAGTGCCATTATACACAGGAGATCTGTACTTCGTATACAGTGTCTGTGTACAGGTAATATAGTGATCACTGGTGACATTATACACAGGAGCTCTGAATATAGTGTATAATGTAAAGGTAATAAGTGATCACTGGTGACATTGTACACAGGACCGCTGTATATAGTATACAGTGTATAGTGTCACTGTACAGGTAACACACTGACTCATCAGTGACGTCTCTAGGTTAAGTCCTTCATCTTCACTTTTAATCTTCATACTGTTATGTTCTGCTACAAACACTAAGGAAAGAAAGGGATATCTGTCCCTACGATAGAACTAAGCTCGATCCCTACGATGTAACGGGGAACCTGATCCTGCGATCAGACCCGCTAAAGTCCTCAGCTAGTCTGTATGAAGACCTATAGATGCGAAGGAGGGATCCCTATAAGAACTAGGGACTGGGAAAAGATGGACACCTCCTAACAGAAGTTGTAGCAGTAAAAAGAAAAACAAACAACATAGAACATAGAGGTCAAAAGACCAGGCAAAACTAATATAGAAAGGTAACAAAGCACCCGGCTAGCTTCAGAGTAGAAATTACAATGAAGTCCAGCAAAGCCAGAAGGGCGGAGCAGGATTAAATAGGCAACAAAGGTCATGTGACCAGCAAGATAGAAAAAAACTAACAGGAGAGTTCTAACACATCCAGCACAGACCACCGTCACTTCTTCCAGCCAGGGCTCGTCTCTGTAGGAAATAACAGTTATCTAGAGCACTGTTGGCAGAACACATTACTTATTTATCCCAAATTCTAAACTACACCAGATGAAGAAAAAAAGTCGACAGTGTTGCTCTGCACAGTAACAGGACCGCCTCCCCCATTTAAAACAGTATCCTCAAAAAATAAAATAATTACATCACTGCAGTAATAATATCCCTTAATTAGCCCCTATGGTAACAATATCCCCCAATCCCGGCCCCTGTGTGTCTCATTCCTAGCTCCAGCCATATGTTCTCCTATCCTGCCCCATGTGATGTCCCATCCTGCCCCATATGATCTCCCCATCCTGCCCCATGATCCTGTCCCATCTGTCCCATGATCCTCCCCCTTCTGCCCCATGATCCTGACCCATCTGTCCCATAATCCTGCACCATCTGTCCCCATCATATCCATCCTGCCCTATGATCCTGCCCCATCTGTCTCCAACCTGCCCCATGATCCTGCCCTATCTGTCTCCATCCTGCCCATCTGTCCCATGATCCTGCCCAATCTGTCCCATGATCCTGCCCCAGGCCATCTGTCCCATGATCCTGCCCCATCTGTATCCATTGTATCTATCCTGCCCCATGATCCTGCGCCATCTGTCTCCATTATGCCTCATGATCCTTCACCATCTGTCTCCATCCTGCCCCATGATCTTGCACCATCTGTCTCCATCCTGCCGCATGATCCTGCGCCATCCATCTCCATCCTGCCCATCTGTCTCCATCCAGCCCCATGATCCTGCACCATCTGTCTCCATCTTACCCCATATTGCTGCCCCATCTGTCTCCATCCGTGTCTCCATCCTGCCTCCGTGTCTCCATCCTGCCTTCGTGTCTCCATTCTGCCCCGTGTCTCCATCCTGCCCCCGTGACTCCATTCTGTCCCTGTCTCCATCCTGGCCCGTGTCTCCATCCAGCCCCCGTGTCTCCATCCTGCCCCCTGTGAATTCATCCTGCCCCGTGACTCCATCCTGCCCCGTTTCTCCATCCTGCCCAGTGACTTCAACCTGCCCCCATGACTCCATCCTGCCCTCGTGTCTCCATTCTGCCCCAGTGTCTCCATTCTGCCCCAGGCCGGATAGAGACAGATGGTCCATGTGTCTCCATCCTTCCGGTGAAACATATTGCCGCTTTCAATAAAAATAAAATTAAAAAAACACTTTTTTCTTACCTGGCCGCGCTCCTGCGGCAATGATGTCTCTTGGCATTTCGAGCACTTGCCGGCAAATGATAATGACGTCATATGCCGGCGATGTTCGCGCTGACGTCACTGCCAGCCTCCGATTGGCTGACGACTTTATGTATTGCTGTCACGTTGTGACAATGCATGTCTGTGCTTTAACCCTTTGCTCCATTTCCCCCTAATTGAGCTGGGATACTGATATCCGTTACCTGTATGGATGATGGTCAGTTCCCAGCTCCGCTGCGTAGCCGTGCATGTGTGGGTGTCTCCGCTGTGCTGCATGACCACCATCATGTGCGGTCCCTGGCTATTGCTGTAGAAGCTAACCGTAGGTCAAGGTCCTCTGCAGTGGTGCATGACTTACTACATGTGTTTAGGCTGCAGCCATTTCCAGGTGCCCTTGCTGTGCTGAATTGTGCTTGGCTGCATAGGGTGCGCGGGCCACACCTGCCCTGCTTTTATCAGGGTTAGTGTGTGTACTTGAAATGCTGTCCCCAGCCAATTGCTGAGGGGCAGCTCATATATAAAGGCTCCCTGCCCTATGGGCGGGGCCTTAGCTACTCACATAGCTTCTGAATCTTGCCATGTGTGTTGTGTGTTCCTGTACCTGTTCTTGCGCCTATCCTGGATGCGGTAATTCTAGGCTTGAACCCCTGATCCTGTACCCGACCCTGCACCTATCCTGGAGGGGGTAATTCCAGGCTTGAATCCTAGATCCTGTACCTGTCCTGTACCTGACTGTCTGAACTGTGTCTGCTGTGTTATGTTCCTGAATCCTTCTGTGTCCTGAACCCTGTGCCCAGTGACTGTGATCTTTTGCTAACTGACTTCCTTTGATACAACCTGGGTTCATCTTGGAAGGAGGAGTCCGGTGTGGGTGTGCTGAGTTTCTGTTACTCTGTGCTCAGCTTGTTTTTGGTGCACTCCCCGGCCGGCTCCAGTTGAGCCTGGCGGGGCTTGCAACAGACCGCTTGGGTTCCTTTTTAGATCGCTTCCAGATGTCCGGATCCGATCCTTCCCTGCCTGATGTCCGGAGCCTGCCGATCGTTGCCAGATGTCCTGAGCCTGATACTGCGGCCTTATGTCCAGAGCCTGATGTCCGCAGGTCGATGTCCGGAACCTGTCGATCGTTGCCAGATGTCCGGAGTCCGATGCCAGTGTTCTGATGTTCCTGAGATCCAGCCCGTGTTCCGGTGTCCGTGTTCCTGATGTCCAGTCCGTGTTCCAGTGTCCGTGTTCCTGATGTCCAGTCCGTGTTCCTGATTCCATGTTCCTGAGTCCGTGTTCGTGTGTTCGTGTTACTGAGATCCAGTCCGTGTTCCTGATGTCCAGTTTGTGTTCCTGATTCCATGTTCCTGTATCCATCTTCCTGAGGTCCAGTTCGTGTTCCTGAGTTCGTGATTCTGATGTCCTCATGTGTCCTGTCTACATTCTGATGACCTCGTGTACCCTGATGTTATGCCTGTGTCCTGATGTCCCACCTATGTGTGCCGCGGTGATCCGTTGGTACCTTGGAGTCCTCTGGGTGATACCCTTCTGGAAGGTGTGGAATCGGGAGCCTTGCATAGTCATGTTTGATTTATGTACTGTGTGTCTTCACTTATTTACTTTAGTAAACTTTACTTCCCTATACCTGAAGTTGTGCGGTGTAATCAAGTTCTATGCGACTCTTCCTTGTCCACATGCTCAGCTGCCACAGAACCCCGGTCTCTGCCCTTCCCTAGTTTGGGTAGGCCCGGGTCCCCCTCTGCGGTATGGAGGGTCCATATTGTGTCCCCGGGGGACGTCCGCCCCACGCCATGGTGGTCGGTCAGCGTGGAGGCGATTATGGGCTGGGCCGCTTCTCGGCGGCTGCAGCCAATCGTGACAATTACCCTGTGAGCCCGCACGGGCCAGCAAGGCAATAGAGTAACTGAACCTCGGATGCAGGTTCAGTTACTGCATCGGCAGAATCCTTCCGCTGGGGCCCGATCAGCAGAAGAGATGGGGCCCTATGCACTGTAATGCCCCGATGGCGGCCCTGCCTGTACGTCTAAAGACACCGCAGATTGTGCCGTTTTGGTGCTTTTTCTTCTCTGGTGGCTTCTATTGAGTCTAAAAAAACGCATGTAAAAAAGACTGCAGTTACTTTAAGTGCAGAATCAAAGCTTTCCTGTACTACAAAAAACACAATAAATGCGGCTTTACATCTGCACCAGAAATGCATCAAATAAGGGGGAAAATTTTTTAAAAAATGCAGCAATAATTAGAGAAGATTTTTTTGTGATGTTTGGTGCAGACAGCTGCAGAAAGCAAAAAACACAGCATTTATGCTCCGTGTGAACGCGGATTTAAAATCACAAAAAAGCCAGATGTTATATAGTGAAGATACATAAAAATGAGAAAGTTCCGGCAGCTACAATTGTGAATGAATGAACAAAAAATAAATCCACAGGTCCCAACTAGATATGAACATTACACATAGTTGACGTCAATCCAACCCTGGCTAATCAAAAGCCACGCTGGAAGGTAATGGATTTGACGGTCTTCAGTCCAGCCATCCCGTGAATAGATCTGCTCATCTTTACTCCCAACTGTTCCAGATGCAGCGGACAGTCCTTTATTTGGGTCTATGCCCTGCAGTCTCTGGCATCTGCTGAATTTCTCTTACTGCTACTGCCACCATCCTTCTGAAATCTCCTCCTGCCAGGGTAGAAAGAAGTGGTAAATGGGTGTGGATTGGGGGTGGGACAAGGGATGCAGCCAAAAGTTGCCACAATGTGCTTCATATGCCATATAATTTGTCCCCCTTTCTGTTCTTGAAGAGTTGGGAAGTATGCATATTGTATATGTTCAAAGATGAAAGCACTGATATCAGAAAAAGGCTCACAGACGGGTTACACTGAACAATTAGCAAATTCAGCCTTTAATAAGTTCAATTCTAAAACCAGGGATATGACCCTGTATAGCTACCATAACATTATAATGTCTAACCATAAATTGAATAAATATAAATAAATCATACAATTAATTCAAATGCAGAGGTGTAAATAGATTTTTTCGCACCAGGAGCAAGAATTCAGTTTGGCACCCCCAGGGGCTGGCTGGCACTTTTCAGCCTGGGGGGCAATCACAAGGCAGTGGCCCTCCAGTTGCGGTGCTTTTGACCTGATTATCTCTGGCCACTGCATTAAAGCAGCAGAGATAACAGGCAATAAAAACAGGCTGGTACAAAGATATGGGAACAAAACGAGCTAGCTGCATATATATGGGAGCAGAACCAAGCTTGTTGCCTACATAGATACTGTAATAGAAGCAAGCTGACTACATAGGCCCTGTACATAGGCACAAACCAAGATTACTACACAGAGAAGGGGATTGAAAGGAGCTTACCGCAGAGATATGGGAGCAGAACCGAGGTTACCACAGAGATATGGGAGCAGAACTGACCTTACTACAGAGATATGGGAGCAGAACTGAGCTTACTCCAAAGATATGGGAACAGAACAGAGCTTACCACAGAGATATGGGAGCAGAACTGAGCTTACTGCAGAGATATGGGAGCAGAACTGAGCTTACTACAGAGATATGGGAGCAGAACAGAGCTTACCACAGAGATATGGGAGCAGAACTGAGCTTACCACAGAGATATGGTAGCAGAACCGAGCTTACTACAGAGATATGGGAGCAGAACAGAGCTTACTGCAGAGATATGGGAGTAGAACTGAGCTTGCTGCAGAGATATGGGAGCAGAACCGAGCTTACCACAGAGAAATGGGAGCAGAACTGAGCTTACTCCAGAGATATGAGAGCAGAACTGAGCTTACTGCAGAGATATGGGAGTAGAACCGAGCTTACTACATAGAGAGGGGAACAGAACAGAGCTTACTCCAGAGATATGGGAGCAGAACGGAGCTTACTATAGAGCTATGGGAGCAGAACCGAGCTTACTACAGAGCTATGGGAGCAGAATAGAGCTTACTACAGAAATATGGGAGCAGAAGCGAGCTTACTACAGAGATAGGGGAGCAGAACCGAGCTTACTGCAGATAACGGACATGTAGACACACAATACGGCAGGGGCATTGCTAGGGTCCTTAAACATCAAGGGCCCAAGCCCCAAAGTGCATGTCTCCCTATACGACCAACCTGTAGCCATACACTGGAGCTCTGTATATAGTGTCAGTGTACAGGTAATACAGTGATCACCAGTGATATACACAGGAGCTCTGTATATAGTGTATAGTGTACAGATAATACAGTGATCACCAGTGGCATTATACATAGGAGCTCTGTATATAGTGTCAGTGTACAGGTAATACAGTGATCATCAGTGACATTATATACAGGAGCTCTGTATATAGTGTACAGTGAACAGGTAATAGAGTGTATAGTGTAAGTGTACAGGTAACTGTTATGTTTTGGTAGCTGAGGAGGGCAGGAGCAAAAACCGCAAAGGCAGCCAAACACGAGAGGTTGGGATCTAATAGGTTGCAGACCCCTAAACTAACCACACAACTAGAAGCATCCATGGAACGTTCTTACATTGCCCTAGACGCCTCGTCACAGCCGGAGAGATTAGCTACCCCTGAAGATGGAAAGAGGAAAGCTTGAGGAGGGGTCACCGAACCCTCACGTGCGCCACGAGGCCGATCAGGATGAGCTTGGTGATAGGCACGGACCAGTCTTTCAGCATGAAAGTCAGAAGCAAACACCCAAGAATTGTCCTCCTGACCATAGCCTTTCCACTTAACCAAGTACTGGAGTCTCCGACTAGCCAAACAAGAATCCAATATCTTCTCAACCTCATACTCCAAATTGCCCTCAACCAAAACAGGATCAGGAGGCGCAGCCATAGGAACCACTGGCTAGACAAGCCTCATCAATAAAGATTTGTGGATTACGTTGTGAATCTTAAATGTTCCTGGAAGAAGGAAACGGGATTAAGAATTTTCACGATCTTATAAGATCCAATGAACCTTGGCTTAAATTTAGGAGACACAATCTTCATAGGGATATTTTTTGAGGACAACCAAACCAGGTCACCCACTTTAAACCGAGGACCATCAGGCCTATGCCGGTTGGCAAACCGCTGAACCTTCTCCTGAGAGAGAGACAACTTATCCACTACTTGATCCAAAATCTGCTGCATTCTCTCCACAATAGAGTCAACACCTGGAAAGACAGAAGCCTCCACCTGCCCTGAAGAAAATCGAGGATGAAACCCGAAATTGCAGAAAAATGGAGACATCAAGGTGGCAGAACTAGCCCTATTATTCAAAGCAAACTCCGCCAAAGGCAAAAAAGAGACCGAGTCATCTTGATCAGCAGACACAAAACATCTCAAATAAGTCTCCAAGGTCTGGTTTGTTCTCTCAGTTCGTCCATTGGTCTGAGGGTGGAACGCAGAGGAAAAAGACAGCTGAACTCCCAGTTTGGAACAAAATGTCCTCCAAAATCTGGAAACAAACTGGACTACTCTGTCAGAAACAATGTTCTCTGGAATGCCGTTCAACCGAACCTCCTGTTGAAAAAATAAGGTCACCAACTCGGAGGAGGATGTCAACTTAGGTAGTGGCACAAGATGTATCATCTTGGAAAACCTATCACAGATCACCCAAATAACGGTCATTCTCTGAGAGACAGGGAGATCGGAAATCAAATCCATAGAGATATGGGTCCATGGCCTCTTGGGCACAGGCAATGGCATTAACAAACCACTAGAGCGAGAGCAAGGTTTGGACCGAGAACAAGTCCCACAGGACTGCACAAAGTCCCTGATGTCACGAGACAAAGTGGGCCACCAAAAGGACCGACTCACCAAATCTCTGGTACCAAAAATACCAGGATGGCCAGCCAACGTGGAGCAATGAATCTCGGACATCACATTCTTCCTCCACTGGTCTGGGACAATTTCCCAACCGGGCAGCGTTCAGGTTTATTCTCCTGAAATTCCTCCAGAGCCAGTCTCAAATTGGGCGAGATAGTGGAAAGAACCACACCCTCCTTCAGAATAACAGCAGGCTCAGTTACCTCAGGAGAATCCGCAAAGAAACTCCTCGAGAGGGCATCCGCCTTAACATTCTTAGTGCCCGGGAGAAAAGAGACCACAAGATTAAAACGTGTGAAAAACAAGGCCCACCTGGCTTGTCTAGGATTAAGTCACTTGGCTGATTCAAGATAAACCAGGTTCTTATGGTCCATGAGGACCACCACCTGATGTTTGGCTCCTTCCAGCCAATGTCTCCACTCTTCAAAAACCCACTTCATAGCCAATAACTCCCGATTTCCCACATCATAATTACGTTCCGCTGGGGAAAATTTTCGAGAGAAAAAGGCACAAGGGTTACTCTTAGAGGTCTCTGGATCCCTTTGGGACAAAACGGCTCCTGCACCAATCTCAGAAGCATCAACTTCCATCTGAAATGGTAGAGAAACATCAGGTTGCCGCAGAACAGGAGCAGAAGTGAATCTCTGCTTAAGCTCCTGAAACGCATAAACTGCCTCAGGATACCAATTCACTACATCAGAACCCTTTTTGGTCAAATCAGTCAGTGGTTTCACAATACCAGAGAAATTACCTATAAATTTACGATAAAAATTAGCAAAACCCAAAAATCTCTGAAGAGCCTTCAATGTAGTGGGTTGAACCCAATCACAAATGGCCTGAACTTTGACCGGGTCCATTTCAATAACAGACGGAGACAAAATAAATCCCAGAAATGAAACCTTCTGTACGCCAAAAAGACATTTTTATCCCTTCACATACAATGCATTTTCTCTCAAAATTCGGAATAAAGTCCGAACATGTTCCACATGAGAATCCCAGTCATTGGAAAAAATCAAGATATCGTCCAAATAAACTATCAGAAATTTATCCACGAAATCCCGGAAAATATCGTTCATAAAGGATTGGCACCACTAGGTACTCAAAATGCCCCTCAGGGGTATTAAACGCCGTCTTCCATTCATCACGGTGCTTGATGCGAATAAGATTATACGCCCCCTGAGGTCAAGCTTGGTAAACCAACTAGCACCTTTCACTCTGGAAAATAGGTCAGTAATCAAGGGTAACGGATATTGATATTTAACAGTGATCTTATTAAGGAGACGATAGTCAATACATGGCCTCAATGAGCCATCCTTCTTGGCCACAAAGAAAAAGCCGGCGCCCAAGGGTGAAGAGGATGGTCTGATATGACCCTTCTCTAAAGACTCTTTGATATAAGATCGCATAGCATCATGCTCAGGTACAGATAAATTAAAGAGCCGACCCTTGGGAAGTTTACAACCAGGTACTAAGTCAATAGCGCAATCATAATTCCCATGAGGCGGTAAGGATGCAGACTTACTCTCACTAAACACATAAGAAAAATCAGTCAAATAGTCAGGGACATCTTGAGACTGGGAAGAGGCAGAAAAGACAGGAGTGTCAGTACGAACACATTGACAACCCCAACTGGTCACAGACACAGATTTCCAATCCAAAACAGGATTATGAGTCTGTAACCAAGGAAAACCCAGTACAATAATGTCATGTACATTATGTAACACTTAAAATTTGCAATTCTCTTGGTGGTCCGGGTCAACCCTCATTATCACCTGGGTAGAAAACTGGGGTTTATTCTCCGCCAAAGGGGTAGAATCAATGCTCAGCAAAGGAATAGACTTCCGCAGGGGTATCATGGGAAAACCACAACGTTTGGCAAAATCAAAATCCATCAGGTTTATAGCTGCTCCTGAATCAACAAACGCCTGAGCAGAAAATGTGGACATGGAGCAAATCAAGGTAACAGTCAACAGAAATTTATCTGAACACTACCCAAAACAACTGAGCTCGCAAAACGTCTGTCAAGTGTAGTGTACAGTTCCTATAGCGTCTTGTGCTTGGGTGCGAGGAAAACACAGGAGACATAGGTTGAAATGAAATGACTTGTATTACTTCATACAAGCATGCTGAAAAGTTCACACAGTTTGCAGGAACAGCGACAGGAGACACAGCAGGCCAGAGTAACTTCAAGCACTACAATAAATCTCCAAAGCAGGTTCAGGATCTCTTCTCTGTACCGTAATTCCTCTGCAAACATGGATTCACCAAACAGCAGGTTTCCAGAGTCCAAAAGTGTTCCAAGGTTCCTCAGTAGGGAATAGCTGGAGTACAAGTCCAAGGCTTCCAGGAGTCAGGTCACAGACTGACTGAGGCTTGATTCAGGAGCACTGATTGTTCAGCTGAGGCTGCTTAAGAAGCAAGAGGGAAGAATCAGGGCGGGAACATGAAAACTGGAAACTCCATATTAACTGAGGGCAAGAGCTGCAGAAAGACAGAAAGCAAAATGGCCGACGGAAAACTGAGTTTCAAGGAACATGTCAACAGAGACAAAGAACCTTACATTACTCCCCCCTTAGGGACAACCTCCGGATGACCTCAGACCAGGCTTGTCAGGGTACCTCTGATGAAACTGGCGGAGCAGGCGAGGAGCATTTACATTATTGACTGGTTCCCATGAGTTGTCCTCCACTGGGTAGCCCTGCCATTTAATCAAATATTGCAACTGATTTCTGTACAACCTGGAATCTAGAATCCTTTCCACCATAAATTCTTCCTGACCATCGACCAGCACTGGGTCAGGGCAAGGAGAAGAACGTCCAGGAAACGTATTGGGTGTTGCAGCCTTTAGTAGGGATACATGAAAGACAGGGTGGATTCTCATAGTTCTGGGTAGTTGAAGACGACAAGCAACTGCACTTATAAACTTATTGATCTTATAAGGTCCAATGTACTTATGTCCCAATTTAGACGATGGAATCTTTAATTTAAGATTTCTGGTTGACAGCCAGACCAAATCTACTACCTTGAAAGCTGGTGCAGGTTTACGAAATTTATCTGCTGCTTTCTTGTACCTTTCCTGAGCCAATTCTAGATTTTCCTTTAGAAGATCCATATTCTTTTGTAAAGAAGTGATTCTTTCAGCCACAGCCGGCAAGGGCGTATCTATGGGAAATCGAGGAAGAATGTTAGGATGATAACCTAGATTGGAGTAAAAAGGAGACTGCTTAGTGGAGGCGCTCTGAGAGTTGTTATAAGAAACTCAGCCAGTGGAAGTAGATCCACCCAATCATCCTGTAGGTGGCAGATAAAACAGCGGAGATACTGCTCCAGGGTCTGATTGGTTCGTTCTGTCTGTCCATTAGTCTGGGGATGAAAAGCAGAAGAAAGGTTTACTTTAATGTCCAATGCTGCACAGAAATTTTGCCAAAACCTTGAAGTGAATTGCACCCCTCGATCCGAAATGACCTCATCCGGTACTCCATGTAAGCGAAACACATTCTTAATCATCAAGTCTGATTCTGTTTTGCAGTGGGTAAGCCGACACAAGGGATAAAATGAGCTGCCTTTGTTAGACGGTCAACCACCACTAGAATGGTGTTCTTCCCTTGAGAGGTTGGTAACTCCACAATGAAGTCCATAGAAATGGATTACCACGGGCGGGACGGGGTGGGAAGAGGTTGCAACAGACCAGTTGGTGAGGAGCGAGGTGTTTTGCATCTTGCACAGACTTCACATGAAGTGACATAGTTTAAGACATCTTTCCTGTAAGTGGGCCACCAAAAGAAACGAGAAATAAATTCTTGTGTCTTTAGAATTCCCCTATGCCCGGCTATCTTGGAATCGTGGATGAGTTGCAATACTCTCAATCTGACTGTTTCAGGTATATACAGACGTTGTCCCTGAATCCACACACCATTCTTAAAGACAAGACTTACGTCCCTTGGGGGTTGAGCCAACAAAGAATCCGCATGGTATGCTTCCTTGATGTCCTTAAGTAGGTCTTGATTATGAATCACTCCCAGGAATCTAGAGTCAGGAAGAATAGTCTTAGGAGGAGTAAGTGGACGTGTCTCTGCTGAATGAATCCTAGAGAGTGCATCAGCCTTTCCATTGCGCGATCCTGGTCTATAAGAAATGACAAAATTAAATTGGTTTAGGAAAAGATTCCAGCGAGCCTGGCGAGGAGTCAGGCACTTAGCCGACCTGATAAATTCAAGGTTACGATGGTCTGTCAGGACGACTATTTGCTGTGCAGCTCCCTGAAGAAGGTGTCTCCATTCCTTGAAGGCGGCAATAATGGCCAACAATTCTCTATTGCCCACATCGTAGTTCCTCTCAGCCGAAGACAACTGCTGGGAAAAGAAGGCACAGGGATGCAAGACATTCTTCTCACCTGTTCTCTGAGAGAGTATAGCTCCAACGGCACAGTCTGAAGCATCCACCTCTATTATGAAGGCAAGCTCGGGGTTGGGATGTACTAAGATAGGTGCGGTGGTAAATTTATCCTTTAAACAGGAAAATGCTTCCTGAGCTTGCGGGGTCCAGGAGAACCTAGACTGTTTCCGGGTAAGTTGGGTGATAGTGACACTACCTCAGAAAAATTCTTAATGAAACGTCTATAGAAGTTGGCAAACCCGATGAAACGCTGCACCTCCTTCACATTTCTAGGAATTGGCCAATCCTTGATGGCTTGGGTCTTGCTTCCATCCATACTAATCCCTTGCGTAGATAGTACATACCCCAGAAATTGAATTTCGGTCCTATGGAATTCACATTTTTCAAGTTTGATGTAGAGATGGTTTTGTCTTAGGCGTTCTAAGACCATTCTCACATGTCCATGATGTTCCTCTGTGGAGTTAGAAAAAATTAGAATATCATCCAGATAAATCACCACAAATGTATCTAGGAGATCCCTGAAGATATCATTCACGAAGTGTTGGAAAGTGGCTGGGGCGGTACTCAGACCAAAAGGCATAACTAGATATTCAAAGTGTCCATAGCGTGACCTGAAAGCAGTCTTCCATTCATCCCCAGGTCTGATACGGACCAAGTTATAGGCCCCATGGAGATCCAGTTTAGAGAAAATTTTGGCATGCCGCACTCTCTCCAACAACTCAGGGATTAAAGGCAATGGATAACGGTTTCTAATAGTAACCTTATTGAGTTCCCTATAGTCTATGCAGGGTCTCAGAGATCCATCTTTCTTCTTCACAAAGAAGATGGGTGCACCTGCGGGAGATGAAGAGGGGCGTATGAAGCCCTTGGCTAAATTTTCGTCTATATAATCCTTCAAAGTTTTTAGCTCGGGCCCCGCTAGGGGGTAGATCTTACCAAAAGGTATCTCGGCTCCAGGCAATAATTCAATTGGACAATCATATGGACGGTGAGGAGGAAGCTGATCAGCGTTCTTCTTGTCACATAAATCCATATAGTCCTGGTATACAGCTGGTAGTTCAGGGACTGACATGGTTCCTTTAGGAACAGAGCAAGCTGAAACTCCTTGACTCATCTGTTTCTCCGGAAAGTGTAATTCCTTGGTCTCCCAGTTAATCGTAGGATTCTGGCCTGCAGCCATGGTAGCCCTAGAATGATGGGAAAGTAGGGAGAAGAGATAAGCAAAAAAGACATTTTCTCCTGATGATCTTTACCCATAAGGACCCTCAAAGGCTCTGTTTCTTGATCCACTGGTCCAGAAGTCAGTAGAGAGCCATCCACAGTCTCCATCTGTACTGGAGTAGCCTTCTTCACTGAACGTATCCCCTGTTTCAGAGCAAAGGAGATATCCATAAAATTTCCACTTGCTCCTGAGTCGATCATAGCAGAGCTAGACACCCAGACTGAGTCAACCCAGAGTTTGATGGAAAGGAAGCAATGAGAATTGTTTCTTTTACAACTCAGCTGGGACACCGCTGAGGAAACTTGAAAAATTGCAGCGTTTATACTGTCATCGTCCCCAGAACTAACAGAGTTTAAGTCCGAGAAATCAAGATCTCTTGCAGCAGATCTCTCTGGAGCCTGAGGCTCGGACATGACAGAGCTCCTCTCACAACACTCACAGTGAATGACTGCTGCAGTAGTCTTACGAGAACGGCTGGGGCAGTTTATAATGAAGTGCCCTGACTTACCACAGTAAAAACATAGATTTTCCTTTATACGATGTTCTTTGCGTGCATCACTAACCCGTCTTTGTAAAGAGTCCACCTGCATGGGTTCAGGTTCTGGTGATCCTACTCAAAGGTTCCTTAGCTGAGGAGGGAGGTAGTAAAAGGTTAGTGCGATTATTTTCGAACCATCTCTCTTGTCTGCGTTCAGTTAGACGAGCATCAATACGGATACAATAGTTAATAAAGTCACCTAACGCAGTGGAGGGTCGGCACGAGCAAGTTCATCCTTAATCAGTGGAGACAACCCTTTCCGAAAAATAGATTTTTTAGCGGAAGTGTCCCAAGTGGTATCAAGAGCCCATCTCCTGAAATCCAGGGCATATTCGGCTACTGAACACTTACCTTGGCGCAAAGTTAACATGGCTGCTTCAGCTGTTGCACCTCGATTGGGGTCATCAAACACCTGCCCCATGGCTGAAATAAAAGCATCAAGGTGATTCAAACAATCATCCTCAGTCTCAATCAGAGGGTTTGCCCACATCAAAGCCTTATTGGTAAGCAACATGATTATAGTAAGCACTTTGGATCGTTCAGTGGGAAATTGTGAAGCATGTGCAGAGAAAAATAAATTGCATTGATTAATAAATCCCCTGAATTTCTCACGTTCACCGCCAAAACGAAAAGGAGGTAATTTGGGGATCCCAGAACTTGGGGTTATGGCAGGAGCCTGGGCTCGTTCCTCTAGAGCCTCAATCCTGGCTCGCAATTCCTGGGTAGTCTGTCCAAACACTTGCAAATTATGATTAGTGAGGTCCTGTAGGCTTGCAAAACGGGTTTTTAAAGTCTGTACATCTGAAAGGATTGTATCAGTCACTCCGCAAAGTTCCTTTATGCGGGCCTCCATCTTCCAGATCTTTTAAGGCAGAGGTGCTGGAAGGAGAAGAGGAAAGGAAAAAAGAAAAAAAAAAAAAAAACAATAGTGTTTACCTGTGGTAACACTCCAGAGTAAAATTTTAAGGGAATGCGCTCACCTGGAATGGTTGTGAGAAGTCACAACCACTGTCATCACATAAGGTATTAAACGGACATCTGATATCCACAGTCACAGCAGACACGGCTTTCCCAGACCCAGCAGACACTAAACATTGGCTCCTGAATCTTGTCAAGTGTAGTGTACAGTTCCTATAGCGTCTTGTGCTTGGGTGCGAGGAAAACACAGGAGACATAGGTTGAAATGAAATGACTTGTATTACTTCATACAAGCATGCTGAAAAGTTCACACAGTTTGCAGGAACAGCGACAGGAGACACAGCAGGCCAGAGTAACTTCAAGCACTACAATAAATCTCCAAAGCAGGTTCAGGATCTCTTCTCTGTACCGTAATTCCTCTGCAAACATGGATTCACCAAACAGCAGGTTTCCAGAGTCCAAAAGTGTTCCAAGGTTCCTCAGTAGGGAATAGCTGGAGTACAAGTCCAAGGCTTCCAGGAGTCAGGTCACAGACTGACTGAGGCTTGATTCAGGAGCACTGATTGTTCAGCTGAGGCTGCTTAAGAAGCAAGAGGGAAGAATCAGGGCGGGAACATGAAAACTGGAAACTCCATATTAACTGAGGGCAAGAGCTGCAGAAAGACAGAAAGCAAAATGGCCGACGGAAAACTGAGTTTCAAGGAACATGTCAACAGAGACAAAGAACCTTACAACGTCTTCCCCGCTTGGGGCAGACGGAAATAGCATGAGAAGCGTCACCACAGTAGAAGCACAACTTATTACGCTTTCGAAATATTATGACGCTGTGCCCCAGAAGTCACTCCATCACACTGCTTGGGCTCAGGGGCTGGCCCGCAAGGCATCAAAATCTCACGCATATTTCTACGCTCACGCAAACGTCTGTCAATTTGAATAGCTAATGACATAGAGTCATTGAGACCAGAGGGGACAGGGAATCCCACCATAACATCCTTTACAGTCTCTGCCAGACCCTTCTGAAAAAGAGCTGCCAGAGCATCATCATTCCATTTAGTAAGGACTGCCCACTTTCTGAATTTCTAACAATACAGAGTTCAGCGGCTTCTTGACCCTGATTCAATGCCAACAAGTTTTTCTCAGCTTGATCAGTAACATTAGGTTCATCGTACAACAACCCCAGAGCCTGAAAAAAACACATCAACATCATTCAAAACAGGATCACCAGGTGTCAGGGAAAAGGCCCAATCCTGAGGGTCGCCGCGCAACAGGTAGATGACAATTTGAACCTGCTGCGCTGCGTTCCCTGAGGACTTAGGCTTCAAGGCAAAAACAACTTACAGTTATTTTTAAGATTCAAAAATTTAGACCGATCTCCCAAAAATAAATCCGGCAGGGGGAACCTAGGTTCCACAACAGGCAACCCAGCAAGATAGATAGCAATACTCCGAACTTCAGCAGCAAGCATTCCACACGATCCGACAAATGCTTGATTTCCATGGGGTAAAAAATTCCTCCTCAGCATCCAGAGAAAAAAGAGGGAAAAAATGTAACAAAAAAAAAAATTTCTGACAACTCTGACAACTTTTTTTTTTACTATTTTTTCCCATCTGTTGAATACCATACAGTTTCAGTATGGCCGGTGATTCTGTTATGTTTTGGTAGCTGAGGAGGGCAGGAGCAAAAACCGCAAAGGCAGCCAAACACGAGAGATTGGGATCTAATAGGTTGCAGACCCCTAAACTAACCGCCCAACTAGAAGCAGCCGTGGAACATTCCTACGTTGCCCTAGACGCCTCGTCACAGCCAGAGAGATTAGCTACCCCTGAAGATGGAAAGAGGAAAGCTAACTGCCCCAGAGTAGAGCCCCAAAGAAATAGGAAGACCCCAAACATATAATGGTGGTTAGACAAGATGAAAACACGAACACAGACAGAAAATAGATTGAGCAAAAGCTGGGGCCCAAACTGTCTAGATAGGCTAGTACAGGAGAGAATACTATCTGCAACCCAACAAAACCCTAGGAAAAACTACAACACTTCTGATTGCAAAAATGCTGAGACCACACGGTCTCGACCACCTATATCAGATCTATGGTGTGAACACACAGCTACCCAGCAGTAAAAAATCACAGGAACAGAGCAAAATAAACAAATACAAAAAGAGAACAGAGACCAGCACAAGCCCCCAAAGGGACCCGGCTGAACTCAAAAGCAAGGCAGCAAAAAACAAGGAAAATCAAACCACAGAAAAAAAACAGAAAGTAACTTATCTGAATGATAGCAGGAGACAGCAGAAAAGCAAGCTGAATTCCAACCTAGACCAGAAAGAACAATTGATCACCGGCGAGGATCATGGAAGGTCAGCTCACTTATATCAGGCCAGTCCGTCCCACCTGATAACCATTCATCAATTGCAGGTGGTGGACTTTTGCTGTTCAACATAGGTTCAATACCCTCAGCAACCACCAGAGGGAGCCTCAGCTCCGAAGTCATCTCCAACACGTTCACAACAGGTAACTCACTGACTCACCAGATGAAGTCCTTCATCTTTGCTTTTCTTTTTCAAGCAGTGCAGACCATCATCATTTCTTCCAGCCAGGACTCAGCTCTGCATAAAATAACACATGTTACCTAGAGCCCCGCTTCCAAAGCACATTCACCCCTTTTTCACTTTCTTCTACACTACACATCTGAAAACAGACGTGCACCCACTGTTAATATATAATTGGTTATTATGCAATCCAACATTCCAAATATAAATTATAATTCACCACTGCGCCCCCACCAACTATAAATAGCCATTTTCCCACCTAATAAATATATACATTAATTAGCCCCTGTACTCTTCCCCCAATTCTTTACCAGTCACTGCATCCTCAACATCCTCCACTATGTGCCTCCCGCTCCCCGGATTCATTATATGTACATGCCCCTTCCACCCCAATTCATTGTCATGTCTTCTCTCTCTTCCACCCCACCCTTAATTCATTATCAACTGCTCTCCCCCCACATTCAGTACATCATTTACTCCCACCACCCTGAAAATTCATCATTATTTGCTCTTCCCTTCCCCCACCTTCAATTCAATTGCTGTCCCCGTCCCTCACTTCATCATTCGCTGTACCCCATTCTCTCCCCACTTCATCATGTGCAGTCCCCTTTCGTTCATGTGCAGTCCCCTGTCCCCTCCCTCACATCATTTGCAGCCCCCTCCATCATTTGTAGCACCCTCCATCATTTGTAGCACCCCTTCCATCATTTGCAGCCCCCCTTTATCATTTGTAGCACCCCCTCCATCATTTGCAGCACCCCCTCCATCATTTGCAGCCCCCCTCCATCATTGTCAACTCCCCTTTATCATTTGCAGCACCCCTCCATCATTGGCAGCCCCCTCCATCATTTGCATTCCCTTTATCATTTTCAGCCCCTCTCCATCATTGGAAGCTCCCTCCATCATTTGCTGCACCCCCCTCCATAATTGGCAGCCCCCCTCCATCATTTGCATCCCCCCTTTATCATCTGCAGCCCCCTCCATCATTTTTAGCCCCCCCATCATTGGCAGCCCCCCTCCATCATTGGCAGGTAGCACCCCCTCCATCATTGGCAGCCCCCCTCCATCATTTGGAGCACACCCTCCATCATTTACAGCACCCCCTCCACCATATGTAGCACCCCACTCCATCATATGTAGCACCCCCCTCCATCATATGTAGCACCCCCACTATCATATGCAGCACCCACCTCCATCATATGCAGCACCCCCTTCCATCATTTACAGCACCCCTCCATCATTTGCAGCCCCCCTCACCCATTTTATTAATTTTATAAAGAAAAAAATGTTTTCCATACTTTTTTTAAATCAGATAATTTTTTATTGAACAAATTTTATCATACAATATTATTCACAACAACTGAATAATTTTAACAAAGTAACATTCTTATTTAACCCTTCAATCCCTCTCCCCCCTCCCCAACCCCTTCCGACAGCATTTCCATTTCTTCTTCTTTATTAAGGTAGAGAGTGTAGACAGGAAAAATAGAAAAAACCAAAACTTCTATTACGCTCAATGATATAAAACAAGCAAAGGTTAAGATATTGCATACAAGGAATGGTGAATAAAGTTCACTACATGTTAGAGATCTCATCTCTTACAACCCTTTATATTGCAGCCAGGGCGCCCACATTTTTTCATGCATATTCATTTTGCCTCTTTTTTCATAAATACCCTTTTCCAAGCGTATAATATACTTTACTTTTTCAGAGAATTCCTCCCCGATGGAGGTTCAAGACTGGTCCAATTTTTTGTGATTACCTTCCTAGCACAGTATAGTAATCTAGCAATAGCTATTTTACAATTATTATCAGTTAAAATTTCTTCCACATAGCCTAACAAACACGTAACGGGATCACCAGAGACCTCACATCCATACGCCCCTTCAATCATATTAATTATTCCAGACCAGAACGTTGAAAGTCTAGGACACTCCCACATCATATGGAATATACCCGCCATATCCATATTACATCTTGGACATTCCGAGTTTACCCTCAACCCCATTTTATGCATTATTAATGGTGATCTATATACTCTATGAATTACATAAATGTGCGACAACCGTGCAGGCTCGCTCAAAGAGAGTTTGGGTATATAATTCAATATAGTTTCCCAGACATCATCTCCTATACTTCCAACTTCTTCCTCCCATTTATTTTTTGCTTTCAACGGAAACCCTAAAAGAAAAGTATGCATCAAATCTCTGTACGTGCTTGAAATTACCCCCCTAGTGTTTCCTTCTTGACAGATATATTCCAAAACCAAATCCAACTCCCCTACCAATTTCTGCTGTGCTCTCTGGGCTCTAATTGCATATTTAATCTGTTCATAACGATACCATTCTGTGCTTGGCAACAGGAACTCATTTTGTAACTGCAGGAAAAGGCTTAATTTCTTCCCCTTCCATTATTTGAAACATATACCTTATTCCTCTTTCTGTCCATTCTCTTATAATACCTATTTTCTTTATCTACAGCAGATTGCTATTATTCCATATGGGTGTATATTTAGTTAGACCCTTTACTCCTCTCACCTTTTTTATTGTGTTCCAGACTTTGTCTATGAGTTCTAGCGTGGGCATTTCCCTCCCCAATCTTTTAACGTTACCTCCTTCCAACCCCTCTAGTATCAGCTTGTCCCCCATACAGTGCTCCAACATTCTTTTAACGGAACCACCAGGCCCAGACCTTGCCCATCCTCTAAAGTGCTGACTCTGAGCAGCCAGAAAATATATTTCTGGGTTTGGCAGTGCCAATCCTCCTTCTTCTTTATGTCTCTGAAGGATTTCCAACTTTATTCTTGCCGGTTTCTTCCCCCATATCAGATATCAGCGCTCTAATCATCACATTCAAAGATTTAAACCTTTTTTTAGATATCCATACAAGCGCATTATGTAAAATATATAATAGTTTAGGCATCAGGATTAGGGTTGAGCATTCCGATACTGCAAATATCGGGTATCGGCCGATATTGGCTGTATCGGAATTCCGATTCCGAGTTCCAATATTTTCGTCATATCGGATACCGGAATCGGAATGTCACTGTCACTGTCAGTGTCCGTCTGTCGGGTCTGTCAGGAGTCGGCGGCACTTACCCGGCAGAAGATCTCCGGCGGTCACGTCCTGGACTGCTTCATGGCCGCCATCCTCTTCTCCCTGGCGGTCACATGCAGTTTCTCGCGATAACTGCAGTGACTGCCGGGTAATCGCGGCCGTAAAGCAGTCCGATGACGTCACCGCCTGGGAAAGCAGGTAATCAGCTGTGCTGCGCCGGGATGTCAGGCTCTGCCTGGCATTGCGATGTAGCAGAGCTGGATCGTCGTGGGACTGTCGTTACTATGGACTGCGTCGGACAGGTGGTATACTGTTTGGTTTTTTTTTTTTTTTTTTTTACAGGAGATCGATGGCGTCGCAGGAATGAGTGTATAATAAAATTAATGAAAACTGTGTTGTCTCTTTTATTTCATTAAAATACTTTTTTCTGGCTGTGTCTTTTTTTTAAACATTTAAAAACTTTGGGATTAATAATGGATCGGTGTCTTATTGACGCCTCTCCATTATTAACTGGGCTTATTGTCACCGTGCAATCAACGGTGACATTAACCCCTTATTACCCCACTTGCCACCGCTACAGGGCAAGTGGGAAGAGCCGGGTAAAGTGCCACAATTGGCACATCTTTTGATGTGGGGCTGCTGCAGCCTGGTATTATCAGGCTGTTGAGGGCCAAAATCCATGGGCCTTGACAGTCTTTTAATACCAGGCCGCAGCAGTCTGCATTTTACTTGGCTGGTTAACAAAAATAGGGGGACCCCTACGCCGTTTTTTTTTCGAGGGGATCCCCTATTTTTGTTAACCAGCCAAGATATGCAGACTGCTGTGGCCTGGTATTATCAGGCTGGCAAGGTCCATGGATCTTGGCTCCTTAACAGCCTGAAAAACCAGGCCTCAGCAGTCTGCTTCATCTGGCTGGTTAACAAAAATAGGGGGGACCCCACGCCAATTTTTTTTCGACGGGATCCCCTATTTTTGTTAACCAGCAAAGATAAGCAGACTGCTGTGGCCTGGTATTATCAGGCTGGCAAGCAGGGTCGGACTGAGCCACCGGGACACCGGAGAAACCTCCGTTGGGCCCCAGCTCCTGCGTGGTGGGCCCTGATTTGAAAGGATAGGTCGCGGGGCAGAGGGGGCGGTGGCCCCGGGTCCCGCGCTCTGAGGGGGCCCACCCGGAGCTACGCTACAGTAACTGTATCGGCGTGCACAGCACGCCGATACAGTTACATTCTGCGGCAGAGCAGGGAGAATCGCTCTCCCTGCTCTGCCGCCCGGAAGCTATGGGGCCTGAACAGGCGATGGGGGGCCCGGTGCCAGCAGTGGGCCCCCCAACCGTCATCGGAGGGTCAGCTGTATCGGCATGGGTACGGTTGGGGCGAGGATATGGGTGTGATTAGCTGTGAAATGGGTGTGGTCGGGGCGTGGCTTAAAATTTGCAGCGGCGTGCTATGCGCGCCGCAGCCTTTAACCCTCTTTCCTGTCTTCAAAATTTGGGAGGTATGCTGTATGACCTCCCTACAACTTCTGGGCATGCTCCTGATGAGCGCGACGGATGGTCTCCTGAGGGATCTCCTCCCACACCTGGACTAAAGCATCCACCAACTCCTGGACAGTCTGTGGTGCAACGTGGCATGGCCTAAAATTTGCTGCAGCAGGCACAGCGTGCCACAGCCTTTGTCCCTCTTTCCCTTCTTCAAAGGTTGGGAAGTATGATGGTGGGCCCCAAGAATAATTTTTCTCTGGTGGGCCCAAGGTACTCCAGTCCGACGCTGCTGGCAAGGTCCATGGATATTGGGTCCTTAACAGCCTTAAATACCATGCCTCAGCAGCAGGGGCGTACATAGAAATCATGGGGCCCCATAGCAAAAGTCTGAATGGGCCCCCCCCCAAAAAAAAAAAAAAACCCAGAGCCATTGTAAATGTAAAGTGCCAGCACAGTGAGGGGACACATTAAACAAAAAAATGTATTATGCCCCCATAGATTGTGCCCCCATAGTTGCTCCATAGATCATGCCCCATAGATTGTGCCCCCATAGATGCTCCATAGTATAGGCCCTTATGCTGCCGCAGCTGCTGCAACCAAAAAAAAAAAGACATACTCAGCTCTCGTCGCTGGGGGCCAGGTGCCCGTGTCCTGAGCAGGGGGTGACACCAGGTGCCGATGTCACCGCTCGGTCAGGGCCCCGGCACCTGAGATATTTACCTGTCCTCTCTCCACTGCTGAGCGCCGCTGTCTTCGGGGTCCTCCAGCAGTGAATGATCAGGCAGAGGGCGCGGCGCGCACTAACGACGTCATCGCGCCCTCTGACCTGAACATTGCAGCAAGAGGACGCGAGCAACGGTGGAACGGGACAGGTAAATATCCCTTATACTCACCCTTCCACCGGCGCGGTCTCTGCAGCCCTTGCTCTTCTCCCGCGGTCTCCGCCGCCAGTGTTCAGCGGTCACGCAGGACCGCTCATTAAAGTCATGAATATGTGCATATTCATGACTGTAATGAGCGGTACCACCTGACCGCTGAACACAGGCGTCGGAGACCGTGGGAGAAGAGCAGGGGCTGCAGAGACCGCACCAGGAGGGGTGAGTATATAGAAGAGCTGCGCTCCCCCCCCCCTGCCGACCCCCTGGTAGTACTGTGTCAGCACAGCTACCAAACCGTCGCGGGCCCCCTCACCTGTCCGGGCCCCATAGCAGCTGCATGGTCTGCTTCATTCACGGTACGCCACTGCTCAGCAGTCTGCTTCATCAGGCTGGTTAACAAAAATAGGGGGGACCCCACGCCATTTTTTTTTCGAAGGGAACCCCTATTTTTGTTAATCAGTTCCCTCTGACGTCACTGATTGTGTCCCTGGCTGACCTGAAGTGAAAGTGGAAAGCAATCAATTAAGCTTTCCACTTCCTCTCCTGTCAGCCAGGAGAGGAGCTCATTCATTTGGGGGTTTACTGTGAGGCTGCAGCATTGGTCCCTGCAGTAAACATTAACCCTTTCTGAAGGATTACACCGTGGGACCTGACTGTGCATGGGATAGGTAAGAATAATTTTGCTTTTTTATTTTATTTTTATTACAGGAAATGGTTTTTTCAGTAAAATAAAAGATGGTCAAAAACATGTGTCTTTATTTCATTAAAATGATTTTTAATTAAAGTGTGTGTGTTTTATTTATATTTCATGCAATAGGATTAATAATTGATAGTTGTCTAATTGACAGCTCTCAATTATTAACCTGGCTTAAGGTCACCTTTCAATAGCAAGGTGGCTTTAACCCCATATTAACCCATTCGCCACCGCTACAGGGCAATGGGAATAGACGGGCAAAGTGCCAGAAAGGGCGAATCTAATTATAGATTTGTCTTTTCTGGGGTGTCTGGGGGCAGATGTTAGTAGCCAGGGGGGGGCCAAAAATAATGGTCCCTTTCTGGGCTATTATTATCTGCCCCCACTCGCTGGCTTTGTCTGTCTGGTTGCGAAAATAGGGCGGGAGCCCACGCATTTTTTTTCAACAATTTTACACCTCATATATATATACATGTCATTGAATTTGTGACACATATATATTTATATTTATAGTTCATACACTTCTACATAGTATAATAGCCGCTAATTCAATTGCCGGCTTTTGTGAAAATGCAGAACCCGACATGAAATGACACTTGGTTTACATAGAGTTAACCATGTCATTTCAAGTTGTTTGATCTATTGTTTTCACTAACAATTACATCAGTCTATGTGTGCAAAATTTCACACCTGTAGGGGTTAATTAAAGGTGTAAATTCGTAGCAAAAAAGTCCGGTTTTTTTACAACGAATTTACACCTTTAATTAACCCCTACAGGTGTGAAATTTTTCACACATAGACTGATGTAATTGTTAGTGCAAATCAGATATCAAACTACATGAAAAGACATGGTTAACTCTATGTAAACCAAGTGTCATTTCATGTCGGGTGCTTCTGTCTTTTCACAAAAGCCGGCTTTACCCGGCAATTGAATCAGAGGCTATTTTACTATGTAGAAGTGTATAAACTATAAATATATGTATATATATATATGTCACAATGACATGTATATATATATATATATATTGTAAGCTTTTCAAGGGATATAGCTCTGGGATCGCCGTCCGGGTAGACAGAGTGGCACGGAAACAGTTCATTCAGACAGCAGTTCTGGTGAAAACTGGCCGCAACCAGCTTTATTAAAGTCCACAGCAAACAGATATAAAACAAATCATAAACAGAAGACCTAGGCTTGTCTAGCCACTTACTACACTTAGATAGATTTCCCTATCTATCCGGGTCCCGACTCTACCAGCCGGGGCCAAAACAACACATATGTTCAGCATTTACCAGCATTTACCAGCATTGAGGTTCACAGAGTCTCCTCCTTGTGTCTGAAGGCACCTTCAACGTCCAGACTTGAGAGAGCTCCCCTCCTATTCAGCAGCTATCCGCATGGATTCTCACTGAGACTACTCCTGTGTCCGGGGTACATCGAGCACCCAGACTGAGATAGCTCAAACTCCTGGAGACACCTTCTGTGCCTGGACCCCTCCTGTGTCCAGACTAAACGAGCTCTCTGACTGTGTTTGCAGACACCTACTTCTGGTCTCCTAATTAACACCTGAGTAGTTTCAGGCCTGAGCTGCAAGTGTGTAATGAATGTAAGGTGTAGTGACCTTTCTCTACCACTAGGTTTACAAAGCCATACATTTCCCTTATACCAGTCAGCACAGTATCTAGGTGAAATGTACACCCCATTCAACACCCATACTCTCACTGTCTCACATATCCCCTCCCTCTTCTCCAGACCGGAGGGCTGGTCATCCAGACCGGAGGGCTGGTCAACAATCCAAAAGAGACAGTGAACTCTGGACCAGTCATGGCCCTCATCAGCTTCATCTTCACTACTGTCATCTGTATCTTCACCTGAGCCATAGTCAACATCAGCTTTCTCTTCATCTGAAGCATCCGCACTATCCTGTTCCCTCCCAGGCCTATGCTCTCTTCGGGCCTCGGGTATCCTGCACGGTTTCATCTTGACCTTAGGGCCGGGCTCAGTTTCGATATAGTACCTGGCCAGAGAAGTACGACCCGGCACATCAGAACACTTCTGCTGACTCTTCCTCAGAAACTCACGTACCTCCTGTCCCTGGTGCACTGACCATGTGTCACCAACTATCACAGAAGGTATAGGGGGTTTTTCACTTTTCTCCAGTTCCCCTTGAACCTTCTTTACTTCATTGAGCTTCTCCAGAAGATGCTCATGGCTCTCATCACGCTCCTTCATCACAGTTTGGAGTTTTTTCTGAGAAGTAATCAATTCATCTTGTACCTGTTGGACGTCCTTTATGTCTTCAGCCCCTTCTTCAGGCTCTTCTGGTAGGACATGCTCAGAAGCCCTACCGTCAGTCTTACATTCTACTTCTTCATTCACATCATTATGGTCTCCAATATCTCCATTTATTCCAGCTTTCAAGTTCTCCTTGGTAGCTGCATCTGTATACTCAGAACCCGCCAGATTCTTCTCTTTCACCACGTTCTGCATCCCATCTGAGCTCCCGTGTGTCTGCAGCGGCAACGGAGTGACACATCGCTTTTCCCATTTGTTGGGACGTGGCTCCGATGTAGACTCCATGAAAGTGCGCTTGAGCTCACCAACGCCAGCCTGATGTCTCAAAACCTCATCTTGTGATTTATCCAGATCCTTGGTATCACTCAGGAACACTGCTGGGGCTCCGGGCGCCGAACTTCCAGCCTGAGCTTCACGAGTTGCAGCTACTGATCCGGACCGTAACCCGTCCACGCCGCTGTCTTCGGCAGAAACAGATTCCTGGACAGAGTCAGTCCCCATATCTTCAGTCTTGTTCCTCACAGCTTCACTTGAGACCTCAGCTTCTGATGAGGCATCTGGCTTGGTGACCACCACTTCCATGGCTTTTTCCACCTCTGCAGCATTACCTTCAGAGTCCTGGGCATGATGCAGCTCCATACCATACATTGATAACTTCTCATCTTCAACAGCATCCACTTGTGCTGTGTTCAGTTCCAGAGTCCTGCCTTTAAAGCTCAGCTCTCCTCCTTTCACCTTAGTCTTCGCCAGGGAACCGGCCAACTGTAAAACATCTTCAGATGCCATCTTCTGTCCGGCTGTAAGGTCAGCATCAGCTTTCTTCTCAGGACTCTCAACCTCCTCTGCTACCATGCCTTCCTCATTTGCACTGGTTGCTTTATGGTCATCAGATGATTCACTATCACTACCACTATCCCTGTCTGACCCCTTTTTCTCAGCTATATCTGGCTCACTTTCAGGGTCATACACTTCATTTTCATTCGCATCCTGCTCACTGTCAGGGTTATACAATTCATTCTCATTCACATCTTGATCTGGAACCTTAGTTAACATGTCATCCACAACATTAACTTCACCATCTGGTCCCTCAAGTATGTGACTATGTGACAACCCCAGCACTATACTTCTATATAGCTCAGGTACTAGGAGCTGGCTCACGACCTCTCCCTGGACTTCAGTGTCCCTATACAACAGGTGAGTGTTTATGGCAACATGAGGTAACCTCTCCTCAGAGCCAGGCTCTTGGGAAACCTCATTTAGAACATTTATATTTTCCTGGGCCGTTTTAAGAGAGGGGTCTCGCCACTGCTCACTCTCAAAATTGTCACAGGACACAGGTAAGTCAGGACACTCGGTTCCCGAGAACCACCATCCTCGTCTCCCAACATCACCTGCAAAGGAATTTCATCACTATTACAGTCATCATTATTATCAATATCATTATCATGATTATGATCAGTATCATCATCACTATCATGATCATCATCATTATCATTATCAGCATCAGCATCATTATCATGGTCATCATCATTATCATGATCATCATCATCATCATTATCATTATCATCATCATCATTATCATCATCACATAAGTTTAACGGCCCACTAGCATTGTGTTCCGCCCCTCGGGACTGCGCACCCTCAGTAGGAGCTTCATCACACTGTCCATCAGAAACATTTTTCCCCCAGCGATCCTTAGACCGGGGAAAGTCATTACCCAATATAACGGGTTGCACCAGGTTCTTCACTACCCCCACTTCATATGAAACCTCCCCGAGTTTGGGGACCAAGTCCACGGCAGTCTCTGGGTAGACTTTGGTGTCTCCATGGATGCACACCATACTCAGGTGCTTATCAGGGATGAAGTCCCTATCAATCAGGCTGTCCCATACGGAAGTCACTGGACTCTCTGAGTCCAAGAGGGCCTGTGCTGGGCAGTCATTTACAACCACCGTGCACACCTGTGGTCCAGTCTCTTCGGCTGAGGTGGACACACACACAGGTTCTGCGCAGAGAGAGAGGGATCTGCCAACATCACAATACATAGGCTCCCCCTCTATTGGACAGTTGGCTGCAATTTCACGACATCTCCAACCCTGTCCATCACACTTTTCCACCCACATGTCCCCTCGGGCCTGAACCCGCTTATCAGCATACCCCATGTCCCCAACAGCTGGAACGCTCTTACCGCGAGAGTTCAGCGTCCGGGAACTCTGAAGTGACGACCTCTCAGACGGCTGGTCACGGAGACAGTCTTTGATGGCGAAGGCCTTCTCCATCAGGCTGACCAGACGATTGGCGTCCTGGTGGTCTCCTTGTCCGACCTCTGGCTGTACCTTAGGAGGACATGCTTGGGTGTAGCGGTCCACTATCACCCTTTCAACTCCATAATCAGGTTTGCTGACTGCAGACTCCCAACTGTATCTCCAGTCATGAACTCCCCTGGCACGGGCTGTCACCGTAACACCCAGCCGGGTAAGAATCTCCGCTTTCAGCTTGGCATAGTCTTGGCTGTCCTGCTCGCTCAGGTCAGCATAGGCCCTTTGGGGCTCTCCAATCTGATAGGGTGCGACCATCATGGCCCATTCAGATAGGGGCAGATTCTCCTTCTCTGCCAGTCCCTCAAACCTAGTTAGATATACCTCCACATCATCACGAGGTGTCATCTTTTTCAGGGACCGTCTTACCGCCTTCTTTACAGCGGACAAGGCAGGTGCCTTCACAACATTACTCTGGGACTAGGTGCTGAGAGCTGCAATCTGCTCCAACAACCGGTTATTCTCCTGCTGCTGCTGCTGGCACTGCAGTTGCATGCTCTGCTGGGCCTGTACCAGGTACTCAATGAGCTCCTCCATACTGTCGGACTTATCTGTCTCAACCACAGCAGTCTTATGTTGCACATTAACTTGCGCCATTTGTTCAAACAGCGCCTCCATGCTGTCATCCATGCTGTCAGACTTCTCTGTCTCAACAACGGCAGTCTTCACTCAAGACATACACACTCCACAGTCTTTTCCACAGAAAATTCAGCCTTGCTGTGCAGACACTTTTTTTTTTTTTTTCTCTGCAAACTCTATTAGGGCCACTGTCTCTTTAAGACTGCTCCAATAGACGTTTCTCTTTGCTGCTGCACACTCCACAGTCTCTTCCACAACAAGTTCAGCTTTGCTGTGCAGACACACTTTTTTTTTTTTCTTTTGCAAACTCTATTAGGGCTACTGTCTCTTTAAGACTGCTCCAATCAGACGTTTTTTGCTGACACAATTTTTTTTTTTTTTTCTCTGCTGCTGCTTCAACAGACTTCACCTTTATTGCTGTCTCTCGCCACTGTGCTGCACGCACATTCCAGCACCAATTGTATCAGCCACTGTGCTGCCCCAGCATTCTCCGCCAATTGTAAGCTTTTCAGGGGATATAGCTCTGGATCGCCGTCCAGGTAGACAGAGTGGCACGGAAACAGTTCATTCAGACAGCAGTTCTGGTGAAAACTGGCCGCAACCAGCTTTATTAAAGTCCACAGCAAACAGATATAAAACAAATCATAAACAGAAGACCTAGGCTTGTCTAGCCACTTACTACACTTAGATAGATTTCCCTATCTATCCGGGTCCCGACTCTACCAGCCGGGGCCAAAACAACACATATGTTCAGCATTTACCAGCATTTACCAGCATTGAGGTTCACAGAGTCTCCTCCTTGTGTCTGAAGGCACCTTCAACGTCCAGACTTGAGAGAGCTCCCCTCCTATTCAGCAGCTATCCGCATGGATTCTCACTGAGACTACTCCTGCGTCCGGGGTACATCGAGCACCCAGACTGAGATAGCTCAAACTCCTGGAGACACCTTCTGTGCCTGGACCCCTCCTGTGTCCAGACTAAACGAGCTCTCTGACTGTGTTTGCAGACACCTACTTCTGGTCTCCTAATTAACACCTGAGTAGTTTCAGGCCTGAGCTGCAAGTGTGTAATGAATGTAAGGTGTAGTGACCTTTCTCTACCACTAGGTTTACAAAGCCATACATTTCCCTTATACCAGTCAGCACAGTATCTAGGTGAAATGTACACCCCATTCAACACCCATACTCTCACTGTCTCACAATATGTATTCTATGTGTGTTTATTTAGTGTTTACAAGGAAAGAAAGAGGTTTTTTTAGTTACGATATTTCTGTCCCATAGACTTACATTGGATTTCCGGTATCGGTATCGGGTATCGCCGATATTTTTTGGATATCGGCGATACCATTACGATACCGATACTTTTAGATATCGGAAAGTATCGCTCAACACTAATCAGGATCATTTTAAAAAGGTTTATCCTCCCCACCACTGTTAGATGTAGTTTATTCCATATCTCTATTTTGATTTTCAATTTTTGAAGTAATGGCATCAAATTAATATTAAGGTACTCTGATACCGGCAAGGAAATCTGTATCCCCAGATATTTAAAGGTCTCTTTGCACTGTAGTTTGTTGACTTCAATATCTCCCTCAGTCCACTCGACTTCTTTATCTACTTTAAACAGAACTGATTTGGACCAGTTAATTCTCAACCCAGATATGACCCCAAACCTTTCGATTGTCTGCATGGCACAGCTCAGTGATTCGGACAGATCCCCCAGGAATAATAATAGGTCGTCTGCATACAGAGCAATTATTTCCTCCATTTCCCCATACTTAAAACCATGAATTCCCTGATTCCCCCTAATAACTGCAGCTAATGGTTCAATTGCTACAGCAAAGAGGAGTGGCGACAGCGGACATCCCTGTCTGGTTCCTCTGTTCAAAGGAAAAAATGAGGAAATCGCTCCGTTAACTCTAATTTTAGCAGTAGGTTGAGAGTATAGCAGTTGCACCCACTCTATAAATCTCGGCCCAAACCCAAATTTTTGCATGACTCTCCATAGGTATCCACATTGTACACTGTTGAACGCCTTTTGGGCGTCTAGTGAGGCGATTACTCTGCGACCCGAATTATCCGCTTGCATTTGAAGATTAAGGTATAGCCTCCTTATATTACCCGCTGTAGATCTATTAGGCATGAATCCCGCCTGATCTGGATGTATCAAGGAAGAAATGTCCCCAGTCAGCCGATTAGCTAAAACTTTTGCCAGTATTTTAATATCCACCGTTAACAGTAAAATTGGTCTATATGATTCGGGTATTTTGGGGTCCTTCTCCTCCTTGGGAATTACTACAATCATCGCTTCCCTCATAGAGGGCGGCAGCAATTTTTTCTCTTTAGCTTCTTCAAATACTTTCAACAATTTGGGTAGCAACAGTTCTGCAAATTGTTTATAGATTTCTGACGGTAAGCCGTCTAACCCAGGGGATTTCTCATTGGCCATGACATGCAGCGCAATCTCCATTTCTTCCACAGTAATGGGAGAGTCCAGCCTGTCCTTATTCTCCTTACTTAATTTAGGGAGCTTCCCCAGCCCCAGGAATTTATCTACCTCTTCGTTCCCTGCATTCTCCCCTGATGAGTATAACTTTTTATAAAAGTCACTAAAAATATTCAATATCCCTTCCAAGTCATTAACATTCTGCCCTTTTCCATTTACCATATTAAAATAAATGAATTACTTCTTTGTGCCGAGGCGATAACAGATAAAAGGTGTCCCACTTTCTCCCCTTCAGCATAGAACCTGTCTTTTTGGAACGCCTGTCTTCTAATCGTTTTACTTACTAGACATTATTAACCTGTTCTTGAGCATCTCTCAGGCCTTGTTGCGCTTCAGGTGTATTATTATGTATAGCCTCTTCCTCCGCTCTCTCTGGTGCTTCCATTTTATCAATTTCTTACTTTTTAGTTTGTGATTTACGCTGTGAGGGACTAAGCCGACCACCACACGGTAGCCCGGGTATCACAGCTTCTGATCCCACCGCCGCTACCAAATGTGAAGGACGACCCCCTTCCTCCCATGTCACCAATGGGACGTAACTCCACAGGTACAGCTCTCCGGCGCCCCCTTTGTCTCTCAGGTCAGTAAGGGAACTGCACCTAGAGCAAATGGCCGCCGGGGAGGGTGTCCTGTTACCCACTGGGTATTCTAAGATTCGTGATCAGAGTAAAAGCATCAGCCCAAGATTAATTTTATGGTTTAATTGCCTTAAGGGCGCACTAGATAATTACAGAAATATACAGTAAAGCTATACAACGTAATTACAATGGATTTGCAGTCAGAGTAAAAACACAACGATAATGTACAAGGCTTAAAGGTATAAGCTATAGATCAATATTACCGGGTTGTATGGTCATGGAGAGGCAGGGAGCTCTGCCGTCCCCAGGTAATAGTCTTCAGTTGCTAGGCAGTCCCCAAAGCATGTGCGGCTGCTCCCTTGGCAAGACAAATCCGTTTTCTTTTGGCCCTTCCTAGACCATCTTCTTGGCTTCTGTGTGTAAAATGGATTCCAAGCAGCCTGTTCATGGCTACAGTTCTTAAACCTGCTAGGCCCTTCCCCTTTGCTTTGAAGCACGCATATTAACTGGCCTGCAATTCATATGGAGCAGGAAATACTGGCTTGAGTTTGAGCTATTTAGCATATGACTGACCATCTTATTCAGACACTGGCCTAAACTAATTAGCATGTTAACCCCTTCACCCCCAAGGGTGGTTTGCACGTTAATGACCGGGCCAATTTTTACAATTCTGACCACTGTCTCTTTATGAGGTTATAACTCTGGAACGCTTCAACGGATCTTCGCGATTCTGAGACTGTTTTCTCATGACATATTGTACTTCATGTTAGTGGTAAAATTTATTCCATATAACTTGCGTTTATTTTTGAAAAAAACGCAAATATGGCGAAAATTTTTAAAATTTTGCAATTTTCAAACTTTGAATTTTTAATCCCTTAAAACAGAGAAATATATCACACAAAATAGTTAAGAAATAACATTTCCCACATGTCTACTTTACATCAGCACAATTTTGGAACCAAAATTTTTTTTTGTTAGGAAGTTATAAGGGTTAAAAGTTGACCAGCGATTTCTCATTTTTACAGCAAAATTTACAAAGCCATTTTTTTTTAGGGACCACCTCACATTTGAAGTCACTTTGAGGGGTCTATATGGCAGAAAATACCCAAAAGTGACACCATTCTAAAAACTGCACCCCTCAAGGTACTCAAAACCACATTCAAGAAGTTTATTAACCCTTCAGGTGCTTCACAGTAACTAAAGCAACGTGGAAGGAAAAAATGAATATTTTACTTTTTAGCCACAAAAATTATCTTTTACAAACTTTTTTTTTATTTTTACAAGGGTAAAAGGAGAAAATGACAGATAAGGTTGTTATGCAATTTCTCCTGAGTACGCCAATACCCCATATGTGGGGGAAAACCACTGTTTGGGCACACGGCAGAGCTCGTAAGGGAAGGAGCGACGTTTGACTTTTTCAAACTAAAATTGGCTGGAATTTAGATTGGATGCCATGTCGCGTTTGGAGAGCCCCTGATGCGCCTAAACAGTGGAAACCCCCCACAAGTGACACCATTTTGGAAACTAGACCTAAGGTACTTATCTAGATCTGTTGTGAGCACTTTGAACCCTCAAGTGTTTCACAAAAGTTTATAAAGCCTGGGTGTAAAAAAAAAAAAAAAATCAATTTTCCACAAAAATGATTTTTTAGTCCCAAATTTTTGAATTTTCCCAAGGAAATTGGACCCCAAAAGTTGTTGTCCAATTTGTCCTGAGTACGCTGATACCCCATATGTGGGGGGGAAACTGTTTGGGCGCACGGCAGGGCTTGGAAAGGAAGTAGTAACGTTTTGGAATGCAGACGTTAATGGGGGTCATGTTCCGTTTGCAGTGCCCCAGATGAGCCTAAACAGTGGAAACCCCCCACAAGTGACCCCATTTTGGAAACTAGACCCCCTAAGGAACTTATCTAGATCTTTGGTGAGCACTTTGAACCCCCAAGTGCTTCACACAAGTTTATAATGCCCGGGCATGAAAATAAAAAATCCTATTTTTTTCCCACAAAAATTATCTTTTAGTCACTAATTTTTTATTTTCCCAAGGGTAACAGGAGAAATTGGACCACATAAGTTGTTGTACAATTTGTCCTGAGTACGCTGATACCCCATATGTGGGGGGGAACCACTGTTTGGGCGCACGGCAGAGCTCGGAATGGAAGGAGCACCATTTGACTTTTTCCAACCAAAATTGGCTGGAATTGAGTTTGGATGCCATGTTGCATTTGGAGAGCCCCTGATGTGCCTAAACAGTGGAAACCCCCCACAAATGACCCCATTTGGGAAACTAGACCCCCTAAGGAACTTATCTAGATTTTTGATGAGTAATTTGAACCCCCAAGTGCTTCACACAAGTTTATAACGTAGAGCCGTAAAATTTAAAAATCATATTTTTTCCACAAAAATGATCTTTTCACCCCAATTTTTATTTTTCCAAGGGTAACAAGACTCCAAAAGTTATTGTGCAATTTGTCCTGAGTGCGCTGATACCCCATATGTGGGGGTAAACCACTGTTTGGGTGCATGGCAGAGTTTGGAAGGGAAGGAGCGCCGTCTGACTTTTTCAACGCAGAATTGGCTGGACGCCATGTCGTGTTTGGAGAGCTCCTGATCTGCCTAAACAGTGGAAACCCCCATAAATGACACCATTTTGGAAACTAGACCCCTCAAGAACTTATCTAGATGTGTGGTGAGAACTTTGAACTCCCAGGTGTTTCACTAAAGTTTATAACGTACAGCCGTAAAATAAAAAATCTTTTTTTTTTTTTACAAAAATGATTTTTTCGCCCCCAATATTTTATTTTCACAAGGGTAACAGAAGAAATTGGAGCCCAAAAGTTGTTGTCCAATTTGTCCTGAGTACACTGATACCCAATATGTGGGCGAAAACTACTGTATGGGCACACGTCGGGGCTCGGAAGGGAAGTAGTGACGTTTTGGATTGCAGACTTTGATGGAATGGTCTGGGGGGGTCATGTCACATTTGGAGAGCCCCTGATGCACCTAAACAGTGTAAACCCCCCACAAGTGACCCCATTTTGGCAAATAGACCCCACAAGGAACTTATCTAGATGTGTGGTGAGCACTTTGAACCCCGAAGTGCTTTACAGAAGTTTATAACGCACAGCCGTAAAAATAAAAAATCTTTTTTTTTTTTTACAAAAATGATTTTTTTTCGCCCCCAATATTTATTTTCACAAGGGTAACAGGAGAAATTGGACCCCAAAAGTTGTTGTCCAATTTGTCCTGAGTACGCTGATACCCAATATGTGGGAGAAAACTACTGTATGGGCGCACGTCAGGGCTCGGAAGGGAAGTAGTGACGTTTTGGATTGCAGACTTTGATGGAATGGTCTGGGTGCGTCATGTCGCATTTGGAGAGCCCCTGATGCGCCTAAACAGTGGAAACCCCCCACAAGTGACCCCATTTTGGAAAATAGACCCCACAAGGAACTTATCTAGATGTGTGGTGAGCACTTTGAACCCCGAAGTGCTTCACAGAAGTTTATAACGCACAGCCGTAAAAATAAAAAATCTTTTTTTTTTTTTTGCAAAAATGATTTTTCGCCCCAATATTTTATTTTTACAAGGGTAACAGGAGAAATTGGACCCCAAAAGTTGTTGCCCAATTTGTCCTGAGTACGCTGATACCCAATATGTGGGAGTAAACTACTGTATGGGTACACGTTGGGGCTCGGAAGGGAAGTAGTGACGTTTTGGATTGCAGACGTTGATGGAATGGTCTGGGGGCGTCATGTCGCATTTGGAGAGCCCCTGATGCGCCTAAACAGTGGAAATCCCCAACAAGTGACCCCATTTTGGAAAATAGACCCCACAAGGAACTTATCTAGGTGTGTGGTGAGCGCTATGAAGCCCCAAGTGCTTCACAGAAGTTTATAATGTACAGCCGTAAAAACAAAAAAATAATTTTTTTTGTACAAAAATGATATTTTCGCCCCCAGTTTTTTATTTTCCCAAGGGTAACAGAAGAAATAGGACAAATTGCACAATAACTCTTGGGGTCCAGAGTACGCTGATACCCCATATGTGGGGATAAACTACTGTTTGGACGCATGGCAGAGCTCAGAAGTGAAGGAGCACCGTTTGACTTTTTCAACGCAGAATTGGCTGGAATTGAGATCAGACGCCATGCCACATTTGGAGAGCCCCTGATGTGCCTAAACAGCGGAAACCCCCCAATTCTAACTCCAACCCTAACCCCAACACACCCCTAACCCTAGTCCCAACCCTAACCACAAACCTAACCCTAACACACCCCTAATCCCAACCCTAACCCTAATCCTAACTTTAGCGCCAACCCTAACCCTAACTTTAGCCGCAACCCTAACCCTAATGGGAAAATGGAAATAAATACATTTTTTTAATTTTATTATTTTTCCCTAACTAAGGGGGTGATAAAGGGGGGTTTGATTTACTATTTATAGCGGGTTTTTATGATTGGCAGCTGTCACGCTAAAAGACGCTTTTTATTGCAAAAATAGTTTTTTGCATCGCCACATTTTGAGAGCTATAATTTTTGCATATTTTGGCCCACAGAGTCATGTGAGGTCTTATTTTTTGCGGGACGAGTTGACGTTTTTATTGGTACCATTTTTGAGCAGGTGACATTTTTTGATCGCTTTTTATTTCAATTTTTGGGAGGTTAGAATGAACAAAAATCAGCAATTCATGAATTTCTTTTGGGGGAGGCGTTTATACCGTTCCACGTGTGGTAAAATTGATAAAGCAGTTTTATTCTTCGGGTCAGTACGATTATGGCGATACCTCATTTATATCATTTTTTATGTTTTGGCGCTTTTATAGAATAAAAACAATTTTATATAAAAAATAATTATTTTTGCATCGCTTTATTCTGCGAGCTATAACTTTTTTATTTTTTCGCTGATGATGCTGTATGGTAGCTCATTTTTTGCGGAACAAGATGACGTTTTCAGCGGTACCATGTTTATTTATATCGGTCTTTTTAATCGCGCGTTATTCCACTTTTTGTTCGGCGGTATGATGATAAAGCATTGATTTTTTGCTTCGTTTTTTTTTTTTTTTTTTAAGGGGTTCACTAAAGGGGTTAACTAGTGGGACAGTTTTATAGGGGGGGTCGTTACGGACGCGGCGATACCAAATATGTGTACTTTTATTGTTTTGTTTTTTTTATTTACAGGAAGAAATGAATTTATTGGGGAATATTTTTTTTTTTTTTATTTATTTTGGATTTTTTTTTATAATATGTTTATTTTTATTTTTTTAACTTTTTTACTTTGTCCCAGGGTGGGACATCACTGTATTTTATCAAATCGCTGGTGTGACAGTGTGCACAGCACACTGTCACACCAGCGATCGCTCAGGCAGTGCAGCAGGCTTCTCAGTGCCTGCTCTCAGCAGGCACTGAGGAAGCCGCCTCCCTCCAGGACCCCGGCGCCATCTTGGATCCGGGTCCTGGGAGGGAGGAAGCCCTCAGAACAGCGCGATCACATCGCGCTGGTCTGAGGGTCTCAGGGGGGCGCGCAGGGAGCCCTCTCCCTGCGCGATGCTCCCCTGTGCCCCCAGTACACCGCGATCATGTTTGATGCGGTGTGCTAGGGGTTAATGTGCCGGGAGCGGTCCGTGACCGCTCCTGACACACAGTCACGGGTGTCAGCTGTGATAATCAGCTGACACCCGGCGGCGATTAGCTGCGCTCCCCTCAGGAGCGCAGCTGATCGCCTATGACGTACTATCCAGTCCATGGGCAGAATGGCACGGGTTTTATGGACGGGATAGTACGTCTAATGTCAGAGAGGGGTTAAAGCCCTTTTGATTCATAGTGGACATCAAAACCGGTCGTACTGGATATGCTAACAGGCTCTGTGTAGTGTAGGGATTCGCTCTGGTAGGCTGAGGCTGGGCACGCAGTAATGAGGCAACACACAGGCATTATGTCCAAAAATCACTATTTTACTGTCTCTTTAAATCCGGTAACAAAGCATAACAAAACATAAATGCATTCCATCCTGGATAATCACTGATTCCAGACTCACCCTTGCATGGGACGGGCTTAACTAAGCGGCTGCAAGCCAGCAGGGACCGCCAGGTGCCATTCCCGGTGGTCTGGACTGGCTTCTGCTGCACCGACACACTGTAACGAAACAGTCCTTTCCAGGCTGACTCCAGCCAAACTCAATAGAACCGCATGGTTCTCAGTGTGAGACCGTCACAGGCTCTGCACACACGTGTCCTGTCCGGGTGCTATACCCCAGTCCAACACCCTGGCTACCAAGCTCCAAGTCTCACCACGTGCTTCCAGGAATCTTCCAACACCGGCAGACCTTCCAGGAACCTTCCAGGCAGCCCTGTGCAGGACACACTCTTCACTCGTCTCAGCCAGACTCCCTTGAGACAGACATCAGAGACATTTCCCAGCCTCCACCACGTTCTCCTCTCATGTGCACAGCACTGGCTTTTACAGGTGTAACCCCACCCACAGATGAGGTCAGGATCACATGGTTAGGTCACCTGGTCATGACCTCATCACAGGTCCTTTACCACAACACACTATTATATACAGGTTTTATCCCAGGTATTCAAACACATACCCCTTGAGTGGGTTTGTAGGTGACTGGACCCACCCAGCTCTCCTAGTCACCTGGAAGCCTCCCAATACATAGCACAGCTCTCAGCAGTAGATCTGCTGAACAAACATATCCAGGCTTCCATCACAGAGCCACCCATCTCTGCGATACATACTGTCCATCCATGACATGTCTCCATGCATATCCCGAGGGCCATACACAGCGCCCCCTAGCTGCATCAGGTGTCACTACACCACATACCTCCCCCCTCTGTTCAAACTTGAGGGGTTGAACACTTGTTATTCGACCAGAGACCCTTCTCGGTCGTCTCTGCCAGTCACACCATCTCTCTAAGTCGGGCCCTGCCACTGATCTCCTTTTTAGGCGTCCGTCCTCCAACTCTGTCACATTTGTTGTTGACACCCCCCTGTCAGACCACCCGCATCCCCAGCGGTCAGTACAGTTTCGCAATTCTCTTGCACCACTACGTCCTGTCTGGTCTGCGTCCTTTTCATTTTTCCCACTATAGGTTCTACTACTTAGGTCACTCATCACTGAGCTAACTGAGGCATCACTACTTCTACCTCTTCTCCTCTCAATACCACGGGTTGAAGGTGGAGGCCATCTTCTTTCTATTTCCTGCCGGTTTCTGTTGATCTGGTCCCTCTCAAGTCGTAACTGCTCTACTTCTCTCAGGTAGGACACACGATACTCCAGGAGCATCCGGATATTCTCAAGGCTCTCCTTGGATCCGACAACGAGGAACGGAACCATCCCATCTTTAGCCACTACCTGGACTTCGTCATCAGCCGGAATCCTGACTCTCGTCACACCGGGCTTATTCACCATCTCCTGCATCATTTTCCCAAGTCTTCCGATGACTTTCTTCACCAGACCTCTGGGCACTTGAATGATGTCTTCCATTAATCCAAGCTGACTTTGAGCCTTTCTTGCTTGCTCCAGACGTCGAGTGGCTTCATGATTTCTCAACAGGATTATTTGCTTTGTGCGGAGACAGTGTAGGTGCATGTCCCTCAGGATAGCCACTCGCTTCATTGTGACTTCCCTAGTCGACAGTATAACCAACTGCTTCTTCTTTGGCACCCAGTTCACACTACATGCTTCCACCGCTTTTCTAAAGGCCTCATGTACATCCTCACTGGCACAAGCTTCTTGCATGTCTTCGGGTACCTCTATTATACACTTGAAAAGCGATTTCTCCTTTTCCTGAACATGCGGTTGGACCTCCTCATCCTGAGCCTCAGCGCAGTTCTCCAAGACCTCAGCATTTCTTGTGTGGCCATCTGTTTGGCACTTCGCTTGCTGTACTTCGTCTCCCGTGGACTTCTGGAGCTGGGCATTAGTCTCCTCCTGTATCTTGAGCATACGGAGAACTTTATCTCGCTCCTCTGCCAAGCCGCGACACTCATCCTCCCTCCTGAGACGTTCCTGCTGATGCTTCTCCTGGGCCTCTCTGAGCACCTCCATATCTTTCCATAGGGCCTTGTTCATACTATTAGATCAAAGACGTTGGCACAACTATATAAGTTGTAAAGGTGGTGCACAAATTAGGGTCCCAACCCGTGTGCAATATATAGTTATAAATTTGGCACACACCAGTGGATGCAAGAAAAGTTCTATTTAATTGGAATTTACATACAGTCTCAGCAAAATCATAAATGGCAGACGTTTCGGTCAAGTGACCTTCATCAGTATGCTGTAATATGAATGTTGATAAATATAGATATAAGAAATAATAATGAAATGAAAATTAGACAATAAAAAATAAAGTATAAACATGGTATACATTGATTAATCTCAATTTGCTGTATATAGGAATCCACAACAACATATAAAGCATCTTATTTAATATATACGGTATATAATATATCTTATATTTATGGTGCCTTGAGAAAGGAATCAAGTGATTGGGGTGAAACGTGAAAACCTTAAGAGGGCACATACCCATATATAGTTTTGCTGATGGAATTAGTTGTTCCTATAGAGGAATATATTGAGGTGAGTATAGCAGGCTTTCAGTGATGTTACTGGATAACATAAATGCTAGATGGTACATACCGTTGGAATAAATGGTATAAGGTTTCACTCTGTGGAAATAGATGATGTGAAGGAACCGCTTTATAATGTGCCACGGAATGGTAAGTTATAAGCAAAGGTGATGCAGTGTGAAGATAAAAAAGTTTACCTTGAACGCTGGTGAAATATTAAATGTGTCTGCAGCATAGACGCGGTGTCCACCGCTTGTCTCAATAGCTGCTATCTGCTTCCTGCGTTCAGTTTAAATGAGACGCATGGTGCAGGTGTCTTGGCTGCCGAAACCGGAAGTGTGTGACCGGAAACTGCTCAGCGTGCGTTCCACTGACGTCACCGCTTGCGTTCCAAGGTGCTAGGTGAGGACTGATCTTACTTGTTACAGATCTGCATATCAGGAAGTGCTGTGCTTATAGTGCAAATATTCTTAAAGCGGTGCACAAAGTCTTGTGACGTGAGTGACAGAAGTGATCCGTTGTTTATTCTAAGGATTCTGAAAACAGACAAATATATAATTAGTACCCACGATATGATTATATATGCAGAGTAAAGACAGTATATGAACATATATATATAGAGAAAGACATATATATTTTTTAATAAAATATGAAATGATGTTAGATAAATGTTTGAATATCAAAATCCCTATTTAACCCTTTTGGGGCTAGGGTATTGAGTTGGTGAATCCAAAAGCTTTCTCTCTTTTTAAGTAATTTAATTCGGTCACCCCCTCTTCGAGATGGTGCAATGTGCTCAATAATTTGAAATCTTAATTGGGCAACGGTATGGCCAGTATTTATAAAATGAGCAGGAATCGGGAGTAACATGTTTTTGCACCTAATGGTGCTTTTGTGTTTGGAAATTCGATCCTTTATTGGTTGGGTCGTTTCGCCCACGTATAAAAGACCAAAACTATATATGGGTATGTGCCCTCTTAAGGTTTTCACGTTTCACCCCAATCACTTGATTCCTTTCTCAAGGCACCATAAATATAAGATATATTATATACCATATATATTAAATAAGATGCTTTATATGTTGTTGTGGATTCCTATATACAGCAAATTGAGATTAATCAATGTATACCATGTTTATACTTTATTTTTTATTGTCTAATTTTCATTTCATTATTATTTCTTATATCTATATTTATCAACATTCATATTACAGCATACTGATGAAGGTCACTTGACCGAAACGTCTGCCATTTATGATTTTGCTGAGACTGTATGTAAATTCCAATTAAATAGAACTTTTCTTGTTCATACTATGACACGCGGACAGATGATCTCTGAGCCTAGCGACTTCCCTCTCCAGCTCCTCCATTCTGTGCTCAATTGCCTCTTTATCAAGGACAGTAACCTGACCAGTACCTGACCCTGACTCTTCCTCATCATTTCTCTTCTTAGAGGATGTAGCCTGTCCCGCCTTTCCGCGGCGACTGCGGCGAGAGGAAGATCGGACATTTTTACTCGGCTCCACCTTACTGCCCTCGCTTTCCCTTGCGGTCGAGTCACAGTCTGTACAAGAGTCACTCTCGGGGCCCCTCCCGTTACCCTCGAACTGGGTGTCCGTTCTATAGGTCTTATCTACCACATTGTCATGGGTTCTGTTGTCATACATTTCAGAGGCCATCATGTCAGTAAGTCGGGCAGACGCATCCTTTCCTCCTGGGTCACCGTCTGATTCGTCAGTTTTGGGAGGTGTTACTGTGCTAATACACCTCGCCCCAACCGTACAGATCCCTCCATTCTGCGGCTGTATAGGAACTCCCCCTTCCCACAAGCTGGCGAACAGTGTAGAGTCCCGACCTATTACCACCGGACAAGCTAAGTTTGGAACTAAAGCGGCCTTATGTCTTTTAACGTCCCTGTCCGTCTCTAGGATCACACAGACCTCTACATAGTCTCTAGTGGACCCATGGATGCAGGTGACCTTGATCTTTCTAGTGGTTATAAAGTTATCGAGTGCAGTCCTCACTAGGGTCACCGAGCTTCCTGAATCGACCAGTCCGTGTACCTCCTCCTCACCATTCATTAGCAGGTCACACCCACGAAGCCTCTCACCTGGAGGGTAATTCAAATGACAGACTGGACATACATAACGCGATTGCCCCTGGCAACCATCTGATGTCGCCTCCCCTTTTCCGTTGGGATACTCCACTCCCTTTTTACCTCCCATCCCTGCTGGTGGGTTACCGCCCCTTTTTGGCCACCACCCCACTCTGGGATACACCCTGTGGACTCCCCCACAGTTTTCTTAAGCACAACCCCCACAGTGCAGTTTTATCTCTTTTGGGCTGTTACTGGCCCTTTAAAAGTCTGTGTGACCTGATTCACACTGTCCTATTCCCACACCAGCTCGTGCGGGTACTGCCGCCGCTCCCGTTGCAGCCACGAACCACCAACACCTCCGGATGTTGCTCATAAGCTGCTGTGGCTGTTACTGCAGCTCCTGCAGAACCTCTTGCTGCAAGTCACTGTAGCTCCTGCTACCACCAGACTCTGCACGCTGCGCTGTCTTGCCGCTTGTCACCTTCGTGACCCCCCCGAGTCACAGCCAGCCGCTTGTCCCCTTCGCAACCCCACCGGGTCACAGCCAGTCGCTTGTCACCTTCGCATTTGTTATGCAGAGTAAAAAAAAACATCCACACAAAAAAAACAGCCTGACCTCACTGCGTATGCCCGCATTTGAGCACCAATTGTAGGGTTTCGGTCTGGTAGGCTGAGGCTGGGCACGCAGTAATGAGGCAACACACAGGCATTATGTCCAAAAATCACTATTTTACTGTCTCTTTAAATCCGGTAACAAAGCATAACAAAACATAAATGCATTCCATCCTGGATAATCACTGATTCCAGACTCACCCTTGCATGGGACGGGCTTAACTAAGCGGCTGCAAGCCAGCAGGGACCGCCAGGTGCCATTCCCGGGTGGTCTGGACTGGCTTCTGCTGCACCGACACACTGTAACGAAACAGTCCTTTCCAGGCTGACTCCAACCAAACTCAATATACTGTAACCGCATGGTTCTCAGTGTGAGACCGTCACAGGCTCTGCACACACATGTGTCCTGTCCGGGTGCTATACCCCAGTCCAACACCCTGGCTACCAAGCTCCAAGTCTCACCACGTGCTTCCAGGAATCTTCCAACACCGGCAGACCTTCCAGGAACCTTCCAGGCAGCCCTGTGCAGGACACACTCTTCACTCGTCTCAGCCAGACTCCCTTGAGACAGACATCAGAGACATTTCCCAGCCTCCACCACGTTCTCCTCTCATGTGCACAGCACTGGCTTTTACAGGTATAACCCCACCCACAGATGAGGTCAGGATCACATGGTTAGGTCACCTGGTCATGACCTCATCACAGGTCCTTTACCACAACACACTATTATATACAGGTTTTATCCCAGGTATTCAAACACATACCCCTTGAGTGGGTTTGTAGGTGACTGGACCCACCCAGCTCTCCTAGTCACCTGGAAGCCTCCCAATACATAGCACAACTCTCAGCAGTAGATCTGCTGAACAAACATATCCAGGCTTCCATCACAGAGCCACCCATCTCTGCGATACATACCGTCCATCCATGACATGTCTCCATGCATATCCCGAGGGCCATACACAGCGCCCCCTAGCTGCATCAGGTGTCACTACACCACAGTAGTTAGCAGTCTCTGGCTCTGTGAACCGACAAAATGGAGGCTGGTATAGGCCCTATACAAAATGGCGGCGTCCCTTTCCTTACACCTCCCTGCTTTTGAGGGCGCTAGGGGGTATCACATTCCTGTGTTCCCCCATGCGCCCTACCGCACCCTCTCTTTGGCTAGGGTGGCATATCCAGGAGGATTTCTGACTCTCTGTCCTCTGAAAGGTTGCACACTGGTTGGGCATAAGCCTCCCGCTCATGGTGGGCCTTCATCATGTTCACATGGAAGGCCTTCCTCCTTCCACGGGCGTGGTCCAGGGTGACCAGGTAGGTGACGGCGTTGAGCTGCTCGTGCATGAGGTATGGACCCTCCCAGGCTGCCTGAAGCTTGTTTTGGGGTACGGGGACCAGTACCCACACCTTTTGACCCACCTGGTAGGTCCGCTCACAAGCATTCTGGTCGTACCATCGCTTCTGGTCAGCCTGAGCTTGGGACATATTGTCATGCACCAGCCGCGTCAAGGCCATCATTCGGTCCCGGAAGCGCACGACATACTCAATGACCGACACTCCAGGGGTGGCTAAATCCCCTTCCCATGCTTCCTTCACCAGAGCAAGGGGCCCCCATACACGTCGCCCGTACAGGAGCTTAAAGGGGGAGAACCCGGTTGAGGCCTGTGGGACCTCCCGGTAGGCAAACAGCAGGTGTGGGAGATACCGCTCCCAGTCTCTCCCGTGGGAGTCGACCAACATCTTCAGCATCTGCTTTAAGGTGCCATTGAACCGCTCACACAAGCCATTGGTCTGTGAGTGATACGGGCTGGCCACCAGATGTTGCACCTGTACCTGCTTACAGAGAGACTCCATCAGCTGCGATCGGTGAGCATTTCCTTGGGAAACCCCACTCTGGAGAAAATCTCCAGTAAGGCAGTGGCCACTTTGTCGGCCCGAATGGACGACAAAGCTACTGCCTCCGGGTACCGGGTGGCATAGTCCACTACCGTTAGTATGAAGCATTTCCCGGAGCGGCTGGGGGTGGACAGAGGTCCAATGAGATCCACAGCCACCCTCGAGAAAGGCTCTTCGATGATGGGCAGAGTTACCAGTGGGGCTTTGGGGCGCGGCCCCGCCTTCCCCACCCTCTGACAGGTGTCACACGAACTGCAGTAGGCTATCACCTCGGTCCTCATTCCAGGCCAGTAGAAATGCTGAGCTAGCCTGGCCCTGGTTTTAGTGATCCCTAGGTGTCCGGCCATTGGAATCTCATGTGCGATCCGCAACAATTCCGCCCTGAACGGATGGGGTACCACTAACTGTCGGTCCCTGGGCCACGCCTCCGGTGAACCCTGCTGGACTGCTACCCGATACAGCCGTCCCTGGTCCCAGACCACTCGCTTGCGGTCGGACTCCAGGGGAGGCTGTGCCGCCTGCTCCTTGAGAGTCTTCAGGCTAGTGTCAGCTTCCAACGCTGCCTGAAATCCCTGACTTGATGTGGCAAGAATTGATGAAACTGCCATGTCCTCTGTCAGTTCCCCGGGATCTGTCTCCTGGCTACTGTCTGACTCGGCAGCCACTTGGTCAGAGAGGGGGAAACCGTCGGACCTCCGCGAGGCTCCTTGGGCTTCAGTGCTCCCACTCCTGGTAACAGCGGCCACGACCGCTGAGACCACGGGTAGCGCCTGCTTTCCCTCGTCCCCTGACCAAGTCGCCGGGTCAGGCAGACTTCCCTGACTTCCTGACATCCTGAATGTGGGGAACTCCTGCCCTGGGGTCTTACCTGGTGGCTCCTCTCCCGGGACGCCCCCTTCCCACATGGCCTGTTCCTCTTCCTGCAGGGCCCTAGACTCAGCAGGCTGGGTTCACTTAGGGGCCCTACACTGCCCATAGCAGCCCCTCCCCCCACCTCTGAGCTCTCCCATGCAGCCTCCTCACCTGTCCTCACTGTGAGCCCTGTGTGTGTAGTGTCAGTGCATGGCTTACCATCAGGTTTCACTCCCTCCTCCACTGTTGGAGGCACATTCAATACATTAACATTAGCATTCACAGTAGAGTCATGACATTCTTGGGGAGCCGAACTTGGGGGTTCAGTGGCCACATACTGGGACACTAGCCGCCCCAAATCGGTCCCAAGCAACACATTTGCAGGAATATTTGGTGTTACTCCCACCTCCCGCATCCCCCTCCCGGCCCCCAGTCCAAATACACCTTGGCAACGGGCAGCGCCGGTTCAACGCCTCCAATTCCGGAGACGGAAAGGGTTTTCCCAGGTACCAAGTCTTGAGGGGACACCACCTCAGGACGTACCAGGGTTCGTTCAGCGCCTGTGTCCCGCAGTCCCATGACCGCTGAGCGGCCGATGGTGACGGGTTGGTAATTGTCTAGGGACCTCCCACCACCCCCTCCCACACACAAAACAGTGGTCGGTTTCTGGGACAGGGATGGGGCCTTCTGGTGCTGGGGACACGCAGCCTTAAAGTGTCCTGGCTGATTGCAATTATGACAACGTCTGGGTTCTGTTCCTGGCCTGGAGAGGGCAGCCGGGGGGTACACCCCTTGCACTCTGGGGGCTGGATATGGGGCTGGGGCAGGATTGGGCTTACCCTCTCTCCAGGTGCTGCTGGCAGGCTTCTTTGTCTCCGGCGCCCTGTTGTTGGCATACTCGTCTGCTAGGGCGGCTGTAGCAGAAGCCCCCTTTGGTTTCCGGTCACGGAGGAACTGCTGAAGGTCCTCTGGGCAGTTCCACAAGAATTGCTCCATGACAAACAGTTCCTGGACCTCCTGGCGGGTAGTGAGCTCTAGACCCGAGGTCCAGTGCTCCGCAGCTCTCAGCAGGGCCCGCATGTGGTCGGTCCAGGTGTTTTTTGAACCCCGCTGCAGGCTCCTGAACTTCCTGCGGTACGACTCCAGGGTGAGGTTTTAGTGCTGGATCAGGGCCCGCTTGATGCTGTTGTAGTCCTGCTCATCCCGGCAGGTAAGTCCCCCAAAACTTCCAGGGACTTACCCCTCAAACGGGGGGTCAGGTACCTTGCCCACTGATCTGGGGCCAGATGATGTTGGAGGCAGGTCCTCTCAAAAGCCAGCAGAAAGGAATCCAGGTCTCCATCCTTTTCAAGCAAGGGAAAGTCCTCCGCCCCGGACCTTGGAAGCCCTTGTCTCCGGTGGGCCTGGTGCATCCAGCGGGGGCCCGTGCTGAGCCATCTCCAGTCGGTGCTGGCGCTCCGCAGCTTCACGGCGTTCTGTAGCCTGCAACACACGTTCTGTATGCTCCCGCTCCGCTGCTCTCTCTGCCGCTGCTTGCTCACGCTCTGCTGCTTTCTCTGCCGCCACCAGGAGTCTGTCATAGGCAACGTCATTACCAGCCTCGAGCTGTGCCATAGCCGCTTGGAAAAGGGCCTCCGATCTGGACAGGCTGGGACGGGAAGGGGGTGGACAGTCCACTGTGAGACTGAGCACGGGGGTCGGGCTCCTTGGGGAGCCCTGGCTGAGCTCCCCCTCATCAGTATCAAACCCCTCATAGACCACAGCATTGGCCTCCCCCTTTGCCCTACTCCTGGTGCCTTCCGCCATCTTGGGAACCTTTGGTTACTGAAACAGCTGCAACCCCGACCTTGCACACAACTTATTATATTTCCACTCTGACCGTCTAGTGCTGGGCTGACCTTAAGACCCCAGCAGTGAAAGTACCGCTGGTAGTCTCTAGTGTCTGGGATTAGTGGTCCCACGCACACTATTACTCTGATCCCACCGCTGCCACCAATTGTGAGGGACTAAGCCGACCTCCACACGGTAGCCCGGGTATCACAGCTTCTGATCCCACCGCCGCTACCAAATGTGAAGGACGACCCCCTTCCTCCCACGTCACCAATGGGACGTAACTCCACAGGTACAGCTCTCCGGCGCCCCCTTTGTCTCTCAGGTCAGTAAGGGAACTGCACCTAGAGCAAATGGCCGCCGGGGAGGTTGTCCTGTTACCCACTGGTATTCTAAGATTCGTGATCAGAGTAAAAGCATCAGCCCAAGATTAATTTTATGGTTTAATTGCCTTAAGGGCGCACTAGATAATTACAGAAATATACAGTAAAGCTATACAACGTAATTACAATGGATTTGCAGTCAGAGTAAAAACACAACGATAATGTACAAGGCTTAAAGGTATAAGCTATAGATCAATATTACCGGGTTGTATGGTCATGGAGAGGCAGGGAGCTCTGCCGTCCCCAGGTAATAGTCTTCAGTTGCTAGGCAGTCCCCAAAGCATGTGCGGCTGCTCCCTTGGCAAGACAAATCCGTTTTCTTTTGGCCCTTCCTAGACCATCTTCTTGGCTTCTGTGTGTAAAATGGATTCCAAGCAGCCTGTTCATGGCTACAGTTCTTAAACCTGCTAGGCCCTTCCCCTTTGCTTTGAAGCACGCATATTAACTGGCCTGCAATTCATATGTAGCAGGAAATACTGGCTTGAGTTTGAGCTATTTAGCATATGACTGACCATCTTATTCAGACACTGGCCTAAACTAATTAGCATGTTAAAGCCCTTTTGATTCATAGTGGACATCAAAACCGGTCGTACTGGATATGCTAACAGGCTCTGTGTAGTTAGCAGTCTGTGGCTCTGTGAACCGACAAAATGGAGGCTGGTATAGGCCCTATACAAAATGGCGGTGTCCCTTTCCTTACATACGCCTACATATGTCTCTAAATAACAACCCTCTGAGAAAGGCCTTCATCGCATCCCACTCCACTAGTTTATCTGTGCTCCCTTCATTATACGTAAAAAATTCTTCTAACTCTTTCCTAATCCCAAGAACATTAAGGTGCTGTATCCAGACAGGATTCATTTTCCATCCTTCCCTAACTATTCCTTTCTGCGACCCATATCCAATAGATACCAACACAGGTCTATGATCAGAGATCACTCAGGGAAGATATTGTACCTCTCTTATCATGACATCCGCCGTTCCATCTACTAGTGCCAAGTCAATCCGTGACAAAGTGCCATGTGATGTGGAATGGCATGAATAACATCTTTTCCCTTCATTCCTAACCCTCCATGCATCAATCAGGCAGATCTCTTTAATAAAATTACCAAAGACTGTAATGGTGCTGTCTTGTACATTTGCTTTTCTCTTATTCCTATCCCAAAAGATATCTACCACATTATTAAAATCTCCCACCATCAACAGTGGCATTCCTCCACTTCTTTCAGCATACTCCCTCATCACTCTAATCTTAGTGCTAGAGTAAGGAGGTGGGATATAAAGTGCCACTAAACACAATGGCTGTTAGAACCCTCTTGTTAGGTTTTGTTTCAGTTTGCTGGTCACATGAACTTTTTTCCCTATTTAGTCTGGCTCCGCCCTTCTGGCTTTGCTGGACTTCATTGTATTATCTACTCTTAAGCTAGCCGGGTGCTTAGGTGCCTGTCATGGGTGCATCGCCACGAGGATCGTCGCGATTGCACATTCGGACTTCTCGCAGCTGAGTTGCTGTTACTTTGTGTTTGGTAATGAGAGAGTTAATTTTACCTAGCTCTTTGCTAAGACTAGGTCCAGCCTCGCCCGGCTGCTTTTGATTATGTTCTAATTAGCTTCCTTTATATCCCTGCCAGTCTGGGTGTTAGATGCCGGTGAAAGCCTTCATGTAGTCTAGCAGACTGGATCGGTTCTGAGAATACTTAAGCTAAGAGCTCCTTAGTTGTTTTTACTCTTATAGCTTATAGTTTATCTCTGAGACCTTAGGTGTTCCTACTGTGTGTGAGTGTTGTATGTAAGACTTTATTTACTTTATTTCTTGTCTTTCTTGTATGTCTTTCTGTTCATTAACCGTTACCTGTTCATTCCCTTTGGTGGTAATCAGGGTCCTTCTTAGGACTAGATTACAGTTGGCAGGGATTGATAGGAGACAGGGTTTACGCTGGTGGCCTGGACCTCTGTACCTTTAACAGTACCTCCAGGTAGAGGGATTAGTTAGGACCCCAGTTTAGGGTCAGCATAGACCCCGGTCACCCTCTAGCCGGAAACAGCGTATAACGGATTCCGTATTGACCCACTGGACATTCTGTCAGGTAATTCTATGTTATCATATATCTATGCGCATGTTATATAGTATGTTGCCCTTTTGATATAGATTACTGTCATCACATATATATATCTGCTATACAGCGTGACAGTGCCTTACTCAGTCAGTTTTGCTTGATCTTAGGATCTCTAAGTAATTTGTTTTCTGTTTAATTTTCCCTGCTACTATTTCTGTTAAGAGGTGTCCACCTTTTCTCCCAGTCCCTAGATCTTGTAGGGATTCCTCCCTCGCAACTATAGGTCTTCGTTCAGACTAGCTGAGGACTTTAGCGGGTCTGGTCGCAGGATCAGGTTCCCTGTTACATCGTAGGGATCCAGCTTAGTTCTATTGTAGGGACAGAATTCCCATCTTTCCTTAGTGCTTGTAGCAGATCATAACAGTAAGTCCAGCCAAGAAAAAAAAAAATCTCTAAGGAAAGATTTTCTTTTTCCATCATGGTGTCGGTTCAGGATTTGGCTCAACGCCTGCAGGGACTCTCTCTGGAGGTGGCTGAGATCCAGCAACACGTGAGTAGTTGTTCTGGAGCACATTTCGTGGAGCCAAAGGTACGTTTGCCTGATTTATTTTTTGGTGAACAACAAGATTTTTTTTCTTTTAAAAATGCTTGCTTGTATTTCCGTTTGAGACCCAGATCCTCTGGTGATGAATCACAGCGCATGGGGTTCATAATGTCACTTTTGCGCAAAGAACCTCAGGACTGGGCCTTTTCTCTGCAGCCTAGTGATCCATGCTTTAGATCTGTGGATAGTTTTTTTTCTGCTTTGGGGTTATTGTATGACGATCCTGATCGTGTTTCATCAGCTGAGACAGAATTGAGACGTTTGAGACAGGGATCAGGTAATGTGGAAAAATATTGTACTCACTTCCGAAGGTGGTCCACTCAGGTGGGGTGGAACGATTCAGCTTTGAAAAGTTTATTTCTTGCAGGGTTAAGTGAAAGGGTTAAAGATTTGCTGATTGCTTATCCTATACCTGGTAACTTGCAAGAGGCTATGCAATTAGCCATACGGGTGGATAGGAGATTGCGTGCAAGGGTTAATGAGAGTAAATCTGCCTTGTCAGCTCCAAGTCTGGAGAGGGACTGTACTGACATTGGAGAGCCGATGGAAATTGGAGCAATGGCACCTCACTCTCGGGAAAAAGACCGCAGATTTGCTGAAGGTTTGTGTTTCTATTGTGGCAAGTCTAAGCATTTTATTAAGAACTGTGCGCTTCAAATGAATAAAGAAAAAAAAAAATGAGGTCAGTTTCACCCGTATAGCTTGTTTAAACAATAAAGGTGTCTTTCTTTCTGCTACCACTGCTGTTGAGGAGGAATTAATGGAGTTTCGGGTATTTGAGGATTGTGGTTCAACTCTCAATGTGATTGATGTGAAATTTTTGGAAAAACTAAAATTAAAACCCAAACTTCTGTCTTCCCCTATTAATGTGGTTTCTGTGGATGGTTCTCCCTTGAAAAATGTTACTCACCATATCTGTGAATTTCCTCTTACTATTAATGGTGTTCATCAAGAAAATTTGGATTTGGTAGTTTTGAATAATTTGCCCTCACCGGTGATTTTGGGGTTACCTTGGTTAAAATTGCACAATCCGGTACTGGATTGGTCTACCAATGAAATTAAGTCCTGGAGTCCTAATTGTTATGACAAGTGGGGAGTTACCTGTACCTATTCAGGATTTTTGGAAAGTTTTTTCTGATTAGGAATCGCAGGTATTGCCTCCTCATAGAGATTATGATTGTGCAATTGAATTTGTCCCTGGAGCAACTCTTCCTAAAAGTCGTTTATTTAATTTGACTATTCCTGAGAGAAAGGCTTTGGAGGAATACATACAGACAAGCTTGGCCGCCGGTCACATTAGGCCTTCTAAGTCTCCTGTGGCGGTTGGATTTTTTTTTGTTAAAAAAAGGACGGCGGTTTACGGCCTTGTCTAGACTTTCGTGAGATTAATAAGATTACTGTACGCAATCCTTACCCACTGCCATTGATTCCTGATTTGTTTAACCAGTTAGTGGGGGCCAAGTGGTTCTCGAAAATTGATCTTCGAGGGGCATACAATTTGTTGCGCATGAAGGAGGGGGATGAATGGAAGACTGCTTTTAACACTCCACTGGGTCATTTTGAGAATCTGGTTATGCCTTTTGGACTTTCCAGTGCTCCGGCATTTTTTCAGAATCTTATTAATGACATCCTTAGACCTTTGATCGGCAGAAGTGTGGTTGTGTATTTGGATGACATTTTGATTTATTCACCGGATTTGGAGTCTCATTGGAGGAGTGTGTGTGAAGTATTACAGTTACTGAGTGATAATTCACTTTTTGCCAAGCTAGAAAAATGTGAGTTCGCTGTACAGAGACTTAGTTTTTTGGGCTACATTGTCTCCAGTGAAGGTTTTGAGATGGACCCGGTGAAAGTGCAAGCTGTGCAGAATTGGCCTAGACCTATTGGTGTGAAATCAATACAGAGGTTTTTGGGGTTCGCCAATTATTATAGAAAATTCATTAAAAAATTTTCTGTGATTGCCAAACCTCTGACCGATCTCACCAGGAAAGGTGCTGATGCGGTTCAGTGGACTACTGAGGCCATTGAGGCTTTTGTGTTGCTAAAGGAGAAGTTCAGCTCTGCTCCCATCCTTACGCAGCCTGATGTGACTAAACCATTTTTGGTTGAGGTTGATGCTTCTTCTGTGGGGGTCGGCTCGGTGTTGTCTCAGGAAAAGACGGATGGAGTACATCCCTGTGCTTTTTTTTCAAAGAAATTTTCTGAGTCTGAACTAAATTATGATATCGGTAATCGGGAATTGTTGGCAATTAAACTCGCATTTGAACACTGGCATCATTTTTTGGAGGGAGCGGAATTTCCCGTTCAAGTCTTCACCGATCATAAAAATCTGGTCTACCTTGATGCTGCCAAACGCTTGAATGCCCGTCAGGCTAGGTGGGCACTGTTTTTCTCGCGGTTTAATTTTACCGTTACTTACATGCCAGGTACTAAAAATGTTAAAGCTGATGCTTTGTCTCGCAGCTTTTCTCCTATGGTGGGTACTGAGGAGGAGGAAAACATTTTGCAAGAGGGGGTTGTTATTGCTGTTTTGGACTCTGTGTTGGAAGATGAGATTCTTAAAGCACAGGAGAATGCCCCATCTAACACGCCGCATGGGAGGTTGTTTGTGCCTGGTACCCTGAGGAGAGATTTGTTTGTTGAATGTCATGACTCTCGGTTGGCAGGTCATCCTGGAATCTCTGAGACCAAGAGACTTGTGGGTCGCAGCTTTTGGTGGCCTGGATGGCAGAAGGAAGTCATTAAGTGGGTGTGTCAATGCACGGTGTGTGCTAGATCTAAGTCTTCTCATACTCCTGCTGCGGGGTTGCTTTGCCCTCTGGAGGTCCCTAGTGCACCTTGGACACATTTGGCTATGGACTTTATTACTGACCTTCCCCCCTCTGAGGGTTTCACTGTCATCTGGGTGGTCGTGGACCGTTTTAGCAAGATGTGTCACTTGGTTCCTTTCATCAAACTGCCCTGCGCTAAGACTCTCGCTAAAGCTTTTGTCAAGGAAATTGTCAGACTACATGGCGTTCCTACTGACATTGTTTCTGATAGGGGACCTCAGTTTGTGGCTCGTTTTTGGCGCGCCTTTTGTGACAGGTTGGGAGTTCATTTGTCGTTTTCATCTGGATATCATCCTGAGTCTAATGGCCAGACAGAAAGGAAAAACCAGGATGTTGAGCAGTTATTGCGTTGTTTTGTGACTGATAATCAAGAGGGGTGGTCTGAGTTTCTGCCACTTGCTGAGTTTGCTCTTAACAACAATACATCCGCTTCTGCTGGTTGTTCGCCTTTTTTTTTGTTGTACTGGGAGACATCCGTCGTTTGGGTCATTTTCCAAGTTGGGATCGGCTGTACCTGAAGAGGAGAATTTTTCTGGTGTTTTGGAGAGAGTTTGGACTGATGTGCGTGGTAATCTTCAGGAGGCTAACAAAAGATCCAAAGTGTATTTTGATAGAAAACGACAAGAGGTTTTGTTTGCTATTGGTGACATGGTTTGGTTGTCCTCTAAGAATCTGCGCTTGAGGATTCCGTCTAAGAAATTGGGTCCCAAGTTTGTAGGGCCCTTTAAGGTGCTTCAGGTTATTAACCAATCTGCTGTTAAGTTGGAGCTTCCTACCTCCTGGAAGATTAATCCGGTGTTTCATGTTTCTCTCTTGAAAAAAGCTGAGGACTCAGATGGAGACGTCTCGGCCACTGTTCCCCTGGTGGTGGAAGACGGGCAATATGAGATTTCCCGCATCCTAAATTCTAGACAGTATAGAGGGAGTTTGCAGTACCTTGTCGCTTGGAAGGGTTATGGACCCGAGGATAACTCATGGGTAGGGTTGAGCATTCCGATACTGCAAATATCGGGTATCGGCCGATATTGGCTGTATCGGAATTCCGATTCCGAGTTCCGATATTTTCGTCATATCGGATACCGGAATCGGATTTGTCACTGTCACTGTCAGTGTCCGTCGGTCGGGTCTGTCAGGAGTCAGCGGCACTTACCTGGCAGAAGATCTCCGGCGGACTGCTTCATGGCCGCCATCATCTTTCCCCGGCGGTCACATGCAGTTTCTCGCGATAACTGCAGTGACTGCTGGGTAATCCCGGCCGTAAAGCAGTCAGTCCGATGACGTCACCGCTGGGGAAGCAGGTAATCAGCTGTGCTGCGTTGCGATGACAGGCTCTGCCTGTCATTGCGATGTAGCAGAGCTGGATCGTCGTGGGACTGTCGTTACTATGGACTGCGTCGGACAGGTGGTATACTGTTGGTTTGTTTTTTTTCTTTTTTTACAGGAGATCGATGGCGTCGCAGGAATGAGAGAGTAATAAAATAAATGAAAACTGTGTTGTCTCTTTTATTTCATTAAAAGACTTTTTTCTTGCTGTGTTTTTTTTTTAAACATTTAAAAACTTTGGGATTAATAATGGATCGGTGTCTTATTGACATCTCTCCATAATTAACCGGGCTTATTGTCACCGTGCAATCAACGGTGACATTAACCCCTTATTACCCCGCTTGCCACCGCTACAGGGCAAGTGGTAAAGTGCCACAATTGGCACATCTTTTGATGCGCCAAATGTGGGGCTGCTGTAGCCTGGTATTATCAGGCTGTTGAGGGCCAAAATCCATGGGCCTTGACAGTCTTTTAATACCAGGCTGCAGCAGTCTGCATTTTACTTGGCTGGTTAACAAAAATAGGGGGGATCCCCACGCCGTTTTTTTTTCGAGGGGATCCCCTATTTTTGTTAACCAGCCAAGCTAAGCAGACTGCTGTGGCCTGGTATTATCAGGCTTGCAAGGTCCATGGATATTGGATCCTTACCAGCCTGAAAAACCAGGCCTCAGCGGTCTGCTTCATCTGGCTGGTTAACAAAAATAGGGGGGACCCCACGCCAATTTTTTTCGAGGGGATCCCCTATTTTTGTTAATCAGCCAAGATATGCAGACTGCTGTGGCCTGGTATTATCAGGCTGGCAAGGTCCATGGATCTTGGCTCCTTAACAGCCTGAAAAACCAGGCCTCAGCGGTCTGCTTCATCTGGCTGGTTAACAAAAATAGGGGGACCCCACACCAATTTTTTTCGAGGGGATCCCCTATTTTTGTTAACCAGTTCCCTCTGACGTCACTGATTGTGTCCCTGGCTGACCTGAAGTGAAAGTGGAAAGCAATCAATTAAGCTTTCCACTTCCTCTCCTGTCAGCCAGGAGAGGAGCTCATTCATTTGGGGGTTTACTGTGAGGCTGCAGCATTAGCTGCGGTCCCTGCAGTAAACATTAACCCTTTCTGAAGGATTACACCGTGGGACCTGACTGTGCATGGGATAGGTAAGAATAATTTTGCTTTATTATTTTATTTTTATTACAGGAAATGGTTTTAGCAGGTAAATAAAATATGGTCAAAAACTGTGTGATTATTTCATTAAACTTCTTTTTTATTAAAGTGTGTGTGTTTGATTTTTCTTTCATACAATAGGATTAATAATTGATAGTTGTCTAATTGACAGCTCTCAATTATTAACCTGGCTTAAAGTGACCTTTCAATTGCAAGGTCATTTTAACCCCTTATTAACCCATTCGCCACCGCTACAGGGCAATGGGAATAGACGGGCAAAGTGCCAGAAAGGGCAAATCTAATTAGAGATTTGCCCTTTCTGGGGTGTCTGGGGGCAGATGTTAGTAGCCGGGGGGAGCCAAAAAAAATGGTCCCTCTCTGGGCTATTATTATCTGCCCCCACTCACTGGCTTTGTCTGTCTGGTTGCGAAAATAGGGCGGGAGCCCACGCATTTTTTTCCAGCAATTTTACACCTCATATATATATATACATGTCATTGAATTTGTGACACATATATATTTATATTTATAGTTCATACACTTCTACATAGTATAATAGCCGCTAATTCAATTGCCGGCTTTTGTGAAAATGCAGAACCCGACATGAAATGACACTTGGTTTACATAGAGTTAACCATGTCTTTTCATGTAGTTTGATATCTGATTTGCACAAACAATTACATGAGTGTAAGTGTGCTAAATTTCACACCTGTAGGGGTTAATTAAAGGTGTAAATTCAGCACACATTTTCACAAAAGCCGACTTTACCCGGCAATTGAATCAGAGGCTATTTTACTATGTAGAAGTGTATAAACTATAAATATATGTATATATATATGTCACAATGACATATATATATATATGCATATATATATATATGTATTCTATGTGTGTATATTTAGTGTTTACAAGGCAAGAATGGGGTTTTTTTAATTCCGATATTTTGTTCCCGTAGACTTACATTGGATTTCCGGTATCGGGTATCGCCGATATTTTAATGGTATCGGCGATACCATTCCGATTCCGATACTTTTGGATATCGGAAAGTATCGCTCAACACTACTCATGGGTGAGGGCGGATGATGTTTCTGTGTCTAGACTTGTCAGAGCGTTTCACAAGAGGTTTCCGGATAAGCCTAAGTCCTAGGAGATCCGGAGGATCCTCTTAGAAGGGAGGGTACTGTTAGAACCCTCTTGTTAGGTTTTGTTTCAGTTTGCTGGTCACATGACCTTTTTTCCCTATTTTGTCTGGCTCCGCCCTTCTGGCTTTGCTGGACTTCATTGTATTATCTACTCTTAAGCTAGCCGGGTGCTTAGGTGCCTTACTCAGTCAGTTTTGCTTGATCTTAGGATCTCTAAGTAATTTGTTTTCTGTTTAATTTTCCCTGCTACTATTTCTGTTAGGAGGTGTCCACCTTTTCTCCCAGTCCCTAGATCTTGTAGGGATTCCTCCCTCGCAACTATAGGTCTTCGTTCAGACTAGCTGAGGACTTTAGCGGGTCTGGTCGCAGGATCAGGTTCCCCGTTACATCGTAGGGATCCAGCTTAGTTCTATTGTAGGGACAGAATTCCCATCTTTCCTTAGTGCTTGTAGCAGATGATAACAACGGCCTTCCAAAAAATAGTCCTTTAATTGCTACCCCTTGTCCCTCTGGATCAATATGTACATCTATTTCTTCAAAAGAGGTGGACCTATTAATTAAAATCGAGACTCCTCTAGAGTAATTGGAGAATGTAGAGTGATATGTCTTTTGTATCCATCTTCTATTTGTAATATGGGTTGTTTCCTTCTGTAAATAAGTTTTCAAGAGGCATATCACCGCCGTCCCCTGATCCTGCATATATTTAAATATTGTCGCCCTTCTGTTCTTCTCCGATAAGCCTCTAAGATTCCAGCTTATAACTTTAAAGCTACCCATTATATATATTAAACACCATTCCCATCATTCCACTCCTTCCATCTGCTGTCGAGAAACTCCACCGCTCCCCCCTCCCCTTTCCCAATTACCCCCTTTTCCCTCCTCTCATTGCATGCTCTCTAAAGGGTATGCCACACTAAGCGAGATCGCTAACGAGATCGCTAACGAATCGCAACGAGATCGCAAAAACGTCACTATTTAGCGATCTCGTTAGCGACGTCATTGTGTGTGGCATGTAGCAACGATGTGGCCCCTGCTGTGATGTCGCTGATCGTTCACTAGCGTTCTGGACCGTTTTTTGATCGTTGGCGTCCCGCTGGTGAGCCTATATCGCTGTGTTTGGCACCTTTTGGGAACGACGAGCGACCTCGTTTGTGACGCATATGACAGTGGCACAGACGGGACTAAGGTTTTTTTAGCGTCACGGAGTGGATCGCAAAATCTGTAGGTTCTCTTTTGCGTCACAGAGAGGATCGCAGAAGTTGCAAAGCAGGCTAGCAGGACGCAGAGAGCAGGAGCGATGCTGGAAATTATGAATCAGAAGCGCTCAGTACATGCTAATGACAGATCCTAACGACCGCCAAAGTCGTTAAAGAGATCGCTGACCGCTGATGTGTCGTTTATGAGATCTCCTGTTTGGCAGCTACTAGCGACCTAAAAGCGATCACACCAACGATCTCGTTAGCTTGTGTCGTTATCGTGATCGCTAACGAGATCGCCAAGTGTGGCAGTACCTTTAGAGCCATGGGTTTTTCACTCCCGATCCAATCTTCCAGAGATAGCAGCTCTCTCCTGTCACCTTTTACTATCTCCACACTTACTCAGTTTTCCACTTTGCTCTCGTTATCTCTCTCCCCCTCCTGCGGTGCATTCCTATGTTTCCCCCACCACATTTTATTTCACTGTAAGTACAAAAAAGAAAGTTATAACTGCATACATTATACAATAATATAACACATCTGTGGTTACAAACAATATTAATTTCCGCCATGCCCTCCGCCCGGGCTATATATATGAAATTCAAATATTTCGCATCGACCCTTTCCTTATTCTATCAAAACTAGTCCACCAGTATGGATTGGGTCACTTTCAGACCCAAAAAGGAACAAAAATTTAAACTATGGAGGTGGAATTCAGAAGTCAAAAAAGAAACAAAAAACAAATTCTTCACTTCCAGTTAGTGTTGAGCGATACGATACTGCAAATATCGGGTATCGGCCGATATTAGCTCTATCGGCCTTTCGATAATTCGTTTCGATATTTTCGTCTTATCGAATACCGGAATCGGATTTGTCACTGTCACAGTGAGTGTCCGTCGGTCGGGTCTGTCAGGAGTCAGCGGCACTTACCTGGCAGAAGATCTCCGGCGGTCACGTCCTGGACTGCTTGATGGCCGCCATTATCTTCGTCCCTGGCGGTCACATGCAGTTTTTCGTGATAACTGCAGTGACTGCAGGTAATCCCGGCCGTAAACCAGTCCGATGACGTCACCGCCGGGGAAGCAGGTAATCAGCTGTGCTGCGCCGGGATGACAGGCTCTGCCTGTCATTCTGATGTAGCAGAGCTGGATCGTCGTGGGACACTCGTTACTATGGACTGCGTCGGTCAGGTGGTATACTTTTTTTTTTTTCATTTTTTACAGGAGATCGATGGCGTCGCAGGATGAGACTGTAATAAAAGTAATGAAAACTGTGTTTTGTTTTTTTTTATTAAATTCAAAAACTTTTTTATGAACATTCACCCGTCCGGGTACATCAACAATTTAACTATTTACATACAGGGACCCTGTCCGGGTTATTTATAATTCTTTGGCAGGGGTGTTCCAGGTACCACCTGGTACTCTTCTGATGCTTGCCAAACATCCGAGGCACCAAGGACCACCAGGACCTGATGACGTCGTGTGGCCTGTACAGTCAAGTCGTGACCCGCTATCTGGGTCTGTGTGGCCACCTCTTTCATCTCCCTCCGGGTCTGGAACCCTGTGTCCCGGACTGAACGAACCCCAGGGGGCCTAACAGGCGCCGGGTACGGGCCAGCTATACTTATCATGTCCATAGCTGGGGCTGCTGAGGAGACCACTGAGGGAGGCTGGGGAGATTTACGGCGTGGGGTGGGCACTTTTGCAGAGGCCTGGATGTGGGAGGCTGAAGGCTCCGAGGGTCTCACAGGTTCCTGATACTCTGGGGAGTAGGGGTCGCACCTGGTAACATTTAGGGCGTACCATCCATTGTAACCCCAGTGTCGGGTGTAAGTCACCAAGTCTCCTGGCAACAGGTCCCTCCCCGGGTGTCCTTCTGGGAGGTGAGCCTCCACGTCCCGCCGGTTCACAAAAACTTCTAAATAAAGTCCAGGCTCCTGGATGAAGCCCCAACCACCTTTCAATTTAAAGCTCCGTACTGCACCCTTACGCCGCGGCTCCCACAGGGTTCCTTTATCTTTTCTCATCCGGTCCTTATCTGCCCGTTCCTTCTCCAGCTGACGTTGGCGAAGCTTTTGGGTTTCTCGCTGCTCCCTTTGTCGCTCTGCTTCCCGCTCCCAACGTCTCCACTCTTCCTCCTGACGCCGGTTGAAATTCTCCTCCACCAGCAGCTCCATGTCTCCACCATCAAACTGCAGCTTACAGTGTCCGGTTTGCGGCAGCTCTCCTGGCGCCCCCCAGTCCTGGCGGCACTCACCTGCGGAGGAAGCAGCCGGCTCTGGAACAGATGACAGTCGGGGCTCCGGTACAGGCAGGTAGACCTCTGGTGCCTGCGCGGCCTCCTCCATGAGGACGGGTGTCGCTTCTTCTGTCTCAGCGACGGGGGCAGACAGCGGGATCTGGGGTGCTGCCGGTGCAGAGTTTTTTGCAGGAACGGGTGCCTCCACTGCGACAACGTCAACCGGATCACATTGCAAGGGCTCCTCTACTAGAACGGGTGCCTCACCTTCCGGTACAGACACTTCAGGTAAGAGGGATTGGCGCCGCTCCAAGTTTATTTTTAGGGCACGCCAGCTGGCTTCCATCCTGGCGACCTCCTCCCGGTGCCGGGCCAGGCCTCTTAGGGTATCCTCCGCTTCTTGCAGCGTAGGAGGGTTTCCAGGCCGGGTGCCCAACAGTGGTTCCGTGGCGATCGGGTCGCTTCCGTGGGGGGAGAGCTCTGACTGCTCCATCCCTTCACACTTCTGCTCGTGTCCATTAGCCATCTCTGCCAAGTCACATGTGTCATTAGCATCTGGAGAGGGCCCCTGTTTTGTAGGGAGGCGGGACCTTCGTGTTAGTTTCCGCACACTGAGGAGGATGAGGAGGCGGAACTGAAGAGCTGTGGGGCACGATCTTACATTGCAGTACCATTTACAGTGGTCGGCCATCGTTTTTGCGCCACTGAGTGAGTGTACATCCACGAAGAGCACGCCCTTCTTCTTCACCAGTGCCTCGTCGTGACGCAGATATGGCTGAAAAATGGCAAATACATTCTCTGATGATTTTAGCAATTCTCAAGCACAAAACCAGTTCAATTCAGGCACACAGGACTCGCTTATAGCGAGCTACAGAATCCTGTTCGTGACGCCCAAGTTGAGTCGCACAGAGCCAGAGGTTTTGGGGGTACTCGGCACCGAGCCCGTCGACTTCTATGGGGTATGTCACGGCTTTACCCGGCAATTGAATCAGAGTCTATTTTACTATGTAGAAGTGTATAAACTATAAATATATGTATATATATATGTCACAATGACATGTAATATATATATATATATATATATATGTATTCTATGTGTGTATATTTTGTGTTTACAACGAAAGAAAGGGTTTTTTTTGTTGCGATATTTTGTTCCCATAGACTTACATGGGACTTCCGGTATCAGAATCGGATATCGACGATATTTAGTGATATCGGCGATACCATTTCGATACGATATTTTTAGATATCGAGCAGTATCGCTCAACACTACTCATTGATGGTGATCTGTGTCAGGGCTCTTTATATCACTGTAAGCAATTGCAGACACCTGTGCTAATTAGTTTGGAAGGTGTGTCCAATGAAAGGCAAGACAGCTTAAGAAGGCTGTGCCACATTATTAAGCAGCCTACATTTTCTGCAAAAATGGGAAAGAAAAAGGATGTGTCGGCTGCTGAGAAGCAACAAATTGTGGAGTGTTTAGGTCAAGGCATGACTACAATCAACATTGCCAAGACACTTCATCGTGATCATCGCACAATCAAGAAGTATGTAGCTGATTCACAGTACACGTGTGTGTGTGCTGGTAAGGGAAAATTGAGGACTCTTTCCTACAGACAATTACGTCAGGTTAAAAGAGCAGTGGCAAAAAAGCCTTGTCATAGCAGCAGACAAGTTTTTGAAGCTGCTGGTGCCTCCAACGTCCCCCGAACAACAAGATGCAGGGTCCTTCAGAGGTTTGCAGCTGTGCATAAGCTATCCTGTTGACCTCCTCTATCCACTGCACACAAGCAGAAATGGCTCCAGTGGGCCAAACAATACATGAAGACTGACTTCAAAACTGTTTGTTCACCGATGAGTGCCGTGCAATGCTCGATGGTCCAGATGGATGAAGTGGAGGATGGCTGGTTGATGGACACCCCATGCAAACATGGCTACGGCGCCAACAAGGAGGAGGTGGAGTAATGTTTTGGGCTGGAATCATGGGGAGAGAGATTGTCGGCCCCTTTAGGATCAATGAAGGGGTAAAGATGAACTCCATAGTGTATGTTGAGTTTCTCAAAAAGCACTTCCTGTCATGGTTTAAGAAGAAGAACCGTGCATTCCGCAGCAAGATCATTTTCATGCATGATAATGCACTGTCTCATGCTGCACATAACACATCTGCATCTCTGGCTGCTATAAAAGGGGACAAACTTATGGTGTGGCCCCCATGCTCCCCTGACCTCAACCCTATTGAGAACCTCTGGAGCATCATCAAAAGGAGTGTCTATGATAGCGGGAGGCAGTTCACATCTAAGCAACAGCTCTGGGAGGGTATTCTGTCCTCATGCAAAACAATTGAAGCAGAAACCATCCAAAACCTGACAAATTCAATGGACGAGAGAGTTCAGAAGCTCCTTTCGAACAAGGGGTCCTATGTGCAAATGTAACATCACCTAGAATAAAGTTTTGAGTTGAAAACTGTTTGATTTCAGTTTGTAATAACCTGCTAATGCTTATAATTTCAAAAATGACCATTTTTTTGTTCTTTATTAAAATGAAAAGGTTGAAAACTCTGCTGTGCATAATAATTTGGAACATGCATTTTGAGTGCAGTTTGAGTGTTTTATTTTTTTAAAAATATACTGTTATCATAGGCAGTTTGTACAGAAACCTTTCAATTGTACTCTAATAGTTATTTGACTGGAAAATTACAATGACTGAAATTCATATAGGTAATTTGGGAAAATCTGAGAAAATATTATTTGCATAATAATTTGGAACACAGTGTAAATGTCCTCAGGCGACCTTTCCAACAAGCATTATTTTAAATTTTCCGTGACTATTTCTCACTCTTTGGCGTGCAAAGACGTAGCATTAGTATCGATCCAATTTATGGCCTCCTCAGGATCCGTAAAAAATAAAACTTTATCCATGGCTGCCACTCGCAGTTTAGCAGGGAACATCATTGAATTTTTGGCACCTAATTCTCTCAGGCGTCTTTTTACCCCTCCAAACTGCACTCTTTGCTTCTGTATGGCTACCGAGTAGTCAGGGTATATACCAGTGGTTCTCAACCTTTCTAATGCCGTGACCCCGCAATACAGTTCCTCATGCTGCGGTGACCCCCAAACCAAAAAATAATTACAGTCCTCCATACAATATTATGGGCTCCACATAGTCCTTCATACAGTATTATGGGCCAAATATAATGCTCCATAAAGAATACTGGTCCCCATATAATGCTCCATACAAAATATGGAGCTCTCCTCTGCACTGTGCTGCATTCTGCACTGTTATGGCTCAGGAAAGGGCACTGTGGAAAGACTCCCCATTATCATCATCATTGCCTCCCCATCATCATCATCGCCTCCCCATCATCATTGCTTCCCCATCATCATTATCATTGCCTCCCCATCATCATCATCATTGTCTGCCCATCATCATTGGCTCCCCATCATCATCATTGCCTGCCCATCATCATTGGCTCCCTATCATCATCGCCTCCCCATCATCATCATTGCCTGCCCATCATCATTGGCTCCCCATCATCATCATTGCCTTCCCATCATCATTGGCTCCCCATCATCATCATCATTGCCTGCCCATCATCATTGGCTCCCCATCATCATCGCCTCCCCATCATCATCATCATCATTGCCTGCCCATCATCATTGGCTCCCCATCATCATGATCATTGCCTGCTCATCATCATTGGCTCCCCATCATCATCATCATCATTGCCTGACCATCATCATCTCCTCCCCATCATCATCATCTTTGCCTGCCCATCATCATTGGCTCCCCATCATCATCGTTGCCTCCTCACCACCATCACTGCCTCCCCCCATCACCATCACACATACAGCACCACACACAGACAGCACCCCAGCACTCTCTCACATACACACATGCAGGCAGACACACACACACACACACTGATACACACAGACACATACACCTCACATCTCACCTGTATACATGGCTCCGCTCCCCCTCCCATCCTGTATATATGGCTCTGCTCCCATCCTCCCATCCTGTATATATGGCTCCGCTCCCCCTCCCATCCTGTATACATGGCTCCGCTCCCATCCTGTATATATGGCTCTGCTCCCCCTCCCATCCTGTATACATGGCTCCGCTCCCCCTCCCATCCTGTATACATGGCTCTGCTCCCATCCTCCCATCCTGTATATATGGCTCCGCTCCCCCTCCCATCCTGTATACATGGCTCCGCTCCCCCTCCCATCCTGTATACATGGCTCCGCTCCCATCCTCCTATCCTGTATATATGGCTCCGCTCCCCCTCCCATCCTGTATACATGGCTCCGCTCCCATCCTCCCATCCTGTATATATGGCTCCGCTCCCATCCTGTATATATGGCTCCGCTCCCCCTCCCATCATGTATACATGGCTCCGCTCCCATCCTCCCATCCTGTATACATGGCTCCGCTCCCATCCTCCCATCCTGTATATATGGCTCCGCTCCCATCCTCCCATCCTGTATACAAGGCTCCGCTCCACCCTCCCATCCTGTATATATGGCTCCGCTCCCACCCTCCCATCCTGTATATATGGCTCCGCTCCCCCTACCATCTTGTATACATGGCTCCGCTCCCATCCTCCCATCCTTTATATACGGCTCCGCTCCCCCTCCCATCCTGTATATATGGCTCCGCTCCCATCCTCCCATCCTGTATATATGGCTCCGCTCCCCCTTCCATCCTGTATACATGGCTCCGCTCCCCCTCCCATCCTGTATACATGGCTCCGCTCCCATCCTCCCATCCTGTATATATGGCTCCACTCCCTTTCCCATCCTGTATACATGGCTCCGCTCCCCCTCCCATCCTGTATACATGGCTCCGCTCCCATCCTCCCATCCTGTATATATGGCTCCGCTCCCATCCTCCCATCCTGTATATATGGCTCCGCTCCCCCTACCATCTTGTATACATGGCTCCGCTCCCATCCTCCCATCCTGTATATATGGCTCCGCTCCCATCCTCCCATCCTGTATATATGGCTCCGCTCCCATCCTGTATACATGGCTCCGCTCCCCCCTCCCATCCTGTATATATGGCTCCGCTCCCATCCTCCCATCCTGTATATATGGCTCCGCTCCCCCTACCATCTTGTATACATGGCTCCGCTCCCATCCTCCCATCCTGTATATATGGCTCCGCTCCCATCCTCCCATCCTGTATACATGGCTCCGCTCCCATCCTTTATATATGGCTCCGCTCCCATCCTCCCATCCTGTATACATGGCTCCGCTCCACCCTCCCATCCTGTATATATGGCTCCGCTCCCATCCTCCCATCCTGTATATATGGCTCCGCTCCCATCCTGTATATATGGCTCCGCTCTCATCCTCCCATCCTGTATAAATGGCTCCGCTCCCCCTCCCATCCTGTATATATGGCTCCGCTCCCATCCTCCCATCCTGTATACATGGCTCCGCTCCCCCTCCCATCCTGTATATATGGCTCCGCTCCCATCCTGGATATATGGCTCCGCTCCCATCCTCCCATCCTGTATACATGGCTCCGCTCCCCCTCCCATCCTGTATATATGGCTCCGCTCCCATCCTGGATATATGGCTCCGCTCCCCCTCCCATCCTGTATACATGGCTCCGCTTCCCCCTCCCATCCTGTATACATGGCTCCACTCCCCCGTCCCCACCCCATCATACTTACCCTCCTCGCTCCGTCGCTGCAGGTCCCTGCGTCCCTGTCGGCCGCGTCAGCTTCCTCCTGTGCGCAGCGGTGACGTAATACCGCTCATTAAGGGCATGAATATAGACGCCACGCCTATGGGTGTGGCGTCACGTCCATATTCATTACCTTAATGAGCGGTACTACGTCACTGCACTGCCAGGAGGAAGCTGCCGCGGCCGACAGGGACGCAGCGACGGTAGGTAAGTATGGATGTCTTCTTGAAGCCGGCGGCTGCAGCTGTCACTACAGTGCTGCAGCCGCCGGCTCCTTTCAGCGACCCCTGTGTTTTGGTCGTTCGACCCCCGCCGGGGTCGCGACCCACAGGTTGAGAACCGCTGGTATATACCAATTCGTTGGCCGTTCATTGTGATCTCCTCCGATTCTCTTGCTTTGCGGATAATGATACAGTATTTCTATCCTTATAATGAAGTAGCTTTGCAATAATAACACGTGGATTATTACCCGGGGGTTGTGATTGCATTGGTACTCTATGCGCCCGCTCCACTGCATAAAATTTAGTGAGGGAGTCTGCACCGATCTGGTCTCTCAACCACTTCTCAATAAATTCAGTGGGATCTCTCCCCTCAGACTTTTCCGGGAGACCAACAATTCTAATGTTATTCCTTCTGGAATGATTTTCCAAATCATCATTTTTTGTCATAACTTCAGAGATTTGCTGCTTAAACTGCTTCTCCGATTTTTTAAATTTATTAATCCAATCTTCAGCTTCTCCCACTCTGTTTTCCACTTCTCCCGTCCTGGTATTAATCTTATGTATGTCCTTTTTTATAATAGCTACTTCGGACTGTACTCCCAAAACTTGCGGGGTTAGAGTAGTTAGTGCCTGTTTACAGAAGGACACTACTGTGAACACATCCTTGATAGTGGGATTCTCCTGCACCTCCCCCTCCTCCTGTGCTGCCACCGCCATTTTCTCCCCCTCAGGGATTCTATTCTCTGGGGATTTTCCTCCCTCCATCTCGTCCTGTAGTTCCATCCCTTCATCCCCATTCTCCTCCTCCTCTCCCTATGACTCTTGCTGCTTCCCAGACTCTCCCTTGCGGGCAAACCTTTCAATTCCGCTGCAGCGCTCATGCGACGCTGACATTCAGCGTTCAGCTTGGCCGCCTCCTCCCTCTTATCGGCGCCGTCTTGGGAACTGCTGCCGTCCGCCGGTCCCAGGTCTTTTTGTCTTCTGCGAGTCATTGTGGCTTGCCTCTGGTCTCTCCTGCGTTCCCGGCTGCCTGCAGACTTTCCCCCACCGTTCGGTCGGCTGAGGCTGGCGGTGGAGACGGCGGATCTCGGGCTTTTCTATGCACCGGCGGGAGAGCACCCAGAGACGTGGCCTCTCACATTGGCAGTCAGGCTCCGCGCCCCGATGTTTTCCATACTTACCTCACAAGCGATCCCCAGCAGGCGCAGCTCCTCTTCTTGTCACGGTAGACGCTGTACCTGGAAGGAGCCTAAACATTGTATCATGTTCAGCAGTGAAGCAGCTAGAATGTATGGGCTGCTGAGAGGACCTGCCGGGAGCCTATACAGTCTAGCACATTCACTGCTGAGAGACAGCTAGAATGTGTGGGCTGTAGTCAGGACCTGTCGGGAGCCCATACATTCTAGCTACAACCAAGCAGGAGCTGTGCATCCGGCCGACTAGGTGCACACAGCTCAGAGAACGCTCCCAGCCCCAGCGCGCCTGAGGGAGCGGCCTGGGGCAATTGCCTCCCTGCCACCCGGCCCAGCCGGCCCCTGGGCAACCCCACCTCAAATACGCAGCTTAAGCAGATTGAGTGGTATTCATGTGACTGCTCATATGCATACCTCCCAACTTTCAAAGAGGGATAAAGTTTGCGGCGTGCCCAGCGCGCCGCGGCATATTTTTAGGCCACGCCCCGACCACACCCATTTCCCAACTAGTCACACCCATGTCCATGCCCATTTAGCACTGGTGATCACACTGACTGGTACTGAGTAAAAGAAAGAACAGAGAGAGAAAAAAGAAAACAGAGAAAGGAGAGAGAGAAAGAGAGGAAAGAAAGAACAGAGAGAAAGAGAAAGAAAGAGGGGAAAGAAAGAAGAGAGAGAAAGAAAGAGAAAAAGAAAGGGAAAGAAAGAAAGAACAGAGAGATAGAAAGAAAGAAAGAGGGGAAAGAAAGAACAGAGAGAGAGAAAGAAAGAGGGGAAAGAAAGAAAGAGGGGAAAAAAAGAAAGAACAGAGAGAGAGAAAGAAAGAAAGGGGAAAGAGAGAGAGAAAGAAAAAAAGAACAGAGAGAAAGGAAGAAAGAAAGAGGGGAAAGAACAGAGAGAGAGAAAAAGAAAGAGGGGAAAGAAAGAACAGAGAGATAGAGAAAAAGAAAGAAACAGAGAGAGATAGGGTGAGTTTCCACGATCAGGATTCTTTCAGGAAATGCTGCGTGTTTGGCGCTGTGCGTTGGCGCAGCGCCAAACACGCAGCGTCCAGATGTTACAGCATAGTGGAGGGGATTTCAAGAAATCCTGTCTCCACTATGCGTAACAACACGCAGGCGGAAGACCTGCGTTTCCGGACATGCAGCGCGTCTTTTCAGACCACAGCATGTCCTAGTGTATTGCGGTGACACTGCGTCGCCGCAACGGAATTTAACACAGGGCTATGTAGCCCTGCGTTCTTTCCGGATGTGTTCCGGAGGTGTCCGGAACACAGCCAGAAAGAACGCGCGTCAAAAAGGTGGCGGGGCTTAGGACGGAGCGGAATTTCCGCTCCGTCAAATGCGCTGTGGTTCCGGACCGTGGAACCACAGCCTTAGAAAGAGGGGAAAGAAAGAACAGAAAGAAAGAAAAAGAACAGAGAGAAAGAGAGATGGGAAAGAAAGAACAGAGAGAAAGAAAGAACAGAGAGAGAGAAAGAAACAGAGAGAGAAAGAAATAAAGATTCTATAAAGATACTATAGCAGCCCGGCTCCCATTGTAGTGCCCACCTGAGCCTCCCGGTGCAGGATATATCATGATCCGCTCACATGGCCGACATCCCCGACTCCAAGGCGAGGACACGGTGATGGATCTGAAGCATTCCCTGAAGTGCCTCCATGGTTCCATCACAATCTCCTCCCGAAATTACCTAATTTCCGGTCATCTTCCAGCACGTCACTTCTGGTGGAACATCACGTGCGAATTTTAAAGTGCTCCTCAGGGCTCCGGCATGTACTCCTGTGTCCACGGGAAAAGCTCCCGGCCAGGACAGCGGGGCAGACTCCCAAAATCGGGAGTGTCCCGCTGAATTCAGGACGGTTGGGAGGTATGAATGCTCCCCACCATACACCTTGTACACGCACGGCTCTGCACACCTCATACACACACAGTTCCGCTTTGTATGCCTCGTATACACACGGCTCAGCTCCGTCCACTTCGCACACACAAGGCTCCACTCAGTATACACAAGGCTCCACTCCGTACACCTTGTACACATACGACTCCACTCCGTAAACCTTGTACACATGCGGCTTTGCAGCATACACCTCGCACACACACAGTTCTGCTCCATACATCTCGTACACACGCGGCTCCGCTCCGTACACCTCGTACACACGCGGCTCCGCTCCGTACACACGCGGCTCCGCTCCGTACACACGCGGCTCCGCTCCGTACACCTCGTACACACGCGGCTCCGCTCCGTACACCTCGTACACACGCGGCTCTGCTCCGTACACCTCGTACACACGCGGCTCCGCTCCGTACACCTCGTACACACTACAGCACTGCTACATCCACACTGTAAACTCGAGTCCCGACCCCCACACACACTTACCCTCATCCAGCACCATGTGACAACCATCACAGCGCAGAGTCCTGCACACAAGGAGGACACTGATCATGTGACCCCTGACTCCTCCCCTCCTGTGACCTCATCACAGGTCCTGTGGGCACAGAATACTACAGCAATAGCAGCCTCATTGCTAGCTGCTGTGAGGCTAAGCTGTAGAGACAGGGAGGGCAGGAAAGGGTGCGGGGGGCGTGGCGGCTCGTCTCACTGCGGGACACATAGTGTCCTCAGCGGGACAGGGGGGTCAGAATCGGGACTGTCCCGCTCAATCCGGGACAGTTGGGAGGTATGCATATGTGATTTGCATACTTACAGTCACGTGCTATTTCTAATTCTCTCATTGTTCAGTGAAATACTACAGCCTCTGCTTGCTTGAGAGAAGTAGGAAGAGGGCTCGCTCACACGTCCACATAACTCTGACAAGTGCAATCCGATAAAAAAAGGGATTGCACGCGGACCAATGTTATTCAATGAGGCAGTGCAAATCAGCATTTTTTTCTCAGCTGTATTCAGCCTGAGTAAAAAAATCACAGCATGCTACAATTTGACTTCGAAATTGAATGGGTGTGAGAAAAAAATAGCATGCAATATGTACCATAAGAGTGTAAGATGTCAAACTGTAAATGGTCCTGTAAAAGATTATAGCTGCTGAGTAAAAAACAGACTGCATATGGACAGCACACAGTTAATAAGTGAGAAAAAATCGTCCCACTCTCCTGGATGACAATGCTCCTGTGCTCCTAACCTGAGTATGAAAATTGCATATAAGTGATCATGTGATGACTGTTGGAACTGGCAAGCAGAGCCAAATCCTGACAGTGAGTACATTTAGTATTTAGCATGCTGTAGTGCTTAATTTAAAAATTAATGTTCCTAACATAAATACAGATATGGTGAGATGGCACAATACTTTATCATCATAGCCATGTATCACATTGTCTGACAAGTTATGGATTGCTATAAGTGTGCAGGATCAGAAGCGATAAATGTACAGAAATACAGCATCAGAACTACTCTCAGTACATGAATACAGCACCAGAACCAACATTAGTACATGAATACATCACCAAAATTAGTACAGTGATCAACTGCAATATCACGTCAGCCCAATACAATTGTATAGCATGAACCTACAACTCCCAGTATGTCTTTAACCCCTTCCCGACCCATGACGCCTACGTTGGCGTCATGAAAACCTGTGCCATCCCGACCCATGACGCCAACGTAGGCGTCATGCTATAAATCATGTTCCTGCGGGTCGGGTGACCGGGGTCACTGAAAGGTCACCCGACCCGCAGGCACAGGACCCTTAGTGCATCACCACAGGGGGGTTGGCTTAACCCCCACGTGGCTACAATCGCTCTGATTGGCTGTTAAAAGTAAAACAGCCAATCAGAGCGATTTGTAATATTTCACCAATGAAACTGGTGAAATATTACAATCCAGCCATGGCCGATGCTGCAATAGCATCTGCCATGGCTGGAGACCGCGAACTGACCCCCCCACATCAAGTTACGGCGGTGATCGGCTGCCGCCACCGAAAGATGGCGGTGATCGGTCACCGCCTTCACTATCTGCTCCCCTGCTCCTGCGATCTGCTGCCCCCACCTTCCGATCCCCCCCCTCACCTTCCGACCCCCCCTACTCATCTCTCCCGGTCCACCGATGTCCCTGGATCCGTCCCGGCGGCTGCCCGGGATTCTTCATGGGCGCCGCCATCTTGGAAATTGGCGGGCGCATGCGCAGTGCGCCCGCCGGCCGGCGCATGCGCAGTGCACCCTCCAGTGTACAAAAGTTTATTTTGATTACTGTGATAAACTGTCACAGTGATCAAAATAAAAAAAGTAAATGAACCCCCCCTGTCATAGGTAGAGACAAATAATAAAATAAAGATTTTTTTTTTTTTTCCTAGCGGATCTTGCTGCTGATCCGCAGCTGATTTTGCTGCGGATCCGCGGCGGATATTGCTGCTGATCCAGGGCATTTTGCTGCTGATCCGCGGCGGATTTTGCTGCTGATCCGCGGCTGATTTTGCTGCGGATCCGGGGCGGATTTTGCTGCTGATCCGCGGCGGATTTTGCTGCGGATCCGCGGCGGATTTTGCTGCTGATCCGCGGCGGATTTTGTTGGGGATCCGCGGCGGATTTTGCTGCTGATCCGCGGCTGATTTTGCTGCTGATCCGCGGCTGATTTTGCTGCTGGATCCGCGGCTGATTTTGCTGCGGATCCGCGGCGGATATTGCTGCTGATCCGCGGCGGATATTGCTGCTGATCCGCGGCGGATATTGCTGCTGATCCGCGGCGGATATTGCTGCTGATCCGCGGCGGATATTGCTGCGGATCCGCGGCGGATTTTGCTGGGGATCCGCGGCGGATTTTGCTGCTGATCCGCGGCGGATATTGCTGCGGATCCGCGGCGGATTTTGCTGGGGATCCGCGGCGGATTTTGCTGGGGATCCGCGGCGGATTTTGCTGCTGATCCTCGGCGGATTTTGCTGCTGATCCGAGGCGGATTTTGTGCCGCCGATTTGCTCGGCGGATTTTGCTGCTGATCCGCGGCGATTTTGCTGCGGATCCAGCGGATTTTGGCTGCGGATCCACGCAATCCAGGACCATGTACGATACTCAATGCAGAATATTGGTGCTGATCACGCGGATTTGCTGCAGAATCCGCGCGGATATTGCTGCTGATCCGCGGCGGATATTGCTGCGGATCCGCGGCGGATTTTGCTGGGGATCCGCGGCGGATTTTGCTGCTGATCCGCGGCGGATATTGCTGCGGATCCGCGGCGGATTTTGCTGGGGATCCGCGGCGGATTTTGCTGGGGATCCGCGGCGGATTTTGCTGCTGATCCTCGGCGGATTTTGCTGCTGATCCGAGGCGGATTTTGCTGCTGATCCTCGGCGGATTTTGCTGCTGATCCGCGGCGGATTTTGCTGCGGATTCACAGCGGATTTGGCGCTGCGGATCCACAGCAGATCCAGAAACCATGTACAGTACAATGCAAATAAATGGTTAAAAAAAACGCTATGCACATGCGGATTTGCTGCAGTTTTAAATCCGCAGCATTCAATTCTTTGTGCGGATTCCGCAGCGGTTTTACACCTATTCCATTATAGGTGTAAAACCGCAGGGAAAAACCGCAGCAAATCCGCGCTAAATTCGCAGGTAAAACGCAGGTCATTTTACCTGCGGATTTAAGAAAAATCCGCAAGTGAATCCGCAACGTGTGCACGGGGCCTCAGGATTAGGGTTAGGCTGGGTTCATATTGCATTATGGCAGTCCAGTTAGATGGACTGCGTTTCACCGCGGTATAACGCGGTGTAACGCAGTCCGTTAACGCTGCCATTCACCCCATTTGTGTGCGCATCGCAACGCATGCCGTAAAGCGGCATGCGTTCGCGACGTGCCGTCATTCAGTGACGGAGCCTCGGACACGGGCTGCAGCGTCTGGGCTCCGTCACCGCTAGCACAGATGAATCATCTGCTGATTCATCTGCGCTGGCGGGTATAGCATAACGCGATCGCGTTATGCTATACCGTTACTAGCCTGTCAACGCTACGTGTTGAACGGGCTGGTAAAACGCAATATGAACCCAGCCTTAGGGTTAGAACTAGGGTTAGGGTTAGCATTAGGGTTAGAATTAGGGTTAAGGTTAGAATTAGGGTTAGGGTTGGAATTTGGGTTAGGGTTGGAATTTGGGTTTGGTTTGTGGTTAGATTTATGGTTAGAGTTAGGATAAGTGTTAGGGGTGTTTTGGGGTTAGGGTTGGGATTAGGGTTAGGCTTGTGGTTAGGTTTATGGTTAGAGTTGGGATTAGTGTTAGGGTGTGTTGGGGTTAGGGTTATGGTTAGGGTTTGTATTAGGGTTAGGTGTGTGTACGGGTTAGGGTTGGGTTAGGGGTGTGTTGGGGTTAGGGTTGGAGTTAGAATTGAGGGGTTTCCACTATTTAGGCACATCAGGGGGTCTCCATACGCGACATGGCGCCACCATTGATTCCTGCAAATTTTGCGTTCAAAAAGTCAAACAGTGCTCCCTTTATTCCAAGCCCCGACGTATGCCCAAACAGTGGTTTATCCCCACATATGGGGTATCAGCGTACTGAGGAAAAATTGCACAACAACTTTGGGGGTTCTAATTTCTCCTGTTAACATTGGGAAAAAAATTGGGGACTAAAAAATTATTTTTGTGGAAAAAAAATGATTTTATATTTTCACGGCTCTGCGTTATAAACTTCTGTGAAGGACTTGGAGATTCAAAGTGCTTACCATATATCTATAGGAGTTCCTTGAGGGATCTAGTTTCCAAAATGGGGTCACTTGTGGGGAGTTTCTACTGTTTAGGCACATCAGGGACTCTGCAAACGTAACATGACGCCCAAAGACCATTCCATCAAGTGGGCATTTCAAAACGTTACTACTTCCCATCCGAGCCCCGACGTGTGCCCATACAGTAGTTTTCTCCCACATATGGGATATCAGCATACTCAGGACAAATTGGACAACAACTTTTGGGGTCTAATTTCTCATGTTACCCTTGGGAAAATAAAAAAAATTGGGGACTAAAAGATCCTGATTGTGGAAAAAATATGATTTTTTTATTTTCATGCCCGGGCGTTATAAACTTCTGTGTAGCCCTTGTGGGTTCAAAGTGCTCACCACACATCTAGATAAGTTCTTTGCGGGGTCTAGTTTCCAAAATGGGGTCACTTGTGGGGAGTTTCTACTGTTTAGGCACATCATGGGCTCTGCAAACGTAACAAGATGCCCGCAGACCATTCCATCAAGTCGGCATTTCAAAGCGTCACTACATCCCTTCCGAGCCCTGACGTGTGCCCAAACAGTGGTTCTCCCCCACATATGGGGTACTAGCATACTCAGGACAAACTGGACAACAACTTTTGGGGTCCAATTTCTCCTGTAACCATTGTGAAAATAAAAAATAGTGGGCTAAACAATGATTTTTTGAGAAAAAAAATTGATTTTTTATTTTCACGGCTCTGCGTTATAAACTTCTGTGAAGCACCTGGGGTTCAAAGTGCTCACTATGCATCTAGATAAGTTCCTTAGGGCGTCTAGTTTCCAAAATTGGGTCACTTGTGGGGGAGCTCCAATGTTTAGGCACACAGGAACTCTCCAAATGCGACATGGCAACCGCTAAATATTCCAGCATATTTTCCATTCAAAAAGTCAAATGGCGCTCCTTCCCTTCTGAGCCCTGCCGTGCGCCCAAACAGTGGTTTATGACCACATATGAGGTATCTGTGTACTCAGGAGAAATTGCCCAACAAATTTTAGGATCCAATTTATACTGTTGCCCATGTGAAAATGAAAAAAACTGAGGCTAAAAGAAAATTTTTGTGAAAAAAAAGTACTTTCTTTTTTTACGGATCAATTTGTAAAGCACCTGGGGGTTCAAAGTGCTCACTATGCATCTGGATAAGTTCCTTAGGGGGTCTAGTTTCCAAAATGGGGTCACTTGTGGGGGAGCTCCAATGTTTAGGCACACAGGAACTCTCCAAATGCGACATGGCAACCGCTAAATATTCCAGATATTTTCTATTCAAAAAGTCAAATGGCGCTCCTTCCCTTCTGAGCCCTGCCGTGCGCCCAAACAGTGGTTTATGACCACATATGAGGTATCTGTGTACTCAGGAGAAATTGCCCAACAAATTTTAGGATCCAATTTATACTGTTGCCCATGTGAAAATGAAAAAAACTGAGGCTAAAAGAAAATTTTTGTGAAAAAAAAGTACTTTCTTTTTTTTACGGATCAATTTGTGAAGCACCTGGGGGTTCAAAGTGCTCACTATGCATCTAGATAAGTTCCTTAGGGGGTCTATTTTCCAAAATGGGGTCACTTGTGAGGGAGCTCCAATGTTTAGGCACACAGGGACTCTCCAAATGCGACATGGCAACCGCTAAATATTCCAGCATATTTTCCATTCAAAAAGTCAAATGGCGCTCCTTCCCTTCTGAGCCCTGCCGTGCGCCCAAACAGTGGTTTATGACCACATATGAGGTATCTGTGTACTCAGGAGAAATTGCCCAACAAATTTTAGGATCAAATTTATACTGTTGCCCATGTGAAAATGAAAAAATTGAGGCTAAAAGAAATTTTTTGTGAAAAAAAAGTACTTTCTTTTTTTTTAAGGGATCAATTTGTGAAGCACCTGGGGTTCAAGGTGCTCACTATGCATCTAGATAAGTTCCTTAGGGGGGCTAGTTTCCAAAATGGGTCACTTGTGGGGGAGCTCCAATGTTTAGGCACACAGGGACTCTCCAAATGCAACATGGCAACCGCTAAATATTCCAGCATATTTTCCATTCAAAAAGTCAAATGGCGTTCCTTCCCTTCTGAGCCCTGCCGTGCGCCCATACAGTGGTTTATGACCACATATGAGGTATCTGTGTACTCAGGAGAAATTGCCCAACAAATTTTAGGATCCATTTTATCCTGTTGCCCATGTAAAAATGAAAAAATTGATGCTAAAAGAAAATTTTTGTTGGAAAAATTAAAATGTCCATTTTTTGCTTCCACGTTGCTTTAGTTCCTGTGAAGCACCTGAAGGGTTAATAATCTTCTTGAATGTAGTTTTGAGTAGCTTGAGGGGTGCAGTTTTTATAAACGTGTCACTTTTGGGTATTTTCTGCCATATAGATCCCTCAAAGTGACTTCAAATGTGAGGTGGTCCCTAAAAAAAATGGTTTTGTAAATTTTGCTGTAAAAATGAGAAATCTCTGGTCAACTTTTAACCCTTATAACTTCCTAACAAAAAAAATGTTGTTCCCAAAATTGTGCTCATGTAAAGTAGACATGTGGGAAATGTTATTTATTAACTATTTTGTGTCACATAACTCTCTGGTTATACAGAATAAAAATTAAAAATTTGAAAATTACAAAATTTTCAAAATTTTCGCCAAATTTCCATTTTTTTCACAAATAAACGCAAAAATTATCGACCTAAATTTACCACTAAAATGAAGCCCAATATGTCACGAAAAAACAATCTCAGAATCGCTAGGATCCGTTGAAGCGTTCCTGAGTTATTACCTCATAAAGGGACACTTGTTGTGAATGGGTTTGAGATGAGTTCTGAGCAGAGGCTCCCTCTGGTGGTTGCAAGCGGTGCTAGTCTGTCCAGTGAAGATTGTGAGGACTGGGAATCAGGTGTTACTGATTGGTCTTATATAAGGGAGTCACCTTCCCATCAGGGTTGCCGGTGATCAATTGTTCTGGTCTGGATCCTTTATTCCTGTTTCCCTTTTAGCCTGCTGTGTCGTGTCTGCATCTCCTGCTAACAGATAAGACATTTTCTTCTTTTGTGTTTGTGCTATATTTTTGCATTTTGTCCTGCACTTCTGTGGGGGCCTTCAGGGTCCCCTCCGGGGGCTTCTGCCCTCTCAGTTTTGTTCAGCCACTGATGTTTGTACTTTTGCTTTTTCCAGTTTTTTCAGTGGCTGCTGTTTTGATTTTGTTACACCAGAGAACTAATTTAGGTGGAAGAGGTCGTGTGATCTCAGGTGTTTTTGAAATTAGTAGAGTTGGTGCCTTTCAGGGTTTTCTGGGATTGCAGTAAGTACCCTTCCTATCCTTTTCTATTTAGTTAGTTTGGGCCCCAGCGTTTGCTCATACTATTTTCTTTCTGTGTCAGTATTTCGTCTTGTCTAGCCGCCATTGCATGTTTGGGGGCTTTCTATTGTCTTTGGGGTTCTGCTCCGGAGCAGATAGCTTTCCTATTTCTATCTTTGGGTGTAGTTGGTTTCTCGGGCTGTGGCGAGGCGTCTGGGACCAACGTGGGAACGCTCCACGGCTGCCTCTAGTTGTGGTGGTTGGTCGGGTGCTGCAGTCTCGTGGATTCCAGCTGCTCTGGTGTATTGCCTTTTTGCCTGCACTCCTCAGCTACCAAATCATAACAGACACTGGTCAGAATTGCAAAAAATGGCAAGGTCTTTAAGGTCAAAATAGGCTGGGTCATGAAGGGGTTAAAGAAGTTGTCCAGGCTTGGTGCTCAAGTCTGCAGTGACTCTATTCACAGTGTGTATTGTCAGGATTCTCCGGTTCCAGGAATGATTGGCATACTTTCTGTCACAATCCGACTGGATGTGTCCGAACTTGCTCTATTGACTTGCAATGAGCGAGGCAGCACCCGTCTATTTAGTATGTGATTGCATGTATGCAAATCTCGCAGCCTGCTACCGGCACAGGAGAATACTGAGGGCGTAGTGTGCGCACCATGAGAATTCACAAGTCTGCATTCACATAAAGTTACTGCAGATTTGAACTCTAAGCCTGGATAACCCCTTTACCAATGATAAAGAGATGCTGGGAGTTATTACCAGCCATCATCAGACTGTGGAAGATACAGGAACCACAGTACTGATTAAACATAGTCAGTATCAAAAATAAACATTTTCAGGCAAGTACCTTATAGATGACGTCTTCTGTGATTTGAGTCATTTTGTTTCTTTTCTTCTCCATCTTGTCCAGATGCCATGATGGCTTGACACATCCACAGCTCTGTCTCTACAGATTTCTCTCTTTTCTGGTCGTCTGCAGCACATCTCGACACGTTGTCCTTAGAAATAACAGTGTCTTGGCTATTAAAAGGGCACGTTACCAAATATGAAAAATTATGTCAGCACACTGGTTAAGTAATTCTCCAAAATATTGAGAATCTACATGTAATAATTCAGTTAGATGGGGTATACAAAAAAATGAAAGCTTTGCACAAATATGGGGAGGATGGAAAGCCTATCATGGTGTGCATACTTTATCATTAGTAGGTTCTATATCTGGGTAAATAGGGTATACTTTGGAATATTACATAAATATATAACACCTAAGTTGCACAGGAGTAATATGAGTCTATGGGAAATAAATCTAAGCACATCACGAAATTATATCAATAGAGTACAACAATCCACTCCCACGTTTCTATGTACATGTTCATTGTGTTTGTATTGATAATGTGATAACTAATATATGTGTAATTAACTTTGGAAAATATTGCAGCCTCTGTAATTTTTGTACCAATAATTATTAAACTGTATCAGTGGGGTCTAGAACGAACAAAAGGTGGGAGGAGGAGGGGGAGTTGTATGGGAATTTGTGTTAATGTTTGTTTATGTTGTATTCAGAAAAATTCTATAAAAATCTTATCTGATTAAAAAAAATAAATAACAGTGTCATTGTAATGCTTCTGAATTAAAATATCTTCTCTACACTGTGTCTCTGAATAAATAATTGCTCCTAACTGTGTAGGGTACATGGATTGCACACCATCCCTCTCTCTGAGCTATAACTGCCTTATTGTCCGCCCTCATTAGCTACAGTGGCATGTAAAAATTTGGGCATCTGTGGTCAAAATTACCGTTATTGTGAACAGTTAGACAAACTGAAGATGAAATGATCTCTAAAAGGGCTAAAGTTAAAGATGACACATTTTCTTTGTATTTTAGGCAAAAATACTGTATATATACATATTGTGACAGTGTCACTGGTTTTATATGTGAGGGGAGGTATGTGTCACACAGGATGCTCTCCTGTGTGAACTAAGACCTGCTTTATTTATCTGCCAGCATGTTATATGTTAAAAGGGTGTGGCTGAGCAATGTATAAAAGCTCAGTCCTGTTTTTTTTTCTCTGGTGTGTGGTCTGGAGAGGCAAGTCTCCAGACAGGATAGTGGAAGCTGCAGAGCTTTCCACAAGGACTTTAGTAGTGCAGTTTATGCTACCGAGAGCGGGCGGAACCCACTCATCTATGGACTGAGTTATTGTTTTTTTTTTTTATGTTTTTCCCGTTTAACCCAGAGGGGTCATGTTTACTTTTCCTGCGAACCCTGCATGAGTTTATGGCTGATAATAAACCAGCAGAAAGAAAACCCAGAGAACGTGTGTCCTGAGTCTGCCTTCAGGAAAGCCGAGCGAGTCGTCTTGCCACAGTTGGTGGAGAATGCAGGCAGGATTCCAGGAACACGTGTACCTGCCACAAAGACCGGTGGATGTCCTGGGTGAAGACTGCCAGACAGCTAGAGAAGTCCGGCAGCATGGAGGAGCTCGTTAAGCACCTGGTCCAGGCCCAGCAGAGCATACAGCAGCAACACCTACAGAGCCAGCAGAGCATGCAGCAGCAGCACCAGGAGACGACCAAACTGTTGATTCAGCAGATCCAGTTGCAGCAAAAGTCGCAGCAGCAGCACCAGCAGGAGGCGCAACAGCAGATACAGCTTTTGGCGGACGCCATCCAGAGCCGGGCGGCCACCCCAACCCCAGGGCCGACTGATGATTCTCACGTCAGGAAGGCGGTAAGGCGGGCCATGCAGAAGATGACCCCTGGGGATGATGTAGAAGCATTTCTGACCGTTTTTGAGAGGGTGGCTGATCGGGAGAGACTTCCACCAGCACAGTGGGCAGAGGTTCTGGCGCCATATTTATCGGGTGAACCCCAAAAAGCATATTTTGACTTGGCGCTGCAAGATGCTAAGGAGTATCCCAAACTAAAGACAGAGATCTTAGCACGTCTGGGAGTAAATATGGCAGTAAGAGCCCAGCGAGTTCATCACTGGGCATATGCTAGCAACAAACCCCCTCGTTCGCAGATGTTTGACTTATTGCATCTTGTTCAGAAGTGGCTACAACCGGAGTCCTCCACTCCGGCCCAGATGGTTGAGCGGGTGGTGATTGATAGATTCATGCACTCCCTTCCCAAGTCAGTACAGACCTGGGTTGCCCAGGGTGATCCCCAGAACGCAGATGACTTTATCGGCCTGGTAGAGAGGTACCAGGTAGTGGAGAGATCTCTTGGGAAACCGGATGCAGTCATTTCTCCCTACTGGGATACTCAAAAGGGGGTGGGTTCACCACGGAAGGGGTCTAGAGCCACCACTGGGGGCGTCCCACTCCTATTGAAGGGGCCTTTAGAACAAGTGGGAAAGATATAGTTTGCTGGCGATGTCACAACCCTGGACATATAGCGGCCAAGTGTCAAATATCCCCTGAGCCCATGGACTGCAGCCTAGGCAGACGGGTCTCCTATTATGCCTATCCAGCCTGTAGCGTGGACTGTCGACCCGGCAAGGGACCGCAGGCGTGTGCAGTATCCATTAATGGAATAAAAGTGCTTGGGCTGTTGGACTCCGGAAATCTGGTGACCTTGATCAGAGCATCCCTTCCCCACCAGTTGATCCCTTCCAAAACCCTGGGTGTTCGGTGCATCCATGGTGACACCAAGGACTATCCCGTGGCCACAGTAACAGTGGGGACAGACTGTGGTGCCCAGTCCCATGAAGTCGGGGTGGTAAAGGACCTTATACATCCCGTCATATTGGGCCGTGATTTTTCCTTATTCTGGGATTTGTGGGGGAAGGGAACTGGACTAAGTGGCATGAGGAAAAGCGAGATCCTTGAAGAAGAACCCCCGACAGAGTCTCAGAGTGAGGAGTTCCCACTGTGCGTCCTTGTCAATGATGAGGGTGAGACGGTGACCGAGGAGACCGACCTACCTGTGTTAGATATGTCCAAAGAGAACTTTGGGACTGCTCAAGTTCGAGACCTGACCTTAAAAGGGGCGTTCGACCAGGTTACTGTATGTAATGGGGTTGCCCAAGAGCCGGGGGCCGACACCAGATTCCCCCACTTTGCAGTACAGGGGGAGTTGCTATATCGGGTGGCCAAACTGAGGGGCGGTGAGATAGTGGAACAGCTGTTAGTGCCGGGGCCATACAGACGGCGGGTGCTAGACATGGCCCATTCACATGTTCTGGGGGGACACCTAGGGGTCGAGAAAACTCAGGAGAGGATTCTGAGGAGGTTTTATTGGCCAGGGTGTTATCGAGAAATTCAAAACTTTTGTAGGTCCTGCCCCACCTGCCAAATAACCGCTCCCTCCTCCCACTTCCGTAGCCCCTTAGTTCCACTACCTGTGATAGAGGTTCCCTTTGAGAGGATTGCCATGGACCTCGTGGGCCCCATAGTCAAATCAGCTCAGGGCCACCAATATATCCTGGTCGTCATGGACTATGCGACCCGGTATCCAGAAGCGGTTCCCCTAAGGAACATGTCCAGTAAAAGTATAGCCCGAGAGTTGGTCCATATTTTTGCTCGGACAGGTCTACCAAAAGAGATTCTAACAGACCAAGGAACCCTCTTCATGAGCAAGGTGATGAAGGAGCTTTGCAGAGTCCTTCAGATAACTCAGCTGCGGACCTCGGTTTATCATCCACAAACGGACGGCCTAGTGGAACGCTTCAACAAGACCTTAAAGGCGATGCTCAAGAAGGTCGTTGAAAAGGATGGGAGAGACTGGGACTACCTGCTCCCATTTCTGCTTTTCTCGGTCAGAGAAGTTCCTCAAGCCTCCACGGGCTTCTCTCCATTTGAGCTCCTATATGGGCGGCATCCAAGAGGTCTCCTAGACATCGCCAAGGAAACTTGGGAGGCTGAAGTCACGCCACACCGGAGTATCATCGAACTTGTCGCCCAGTTACAGGAGAGAATGTCAAAGGTGATGCCCATCGTAAAGGAACATCTCCTCCAGGCGCAGGAAGCCCAGGCGAGAGTCTATAACCGGTCGGCGAGACTAAGACAGTTCCAGCCCAGGGACCGTGTTTTGGTGCTGATCCCTACCGTCGAGAGCAAGTTCCTCGCCAAATGGCAAGGTCCATACGAGGTGGTGGAGAAAGTCAGTGAGGTTAATTATAAAGTCCACCAGCCTGGCCGAAGGAAGGCACATCAAATATATCATATAAACTTGCTCAAGCCGTGGCGGGACCGTGAACCTGTGGAAACTCCTTGCCTGGGAGCCTCACCAGAAGGCAAGGTGGAGGAGGTCACTATAGCAGACACTCTATCACCGGCCCAGAAGCAACAGTGTCGAGAATTGCTACAGCGGAATCGGGACCTGTTCTCAGAGTTGCCGGGGCATACACAAGTGATAGAGCATGACGTGCTGACAGAACCGCATGTACGAGTGAATTTGAAGCCGTATCGGATTCCGGAAGCACGCCGGGAGGTGATCTCGGCTGAGGTGAAGAGGATGTTAGACCTCGGGGTAATAGAGGAGTCGAAGAGTGGGTGGTCGAGCCCAATCGTCCTCGTGCCGAAACCCAATGGAGAGTGGAGGTTTTGTAATGACTACCGTCGGCTAAATGAGGTATCCAAGTGTGACGCGTACCCGATGCCCCGCGTCGACGAACTCATCGAGAGGCTTGGACCGGCGAGGTACATCACCACTCTTGACCTGACGAAGGGCTACTTGCAGATCCCCATGTCCCAGATGGCTAAAGAGAAGACGGCTTTCTCAACACCTGATGGCTGTTTTCAATACAAGCGGATGCCGTTCGGACTACAGGGGGCCCCAGCCACTTTCCAGAGGGCTATGGATCGGATCCTAGCCCCACATAAGGAGTATGCCGCAGCCTACCTCGACGACATTGTGGTTTTTAGCCCAGACTGGGCTAGTCACCTACCTAAACTACAGGCCGTTTTGGACGCGCTAAGGAAAGCAGGATTTACCATAAATCCGAAGAAGTGTGCCATCGGAAAAGAGGAGGCCAAGTACCTGGGCTATGTTGTTGGGAGAGGCGAAATAAAGCCGCAGATCAAGAAAGTGGAGGCAATTCAAACCTGGCCGCAACCGCTCTCAAAGAAGCAGGTGAAAGCATTCCTGGGAATGGTGGGATACTACCGGCGGTTTATCCCGAATTTTGCCACGATTGCCGCCCGACTAACAGATCTTTTAAAAGGCACCAAATCAACCATGGTGAAATGGACGGAAGAAATGGAGACCACGTTTCAAAAGCTGAAGCTAACCCTGTGCAAACAGCCTGTCCTGGTTGCGCCAGACTTTAAGAAAGAATTTGTGGTCCAGACTGACGCATCAGAGGTTGGTCTAGGGGCCGTACTCTCCCAAGAAATAAATGGAGAAGAACATCCCATTCTCTATCTAAGCCGAAAGCTGTCCTCCTGCGAGAAGAACTATGCCATAGTAGAGAAAGAGTGTTTACCCATAAAATGGGCCGTGGATACACTAAAATATTACCTACTAGGCCGGAAGTTTAAATTAGTATCAGACCATGCCCCATTGAGATGGTTGAGGGAAAAGAGGGGAAAAAATGCTAGGGTAACTAGATGGTTCCTAGAGCTTCAAGAATTTAACTTTCACGTGGAGCATAGGCCAGGGAAGTTACATGTGAATGCAGATGCCCTCTCTAGGATTCCCTGTCTGGTGTCAGAAGGTGCCCAAAACCCCGGCTTTGGGCAGAGGGGGGGAATATGTGACAGTGTCACTGGTTTTATATGTGAGGGGAGGTATGTGTCACACAGGATGCTCTCCTGTGTGAACTAAGACCTGCTTTATTTATCTGCCAGCATGTTATATGTTAAAAGGGTGTGGCTGAGCAATGTATAAAAGCTCAATCCTGTTTTTTTTTTCTCTGGTGTGTGGTCTGGAGAGGCAAGTCTCCAGACAGGATAGTGGAAGCTGCAGAGCTTTCCACAAGGACTTTAGTAGTGCAGTTTATGCTACCGAGAGCGGGCGGAACCCACTCATCTATGGACTGAGTTATTGTTTGTTTTTTTTATGTTTTTCCCGTTTAACCCAGAGGGGTCATGTTTACTTTTCCTGCGAACCCTGCATGAGTTTATGGCTGATAATAAACCAGCAGAAAGAAAACCCAGAGAACGTGTGTCCTGAGTCTGCCTTCAGGAAAGCCGAGCGAGTCGTCTTGCCACAATATCTATTGTAATTTTTAACATTAAAAAAAAAGGAAAATGGGCCAGTGTAAAAGCTTGGGCACCCCTAGAGATGTGAGCTCAGATAACTGTTATCAAAGTTTCAGAGCTTATCCCCTTTACCCCCAAGGGTGGTTTGCACGTTAATGACCGGGCCAATTTTTACAATTCTGACCACTGTCTCTTTATGAGGTTATAACTCTTCAACGCTTCAACGGATCTTCGCGATTTCGAGATAGTTTTCTCGTGACATATTGTACTTCACGTTAGTGGTAAAATTTCTTCGATATAACTTGCGTTTATTTTTGAAAAAAACACAAATATGGCGAAAATTTTGAAAATTTAGCAATTTTCAAACTTTTACATTTTATTCCCATACAACAGAGAAATATGTCGCACAAAATAGTTAATAAATAACATTTACCACATGACTACTTTACATCAGCACAATTTTGGAACCAAAATTTTTTTTGTTAGGAAATTATAAGGGTTAAAAGTTGACCAGCGGGGGCGTGGCTTAGTCGTGATGGAGTGAAGAAGCTGCTTCTTAGTGCTCCGGGGACAGGGAGAATATACTTTACTCTAACTCACCCACAAGATCCATGTGTGCTTCCAGAAGAAGGGGAACTGGTTCCAGCAGCACTCCGGTCCCTTCCCACCACAAAGAAACAGCCCTGACCCGCATGATTCAGAGCGGTATGCCGAAGGGAAAGCCTGCAACTGCCTCAGCAATGGCCCCCAGCTCTGTGAGACCACGACGTTTGTCGGAGAAGACGCCTGTTGGGAGTTAGGGAAGGAGCACTCGGGACTCATCAGGGGAGGTTGGCTCATCCCCCCACAGAAGCCCAGACACAGTGCACATCAGGAATGCAACAGATCAGGGAGATAAAGCTGGAGGAGATTGGCAGAGAGAGACTCAGGTTCAAGGCAACGCCAGTGTTATGCAGCCCAGCACATGCCATCCCCCAGAGTGATCTCCACAGCCTGCAGGAGCTGATTAAAGCCCTTCCTACGAAAGCAGATATAGACTCCCTGATAGTAAGGATTGAAGCGTCTCAGGAAAAGGCAGTTTCAGCTCTTAGAAAGGATATGGACACACTTAAGCCCCCGTCTCACATAGCGATCTCGCTAGCGAGATCGCTGCTGAGTCACTAGTTTTGTGACGCAGCAGCGAGCTCACCAGCGATATCGCTGTGTGTGACATTCAGCGACGATCAGCCCCCCTGTCGGGTATCGCTGATCGTCGCTGAAATGTCTGGACATTTTTTTGATCGCTGGTCTCCCGCTGACAGGCACGCATCGCTGCGTGAGACAGGCGGGAGACCAGCGGTCCGCTGGTAACCATGGTACAAAGCGGGTTTCCAGGCGCGGGGCTGTGCCTAGAAACCCACTGTGTACCTTGGATACCAGCGCCCTGATGCAGGGAGCTGGTAACCAAGGTACACAGCGGGTTTCCAGGCACCGCGCAGCGCCTGGAAACCCGATGTGTACCTTGGTTACCAGCTCCCTGCATCAGGGCACTGGTATCCAAGGTACACTGCGGGTAACTAGCGATGTTTACCCGCAGTGTCCTTGTGCTGATCGCTGCCTGAGCTGCCTGTTTGGCAGCTCAGCAGCGATAATATAGCGATACACCAGCGATCCTGATCGTTGTCGGGATCGCTGGTGTATTGCTATGTGAGACCCAGCCTTTACTGCTCATACGACCTCAGTGGAGGAGGCTACGACATCACTATCTGAGAGGCTATCTTGTCTGGAGCAGGAGCTCTCATCATCACAGACTCATATGCAGAACATGATGTTGCTACTGGATGACCAGGAGAATCGTGGTCGCCGCAATAACGTGCGCCTGAAAGGTATACCTGAAAGCGTCACCATGGATACCCTATCTCAAAAAGTTACGGCCATCTTTAACCAGATTACGCAAAGAGCGTCAGAGACTCCTTTTGTGTTTGACAGGATCCATAGAGTTACATGCCAGGGGCCACCTTCCAGCTCGAACCCCAGAGATGTTCTGTGCAGAATGCACTACTTCTCAGAGAAGGAGAGTGTTATACGTAAAGCTTGGACATTTGGACCGGTCTCCCTGGAAGGAGTGGAGATCCATTTGTTTCCAGATATTTCAGCTCGCACTCTGTTCATGAGACGTCTGCTTCGGCCATTACTGCAAAAGGTCAGGGAGTCGGGCCACGTACCGGTGGGGCCACCCATTCCATCTGATCGTACGGAGAGAGAGCTCTGTCTTTACCCTTAAACACCCGGATGAGCTCAAGGATTTGTTCAAATTTTTGGACATATCACCATTCCCTGTACCAAGTTGGTTACAAGTTGAGCGTCCTCAGCCGCTACCTCAGAAGGAGAAGAAGAACAGGACCAGACGTTCTTCCCATGTGCAGGAAAAGGAGAAGTCTGATTTCACAACTAGCTCCACTCCCTCTGAGGCTCCCATCTGACACTCTGTGACGAATGTTGTAGGGTTATTATGGAGGGATTTACTAGGATTATGTCCTATGGGGTTGCAGCTTATATGCTATTGTTATATCCATGTGTAAATTTATCTTGGGTCCCCCCCTCCTCCCTCCTGTGCTGACTGATAGAATTGAATATTCTGTAATCTGGAAGAAACCTGAGATTATATCACCCGAGTTGAGATTGGGTTGGGTTCTTGTGGGTGAATTGTATCATTTTATTTTGCTCAGTTAATGTATGTTCATGTGACCTTTGTCCGCCGGGGCACTGCCTCACGGTTTTCTGTGTTCCCCAGAGTGCTTGCAAGTCCAATTTGGATTTGCTAGGTGGCTCATTGACCTCGACTAGCTCGTGGTGCGGAGAGCTCACCAGTACCACTGGTGGAGGAATTGTCCCCCTCCACTGTTCTTTCTTGCGTCTTGCATTAACTACGTACCACTGGTGGAGGAATTGTCCCCCTCCACTGTTCTTTCTTGCGTCTTGCATTAACTACTTTCTACTTTCTCTCCTTTTTTTTTTTTTCCCCTTTTTACCTCTACCCTTCCTCCCTCTTGCTCATCCCCCCCTACACACACAGGGACCCACAACCTGCTCTCACTATGCCTCATACCATCCCGATGGAGGTAAAGTGTGGCTCGCTTAATGTAAAGGGATTGCATAGTTTGGGCAAAAGGGCCATTCTGACAAATTTTTTGAAAAAATCCCATATCCAAATTGCTTTCTTGCAAGAAACTCATGCCAGCCTAGCCAAGCCAGTCAAACTATCTTCTCATTGGTTCCCAGAGAAGTATCAGAGCTGTTCTCCTGACTCAAAATCTAGAGGGACAGGTATCCTGATTTCCCGGACTCTCCCATGGAGTTTATGGATTCTCGCAAGTACATGGGCAGAATGAGTTGGAAAGGGGAAAAAAGCTTCCCCCACTTTACTCCTGTTTGTTATCTACCTAATGTCGGACAGGGGCCTTTCTTGGCGGGCCTCTGGGTTCTATTGCTGAGTCTCGGAGGGTACTCTGGTCCTGGGGGGGCGACCCCAATATCCCCTTATCCACTTAACACATCTTTTGGACTTTATTCATTCCCCAGCGCACAAGTGCCCAAAAAAAGGTATTACATGACCACCAAAATTTTTCGACACTTTGGGACTCTACACCCCCCCGGACAGGATTTTCTTTTATTCAACATCCTGACTTTACTCTAGATTGACTATTTTTTTGTACACACAAAAATACTCAAATACAGGAGACTGACTAATTCCATTACCTTCTCGACCATCGCCTGCCTATCGTGCTTTCCCGGGGCCCCCTGGGCCCTCGTCAAGGCATGGAGACTAAACCCC
>JARQOD010000001.1:811096197-811140162 GCA_033576555.1 Oophaga sylvatica
CGGCAGGACCCACGGGTCGGCTATCGACATGTTTCTGAGACATGAAAACCATGCCCTCCTGGGCCAAAAAGGAGCGATTAATTTATCCTTGCCCTGTCCTTCCTGACCTTCCTCAATACTAGGGGGAGTAAGGACAGGGGAGGGAAGGCGTAGGCTAGATTGAAATCCCACTGTAATAGAAGAGCGTCCACTGCCAGAGGGCGTTCTTTGGGATTCAGAGAGCAGAAACTGTCTCACTTTCCTGTTGCTTTTGGTAGCAAAGAGATCTACTTCCGGTAGACCCCATTTCCGCACAATTAGGTCGAAGATGGAAGTCTTTAATGACCACTCTCCTTGGCTCAGGAGATTGCGGCTTAAGAAGTCCGCCTTGGTATTTTCTTCTCCCCTTATATGTAGAGCCGTTAGAGAAAGAAAGTGTCGTTCTGCTATCTGAAGTAGGCGCCTTGCCACTTCCATGAGAGGACCGGAACGAGTACCACCCTGGTGGTTGATGTATGCGACTGTGACCCGATTGTCGGAGAGCACTCGAACGTGGTGACCCTGTAGATAGACAAGGAGTTTTTTAATCGCTAGCTCTACCGCTGCTAATTCCTTCATATTAGAAGACATTTGAATTTGATCCTACTCCCATGAGCCCTGAACCATAACGTCCCCCATATGAGCCCCCACCCAGAGAGGCTAGCATCTGTTGTGACTATTCGGGATATGTCATATTCCCAGGGAACCCCTTAGACAGGTTTGTCTCATTCTTCCACCAATCCAGGATCTTATAGCAGCCTGGGACAAGGATAGCTGGCCTTCCAGGTAACCACCTAAGTAGTATAGGAACTGTAGTATTCGTCAAACTCAATTTGACAGGTCGACACGCCCCTATCATTTAATCCGTCTCCCTGTCAGCTTGATCCAGGTCGTCATGCCCCTGGCTGGACTTTGCTCACGCTGAGAAATCTGAGCTGCTGGATTTTTATTCAGTGCCTTTGATTAGTCTGTGGAGTTTTTAGTGTATTAAAGGGTAGTTTTAACTCCATCCGTAGATGTAAAGCTATTTTCTATTCAGGTAGTGAAATCTGGTCTGCTGGATTTTTTATTCAGTGCCTTTGATTAGTCTGTGGAGTTTTTAGTGTATTAAAGGGTAGATTTAACTCCATCCGTAGATGTAAAGCTATTTTCTAGCAGAGAATGCCCTGACATGAACTGTAAATGGTTTGTATTAGAAGCACCCAGTAAATGTCTGTATTAGAATCCATCAGTAAATGTAAAGCTATTTTCTAGCAGAGGAGAGAAACTTTTAAGGACCCAGTAATTGTATAAGGAGTTCTAGTTAAATACAGACTTCTGTATATAACTAGTATATAAGGATTTTTAGTGAAATAAAGAGTGAATCTTGATTTTATACTGTTGTTAGAAGTCTAAATATTTTTCTATCTACTGGCTAACATGGTACAAAGATATACATCTTTACAGCACCATAGAGGTAATTTATCTATGTGTGTGTTTCACACAGGACAAGTTCTGTGATCCGTCTTTTGTGTGGGAAAAGTCAACAATTTTTATTAAGGTCTAAAATACATTATCATGGATAAAATCCAAAAGAGTGGGATATACAGCATGCAGAAAAAATAGCCAAATGCAGACAGGTGTGAATTACATTCAAATCAATATATAATAGTGCACATCGACATATCTTATATGTTATAGCGATAATAGACTAATCCGGGGCTATACAATAATAAACTCCATATATTTGTCCGTATATATGCAATCTATGTAACTCACAATATCCCCCAATAGGCAGACATATATGCACTATATATAGGATTATAAGTATCTCAATGAATCAGGTATATCAATAAAGTAACTTCTCCATCACAGTTGCTAATATAATGATGTTAGCATGCGAGTGCAGAGCTCACAATACATACTGTGCGTGCATATGAAGTCAATTAGCACATCCATATGAGGAGCTATATCAAAAAAGCAGCGCCATAGATGTGAGATCATACCTGAATGCTGCTTGGCACCCCTTGTGTATAGTCCTCATTTCTAACAGTGTTTTTCACAGATAGATCACTTCAAGAAAACTGTCCCGACAGTTCATCCCTATAGTGTAGTTTAATGTATCAAGGTGTGTGTACAAGGTTTGTGCTGTGTTAGAAGTCTAAATATTTTTCTATTTACTAGCTAACATGGTACATAGATATACATCTTTATTGGCACATAGAATTGTAGTACAGCTGTGTTGACCTGAATTGTCAGAATGAGTGAAGGTCGATGCTACGGTAATTCAGGCAAACAGTAAATAGTATTGCATTGTGTATAGTCAGTGGGATCTTTTAAAACCAACACATTTATGTGTATTCTGATAGCACTGCCCATAAAACCGAAGGTTTCTAGCAAATATAATATGCACTAATGTGATTTTAAAACAATGGGTTTCTGAAGGGTCTTCCCACACTACCACTCTGTGGGAAGCTGTGTGGAAATGACAGGCATAAGAGATCATTCATATTAAATTACGTTTATTGCCAGAAATAATCATGATTTTACTGTAATAAATAAATACATCTCAAAGACATTTCAAGCATTGAATTAATTGTGACACCAAAATGTCGACACAAATGGCAATACAGGTCATGGGATTCTCTCTAGACAGGAACAACGCTGTTGAATGCTCCAACACGTGTAGTGAGGGTTTTTTAAAGTTGATTTCTTCTCAGCAATGAAATTTCTCACAATTGTATCATTACGCGGTTTATCAGCAGAAAACTTCTCCAATATCTTACTGAACGGTATGTTCCGAGCTAAGAAATGTAAAAAGTACAGGCAGTAGTGCCCACAGACAGTACTAATATAATGATGTTAGCATGCAAGTGCAGGGCTCACAATACATACTGTGCGTGCATATGAAGTCAATTAGCACATCCATATGAGGAGCTATATTAAAAAGCAGTTGTGTATAGTTGGCCAATCAAATATTAGTTATGCGTTAGCTATCAGTGTCAACCATAGCAGCTCTCAGAGTTTTACTGTATTAAAGGGTAGTTTTAACTCCATCCGTAGATGTAAAGCTATTTTCTAGCAGAGAGTGCCCTATTTGTGCACTGACATGAACTGTAAAGGGTTTGTATTAGAAGCACCCAGTAAATGTCTGTATTAGAATCCATCAGTAAATGTATGTAAAGCTCATTTCTAGCAGGCTTGTATAAATGTCCCCCAGTAAATGTGTAAAAGTTTGGAACTGATATGCCTGAATGTAAAGGTGATTTCTAACACTCTCTGTTAGAGATGTCTGGAACTACATTCAAATCAATATATAATAGTGCACATCTCCATATCTTATATGTTATAACGATAATAGCAGTCTATGTAACTCACAATATCCCCCAATAGGCAGACATATATGCACTATTATAGGATTATAAGTATCTCAATGAAGCATGTATATCAATAAAGTAACTTCCCCATCACAGATGCTAATATAATGATGTTAGCATGCAAGTGCAGGGCTCACAATACATACTGTGCGTGCATATGAAGTCAATTAGCACATCCATATGAGGAGCTATATTAAAAAAGCAGTTGTGTATAGTTGGCCAATCAAATATTAGTTATGCGTTCGCTATCAGTGTCAACCATAGCAGCTCTCATGATGCTAGCTAATCACAGATGCTAATATAATGATGTTAGCATGCAAGTGCAGGGCTCACAATACATACTGTGCGTGCATATGAAGTCAATTAGCACATCCATATGAGGAGCTATATTAAAAAAGCAGTTGTGTATAGTTGGCCAATCAAATATTAGTTATGCGTTCACTACCACTGTCAACCATAGCAGCTCTCATGATGCTAGCTATTCTGATCACCTTATCATATCAACCATGAAGCCTCTTTTAACCCCTTCACAATAATGTACAGAGGTGATTTTATGTTTTAATACTGATAGACATATTGTGAACGGACATATAGGGTCCATGTGAGACACCATATTTTCAAATATTAGTTAAGCGTATATTTCAACATTTTGCTCCTTCACAGATTTATTTTACATTATTTTTTTATTTTGCTTAAGGATCGTGTACAGAGGAGTTTTTATGTTTTAATACTGATAGACATATTGTGAACGGACATATAGGGTCCATGTGAGACACCATATTTTTCAAATATTAGTTAAGCGTATATTTCAACATTTTGCTCCTTCACAGATTTATTTTACATTATTTTTTTATTTTGCTTAAGGATCGTGTACAGAGGAGTTTTTATGTTTTAATACTGATAGACATATTGTGAACGGACATATAGGGTCCGTGTGAGACATGTCTGGACAAGTCCGGGCATGTCTGGGCATGCCTGGACAAGTCCTGGTCACGGGGCAGCCGTGGAAAAAACAATACTGAAATTCAAAAACTATGTGCTGGCCGTTAACACGCGCACAGTCATCTAGAAAATATTGAGCGAGTTGCTTCACAAACCCTCTCAAGGCATGTTGAATGTTAACGTTCCCGCTATGAGCTACACACATGACCAACTGTATAGCCTGGGATGCGTAGCGTTCTTGCAGCGCAAGCCTATTTTTAAAGACGCTAAGACCATCAGATATAAAAGACAGGCATGTTGAGACGTGGCCCGGCCTATTTTGGTACATACCCACTCCTATGCAACGATACTGAGTAGCGTTCAACAAAAATCAGGTACAAACTTTTAACATACCTGTGTTTCGGGCACTCATGCCATACCAGAAGCACTCTGTGCCATGTACCATAGCCCATAATAATCGATCTTGATCAGTATTCAACAAAAAATTGGGTGCAAACTTTTTTTAGCATAGCTGTGTTTTGACTCCCATGTCGTACCAGAAAGACCTATTTTGGCACAGGCCTACACCTATGCAGCGGTTTTGACACTACTCAACAAAAATGGCTACAAACTTTTTAACATATCTGTGTTTCGGACTATCATGTCATAGCAGAAGCACCCTGTGCCATGTACTCTAGACCATAATATTCGTTTTTGATCACCATTCAACAAAAAAATTGAGGCATGTTGAGACGTGTCCCGGCCTATTTTGGCACATGACAAATGTTTCTGACTATCATGTCATAGCAGAAGCACCCTGTGCCATGTACTCTAGACCCTAATATTCGTTTTGATCACCATTCAACAAAAAATTGAGGCATGTTGAGACGTGTCCCGGCCTATTTTGGCACATGACAAATGTTTCTGACTCTCATGTCATACCAGAAGCACCCTGTGCCATGTACTCTAGACCATAATATTTCACATCGGGTATGGGAACTACATAGCTTTGTTTTCTCAGGTATTTAAAAAAGTGTGGAAAACTGAAAATCCCGCGACCTGTGGTAATTTAGTGAGAACCATATAGACAAATCGGGTATCGTCACACACGAGACCACGACACCTCGGGCTATCACATTTACCATTAGTTTTCAAAAATCAGCTCCTTAACAATAAAGTAAGAATCGTAGTGTCCTGCATTGTGGTCTATAAATGTATAGTTTGAAAATTTACCGTTGCTAAAGAACAGTAAAAAGTCGTGCGTACAACTATCAACCCCAAAACTCTCACCACTATCACAAACACTATTGCCTACAGAGGCGGCCAGCGAGAATTTCCGTATGTGTGTATCAAGATGCTCCCTGCTATGACCGAATGTTTGCTCGTGGATGCTGGCATTTCCAGTGACATCATAGTTGTGTAAATGCGCAGGGGCACGTGTATCGATCCCCTAGGGTGTAATGCGTGATCATTTTAATTATTTTTCAATTCATAACCACACGTTCTCAGGCAGACAGGTTTATTTCACAGAAGTTGACTGTACAGTTGCATAATCTTTGTTTAAAATCATACATTTGCATAATTTTGTTTAAAATCGCACAGCTCTGCAATAATGTCGGGTGTTGGACATGCACTTATCAGTCTTTCATACGTGTCGCAGAAAGATTTTAGTCTGTTCTGCGAGAGTTTATTATGCACGTACTGTGCAGACATGTCAAGAAACATTTTGGTGTGTTCACCAGTCCATACGGGTGTTGGTGTGTAAGGCGATCGACCATCATCCTTCTGCTTCTTACTTACACGCAGGCGTGATACAGTGCGTTTCTTTGGTGCTAATGCATCGGCTGAATTGGCAGCTGCGGCTTCCGCGTTGCTATTTGCAGATTCTGTAGCTTGACACAGACGCATATTCTTAAGCCGACTACTCTCAGCATTCCCGGGGTGCTCGGTTGGCGCGTCGTTTGGGCACTGCTATCAGAATACACATAAATGTGTTGGTTTTAAAAGATCCCACTGACTATACACAATGCAATACTATTTACTGTTTGCCTGAATTACCGTAGCATCGACCTTCACTCATTCTGACAATTCAGGTCAACACAGCTGTACTACAATTCTATGTGCCAATAAAGATGTATATCTATGTACCATGTTAGCTAGTAAATAGAAAAATATTTAGACTTCTAACACAGCACAAACCTTGTACACACACCTTGATACATTAAACTACACTATAGGGATGAACTGTCGGGACAGTTTTCTTGAAGTGATCTATCTGTGAAAAACACTGTTAGAAATGAGGACTATACACAAGGGGTGCCAAGCAGCATTCAGGTATGATCTCACATCTATGGCGCTGCTTTTTTGATATAGCTCCTCATATGGATGTGCTAATTGACTTCATATGCACGCACAGTATGTATTGTGAGCTCTGCACTCGCATGCTAACATCATTATATTAGCAACTGTGATGGAGAAGTTACTTTATTGATATACCTGATTCATTGAGATACTTATAATCCTATATATAGTGCATATATGTCTGCCTATTGGGGGATATTGTGAGTTACATAGATTGCATATATACGGACAAATACAGACATTTACTGGGTGCTTCTAATACAAACCATTTACAGTTCATGTCAGGGCATTCTCTGCTAGAAAATAGCTTTACATCTACGGATGGAGTTAAATCTACCCTTTAATACACTAAAAACTCCACAGACTAATCAAAGGCACTGAATAAAAATCCAGCAGACCAGATTTCACTACCTGAATAGAAAATAGCTTTACATCTACGGATGGAGTTAAAACTACCCTTTAATACACTAAAAACTCCACAGACTAATCAAAGGCACTGAATAAAAATCCAGCAGCTCAGATTTCTCAGCGTGAGCAAAGTCCAGCCAGGGGGCATGACGACCTGGATCAAGCTGACAGGGAGACGGATTAAATGATAGGGGGCGTGTCGACCTGTCAAATTGAGTTTGACGAATACTACAGTTCCTATACTACTCACCTAGCAAATTTTGATACAGCAAGACCTCAGCTTGCAGTGCCCTTGTGTGAAATTGGGCCCACCGAACCGCGGGAATGCAGGACGAGAGGGAGCCCAAAAGAGACATAGCCTTCCTAAGCGACATGGAGGGGTTACTGGAAGCGTTTAGGACCTGGTACCGTAAACGAATTAACTTGTCTGACGGTAAACTACAGTTCTGATTTTGTGAATCCAGAATTAGCCCTAGAAATTGCTGAACCCTCATCGGATTCAAACGAGACTTTTTGGTATTTATTAGCCATCCCAGCCGCTCTAAGGTAGAAATCGCTCTTTTCAGTTGCTCTAGACAATGCTCTGCCGTCTTTCCTATAATAAGAAAGTCGTCAAGGTAGGGGACTATAAGCATATTTGATTCACGTAAGTGGGCCATGACCTCCGACATAACCTTAGTGAATACTCGTGGGGCAACCGCCAAGCCAAAGGGAAGGGCGCTAAATTGAAAATGTCGCAGTGATTCCCCCATCTGGATTGCTACTCTGAGGAAACGCTGATGCTCCATATGGATCGGTATGTGGTAATAAGCGTCTTTCAGATCTAACACCACCATAAAGCAATTTTCAAACAGAAGCTTTATTGCTGAGCTGACCGTTTCCATTTTAAATGGGTGAATAATCAGGAATTTATTGAGGGCTTTCAAATTAATAATTGTTCTAAAAGACCCATCCAGTTTATGGATCAAAAACAGAGGGGAGTAAAACCCCTTACCCCGCTCTGCTTCTGGCACCTCCACTAAGACATTCTTAGCGCAAAGCTCCTGAACCTCCAACTCTAGAGCGGCCTGCTCCGATGGGGATGATCTGAGTGGGGTAATTTTAAAGTTATCCCAAGGTACCGAGGAGAATTCTAACCGCAGCCCTGTAGCTATGATGTTAAGGATCCAGCTACTGTTTGAGATTTCCGACCAGGCCGGGTAGAAGGCCTTCAATCTGCCTCCTACCGGCATCGCTAGTCATTGCGAGGGTTTTTTTGTTTCCCTAGGTGGACCTCTAAACATAAACCCTGTACCTCTTCGCCTCTTTTCATCCCATTTGGCTCGTTCCCTGGACGACCTTCGGTAGCTGAACCTCCTTCTGCTGAAAGGTCTTTTATAGGAAGGAGTTGATATACTGGGAAACTTTTTCTTGTCGTCCCCTGCCTTTTCTAAAAGTTCGTCCAGGACCGGGCCAAAAAGATATTCGCCGTCACACGGAATGGAACAGAGGCGAGATCTGGCTTGAATATCGCCCGGCCAACATTTCAGCCATAATGCCCTTCGTGCTGCATTAGACAGCCCTGCCGCTCTGGCAGCCATTCTTACTGAGTCCGCTGAGGAATCAGCCAGGAAAGCCGCCGCATTCTGAATTATTGGCAAGGTCTCCCGAATTGTCCCCCTGGAGGTTCCATCTGTTAACTGGGAAGCTAACTGGTCTAGCCAGACCATCAATGACCTGGCTGCGCAAGTGGCTGCAACTGCCGGCCTCAGGGCACCTGCCGACATCTCCCATGTGCCTTTCAAGAAGGAATCTGCCTTCCTGTCTAGTGGATCTTTCAAAGACCCCATATCATCAAATGGGATGGAGGATTTTTTAGAAGCCTTCGCCACTGCTGCATCCAGCTTCGGGGCCTTATCCCATTTACCCGTCAGGGGATCTTCAAAGGGATATCTCCGTTTAAACGCTTGGGGTAAGGAGCCTCTTTTTTCAGGCTTCTTCCACTCTCTGTCTATAAGGCCTTGGATGCTACTGTTTAGTGGAAAGGATCTCCGTTTTTTTGGATCTAGACCACCAAACATCAGATCCTGTACTGAGGGCTCTGGTTTCGCCTCTTCTACCCCCATGGTGGACCTAACTGATTTGACAAATTTGTCCATCTGGTCCAAGGGAAAACAAAAACGGGTAGCGTCTTCCGTAGAAGACGAGGAGGAAGCCGAAGAGGAAGGCGAGGAGGGTCCTGACACAACTTCACCCCTATCATGGGCGGCAGGCGACTCTGAATGAGATAAAACTGGTACATTTCTACGCCTGGAAAATTCTCCGTGACTTGAGGACGCTTTCAACTCTGCTCTTATTATCTCCTTCAGGCTTTCGGTGAAATCTGGAGTCTCCTCCGCTATCTAAAAAGGGAAGGGGCATAGGGGGGGTTTACTATGTCATCCCATGCCCCTGCCCTTCCCCTTAAAAATGCCCTACCGTCTGTTGCATGCACGGCTGGCACAACCTCTTAGGGCAAGCGTCAGGCAGAGGGCAAGCGCAAAAGGCACATTCCCTGTGCTTGCTTTTCACCGAACACTTCTTCCCCTAGTAACAGACAAAATGGGGAAAAAAACTGTATTACTGGGTATTCTAAATCTGACGATCTCTTACCCAGATTGTACAGCAGTAGGTACCGGATCACGGGGAGGGGGCTTTTTCCCAGCTGCGGAACTTCTGCGGCTGGTGCTCCTGGCCATTGAAGAGGAGCGCTCTGTCTGCTGCTGCTGCTGGCTCTCCTGTTGCACCGAGGGAGCCTCTGCAGTGTCCATCGTAAAAAAATGGGGCAGAAGCGCTTTACCTCTTTCCTAGGCTCCTTATATCCTCCCCCGGATATCCGGATCAGCAGGTTGGCCAGGGGTCCACCCCCTCCTACTCCCCGTCCCACGGCCCCCCCTGCACCTCCCCGCCGTCCCCACAGCAGGCGCCGTCCGATGATGCAGCCGCCAAAATTTTCAAAAACGCCGGCCGGCGTCTCACTTCCGGTTCCGGTGGTGGAGACACCGCCCCCTTTTTTCCCCCGCTCGCACGGACCGACGGAGGTAAGCATAATCCCCCGCATCATCGCCCTCCGAGCGGAGATCTCCCCCGACCCCAGCCGCGCTGCTGCAACAGCGGCGCACGACTGAATTTTCAAAAACCCCGCGCGCCGTCCATAGCAGTGACGCGCGGTGGGAAATTCAAAACCGCCCGCCGCGCCGTCCATAGCCGTGACGCGCGGCGGGAAATTCAAAACCGCCCGCCGCGCCGTCCATAGCCGTGACGCGCGGCGGGAAATTCAAAACCGCCCGCCGCGCCGTCCATAACAGTGACGCGCGGCGGGAAATTCAAAAAACCCCCGCCGCGCCGTTCACAGCAGTGACGCGGCGGGAAATTCAAATTTAAAAATTTTTTTTTTTTTTTTAAAAATCACGGCTGCACCCTCAAGAGGCCCCCACCATGACAGGACCACAGGAGAGGACAGGGAGAAGGCATCGGGACCAGGGAGAGGGGGGGGAATACTTACCTACCGGCGCTGGCTGGGAGACAGAGATCCACTGGATACTGCTCCACCTGCTCCGCACACTGCCGTGGAATCCTACCCGGACCCACCGTGGCGCTTCCAGGGGCTCCGCACCGGCCGAGGTAGGAGATTCCCTCCCCCGCTACCTGGGTCGACCGGCCGGCCTGGGTCCTCCTGAAGATCTTCATCTGTAGGAAACCCGTCCTTTAGGAACAGGAAACCAACTGATGTGTGGGAGAGGTGCCGCCCTTTTATATCTGTAGGTTTCCTGTTCCTAAGGGGCGGATCCCCTCTCTCTCTGTAGTGCTGTCATGGACGTTCGAATAAACCACAAAATTAAAACGTGTGAAAAACAAGGCCCACCTGGCCTGTCTAGGATTAAGTCGCTTGGCAGATTCCAGATAAACTAGATTCTTATGGTCAGTAAGGACCACCACCTGATGTTTGGCTCCCTCCAGCCAATGTCTCCACTCTTCAAAAGCCCACTTCATGGCTAATAACTCCCGATTACCCACGTCATAATTACGTTCAGTGGGAGAAAATTTTCAGAGAGAAAAAGGCACAAGGGTTACTTTTAGAGGTCTCTGGATCTCTTTGGGACAAAACGGCACCTGCCCCAATTTCAGAGGCATCAACCTACACCTGAAATGGTAGAGAAACATCAGGCTGCCGTAGAACAGGAGCAGAAGTGAATCTCTGCTTAAGTTCCTGAAATGCAGAGACTGCCTCAGGAGGCCAATTCACCACATCAGAACCCTTCTTGGTCAAATCAGTTAATGGTTTAACATTAACAGAGAAATTACCAATAAATTTACGATAAAAATTGGCAAAACCCAAGAATCTTTGAAGAGCCTTTAAAGAAGTAGGTTGGATCCAATCACAGATAGCCTGAACTTTGACCGGGTCCATTTCAATAACAGATGGGGACAAAATGAAACCCAGAAATGAGATCCTCTGAACGCCAAAAAGACACTTTGATCCCTTCACATACAGAGCATTCTCTCTCAAAATCTGGAACACAGTCCGAACATGTTTTACATGAGAGTCCCAGTCATTGGAAAAAATCAAGATATCATCCAAATAAACAATCAGAAATTTATCCACAAAATCCCTGAAAATGTCATTCATGAAGGACTGGAAGACAGAAGGAGCATTAGTGAGCCCAAAGGGCATCACAAGGTACTCAAAATGCCCTTCAGGGGTATTAAATGCCGTCTTCCATTCATCCCCGTGCTTAATGCGAATAAGGTTATATGCCCCCCTGAGGTCAAGCTTGGTAAACCAAGTAGCGTTTTTCACCCTGGAAAACAGATCAGAGATCAAGAGTAACGGATATTGATATTTCACAGTAATATTGTTCAAGAGACGATAATCAATACACGGCCTTAATGAACCATCCTTTTTGGCCACAAAGAAAAAACCGGCACCTAAGGGTGAAGAGGATGGTCTGATATGACCCTTCTCCAATGATTCCTTGATATAAGACCGCATAGCGTCATGTTCAGGTACAGACAAGTTAAAAAGGCGACCTTTAGGGAATTTACTACCAGGCACTAATTCAATAGCGCAGTCATAGCTCCTATGGGGAGGTAAGGATGCAGATTTACTTTCGCTAAACACATCAGAAAAATCAATCAAAAAGTCAGGAACATCCTGAGCCTGGGGGAGGCAGAAAAAACAGGAGTGTTGGTATTAACACATTGACAGCCCCAACTGGTAACAGACACAGATTTCCAATCCAAAACAGGATTATGAGACTGTAACCAAGGGAAACCCAGTACGATAATGTCATGCAGATTATACAGAACCAAAAATTTGCAACTCTCCTGATGATCAGGTTCTACCCTCATTATCACCTGAGTAGAGAACTGAGGTTTATTCTCAGCCAAAGGGTAGAATCGATCCCCAGTAGGGGAATAGACTTCCGTAGGGGTATCAAGGGAAACCCACAACGTTTAGCAAAATCAAAATCCATCAGGTTAATAGCTGCTCCAGAATCAACAAAAGCCTGAGCAGAAAATGAGTACAGAGAGCATATCAGGGTAACAGTTAACAAAAACTTAGTCTGAACACTACCCAAGACAACTGAGCGAGCAAAACGTCTTCCCCGCTTAGGGCAGACAGAAATAGCATGAGAGGCATCACCACAGTAGAAACATAACCCATTGCGCTTTCGAAATTCATGACGCTGTGCCCCAGAAACCACTCTATCACACTGCATGGATTCAGAAGCAGGTTCACAAGGCAACATTATTCCACGCATACCTTTCCGCTCACGCAAACGTCTGTCAATTTGAATCGCTAATGACATAGAATCATTGAGACCAGAGGGAACAGGGAATCCCACCATAACATCTTTTACATTATCTGACAGTCCCTTCCGAAAAAGAGCTGCCAAAGCGTCGTCATTCCATTTGGTCAGGACTGCCCACCTACGGAATCTCTGACAGTATAACTCAGCATCCTAAAGCCCCTGACTTAATGCCAACAAAGTTTTTTCAGCTTGATCAGTGACATTAGGCTCATCGTACAATAACCCCAAAGCCTGAAAAAACGCATCAACATCACTCAAAACAGGATCCCCAGGTGTCAGGGAAAAAGCCCAATCCTGAGGGTCGCCGCGCAGGAGAGAGATGACAATTTGAACCTGCTGCGCTGCGTTCCCTGAGGACTTAGATTTTAAGGCAAAAAACAATTTACAGTTATTTTTGAAATTCAGAAACTTAGCTCGATTCCCTAAAAACAAATCTGGCATGGGAATCCTAGGTTCCACAACAGGCAACCTAGCAAGATAGGTATCAATATTCCGAACTTCAGTGGCAAGCTGATCCACACGGCCAGACAACTGTGCAAACTCCATTGAGAGAAAAAAAAAAAATCCTCCTCAGCACCCAGAGATACAGAGGGGAAAAAAAAAAAAATGCAACAAACAGAAAAAAAAAAAATCTCTGACAACTCTGACAACTTTTTTCTTTCACAATATTTTTCCCTTCTGTGAGTACCATATAATTTTCAGTTTAGGCCGGTGATACTGTTATGATTTGGTAGTTGAGGAGAGCAGGCAAAAAAGGAAATACACCAGAGCAGTTGGAAACTATGAGATTGCAGTACCCTGACTAACCACCACAACTAGAGGCAGCCGTGGAGCGTTCCTACGTTGGTCCTAGACGCCTCGTCACAGCCTGAGAAACTAACTACACCTAAAGATAGAAAGAGGAAAGCTATCTGCCCCGGAGCAGAACCCCAAAGATAATAGAAAGCCCCCAAACATGTAATGGCGGTTAGACAAGAAGAAATACTGACACAGACAGAAAATAGTATGAGCAAACGTTGGGGCCCAAACTTACTAAATAGAAAAGGATAGGAAGGGCACTTACTGCAATCCCAAAAAACCCTGAAAAGCACCAACTCTACTAATTTCAAAAACACCTGAGATCACACGACCTCTACCACCTAAATTAGTTCTCTGGTGTAACCAAAAACAAAACAGCAGCCACTGAAAAAACTGGAAAAAGCAAATGTACAAACATCAGTGGCTGAACTGAACTGAGAGGCAAAAGCCCCCAGAGAGGACCCTGAAGGCCCCCACAGAAGTGCAGGACAAAATGCAAAAATCAAGCACAAAAACAAAAAGAAGAAAATGTCTTATCTGTTAGCAGGAGATTCAGACACGACACAGCAGGCTACCAAGGAAACAGGAATCAAGGATTGAGACCAGAACAATTGATCACCGGCAACCCTGATGGGAAGGTGACTCCCTTATATAAGACCAGTCAGTAACATCTGATTCCCAATCCTCACACTCTTCACTGGACAGTCCAGTACCGTTTGTAACCACTAGAGGGAGCTTCTGCTCAGAACTCATTTCCAGCCTATTCACAACATCAATCCCTACGATGTAACGGGGAACCTGATCCTGCGATCAGACCCGCTAAAGTCCTCAGCTAGTCTGAACGAAGACCTATAGATGCGAGGAAGGGATCCCTACAAGCACTAGGGACTGGGAGAAAAGATGGACACCTCCTAACAGAAGTTGTAGCAGTAAAAAGAAAAACAAAACAACATAGAACTGTCATGTGTGCATCGCCACGAAGATCGTCGCGGTTGCACATTCTGACTTCTCACAGCTGAGTTGCTGTTTCTTTGTGTTTGGCAGTTAGGGAGTTAATTCTGTCTGTGCTCAGTTCTGGGACTGGGTGCAGTTTCTTCCGGCTGCAATTAATTATTTGTTGATTGGTTTCCTTTAAATCTCTGGTTGTCTGTGTTGGGAGTTGCCAGTGAAATTCTTCATGCAGACCACAGATAGGATTGTATCTGTATAGACTCAAGTTAAAGAGCTCCTTAGTTGTTTTAAGCTCACCTTGCTTAGAGTTTAATATCCCAGATCATTTATGTTCCTTCTGTGTTTGAGTGTGTATGCAAGTCTGTGTTTTCTCCAGTCTGTCATATATGTCTAATCTGTGTATTTAGCAGAGATCAGCCCATATCCCTTTGGTGGTAATCAGAATCCTTCTTAGGACTGATTACAGGGTTCAGGGACTGATAGGAGACAGGGTTAGGCTGGAGACTTGGACCTCTGAACCATTATCAGTACCTCCAAGGTGAGGGATTAGTTAGGACCCCAGTTTAGGGTCAGGTTAGACCCCCGGTCCTCCTCTTTCCTGTGACAGTGTATCAAGTCCTCAAGATTAACCCTGAGTTCAACGGATATCGTGTCAGGTAAATCTATTCTATATTTACATGCTGATGTTGCTAATCTATATGTTGTATAGAGTGTTGTTCTTTTAAGAATAGTTTACTGACATCGTACACATATCATAAGACCGCGTGACATTTTCACTGGCCCATAAAATTATTCCCAGTTGCCATGGATCCAGTAGCCCAGCTGGCTCTGCAGTTGCAGGGATTATCCATGGAGCTGACGGACATTAAGTCCAAAGTTTTGTCTCCCTCGGAGCAAACCAGATTTGAACCTAAAGTAGCTCTCCGGACAGGTTCACTGGTGGGCGAGACAAATTTTTTACCTTCAGGGAAGCATGTAAATTGTATTTTCGGCTTCGGCCTCGATCATCAGGGAGTGAAGAGCAAAGAGTGGGAATTGTTATCTCGCTCCTACAAGGGGACCCTCAATCCTGGGCCTTCTCCCTTCCTCCGGGATCCCCGGCTCTACAGTCAGTAGATCGATTTTTTACTGCCCTGGGTTTGGTATATGATGACCCAGATCGGGTCTCTCTTGCTGAGACAAAATTACGTAAGATACAGCAGGGAGATCGTCCGGCGGAGGAATTTGCTTCTGAGTTCCGTAGATGGGCCACAGATACTCAGTGGAATGACCCAGCTCTTAGGAGCCAGTTTTGTCATGGGCTTTCTGACAAATTAAAGGACGTTTTGGCTCAGTATGATTCTCCTCCATCACTGGAGGCTGCTATGGCCCTAGCTATCCGTACTGATAGACGGCTCCGGGAGAGGTGCGAGGTAACTCCGCCCCCTGTTGTTACTCCACCTACTACTAAAGTCCCTTATGTTGAGGTTCCCCTTGTCTGTTCGGAGGAGCCTATGCAGTTGGGAGGGACATCATTTCGTAGGAGGGGATTGGCGGTACGCCGCAGGACTAGAAGGTGTTTCTTCTGCGGGAAAGAGGGACATTTTGTTGGGGGATGTCCATCCCGTGCCTTGTTGAGCAAAAAGTCGCCAGAAAACTGTTAATCCCAGGTTGTGTGGTGGACGACAACCTGGGAGTATGTATTTCGTCCGCTAGTTCTTCTCAGTTCCTTGTACCAGTGGAGGTGGTGGTTGGTACGAGAGTGGAGAGATTTTCTGTTCTTCTTGATAGTGGGTCCGGGGCTAATCTGGTTGACGCTCAGTTTGCTCAGGCTCAAGGTATGCATCTGAGTGTATTGGTCAAACCGATCCCTATATTCTCCATTGACGCCAGGCTCTCGGCCAAGGTAGCTTTGTTCATGAGGTTCATAACATTGACCTTCGGGTAGGGGCAATACATAGGGAACTATTATCTTGTTATGTGTTGGAGGGTCTACCTACTCCTATTGTGTTGGGACTTCCTTGGTTGGTTAAACATAACCCTGTGATTAATTGGCAGTCCAGAGATATAAGCCAATGGGGGGAGTTTTGCAAAAGTAACTGCATGAACACAGTCATCAGTGCGGTCGTGCCTGGTACTTTGCCTCCTTTTTTGGAGGACTTTGGGGATGTGTTCTCTGAGGAGGGGTGTCAGGAGTTGCCTCCTCATCGCGTGTATGACTGCTCTATTAATTTACTTCCTGATGCTAAGTTACCTAAAGCTAGGTTATATAACCTTTCTGGTCCTGAGAGGCAGGCTATGAAAGATTATATTTCGGAAAGTCTGGCCAAAGGGCATATTAGACCTTCATCTTCCCCAGTGGCCGCGGGGTTCTTCTTTGTGAAGAAAAAAGATGGAGGCCTACGCCCTTGCTTGGATTTCCGCGAACTTAATCGGATTACTGTTCGAGATCCGTATCCACTCCCTCTGATTCCTGATCTCTTCAATCAAATTGTTGGCGCCAAATGGTTCTCTAAATTGGATCTCAGGGGGGCGTATAATCTGATTAGGATAAAAGAGGGGGATGAGTGGAAAACGGCGTTTAACACGCCGGAGGGACATTATGAGAACCTTGTCATGCCTTTTGGTCTGACTACTGCACCAGCAGTATTCCAACATTTTGTTAATGACATTTTTCGTCATCTGGTGGGGCTGTTTGTGGTCGTATATTTGGATGACATTTTAATTTACTCACCAGATCTTGTGTCTCACCAGGAGCATGTGAGACAGGTGTTGCAGATCTTGCGAGACAATAAACTATACGCCAAACTGGAAAAGTGTGTATTCGCCGTACAGGAACTTCAGTTTTTGGGTTTCTTGGTGTCAGCCTCCGGTTTCCGTATGGACCCTGAAAAGGTGAGAGCAGTGCTTGAATGGGATCAGCCAGAGGATCTTAAGGCTCTGCAGCGTTTTCTGGGGTTTGCTAACTACTACCGGAAATGTATTTGTAATTTCTCATCTGTTGTCAAACCTCTCACTGACATGACAAGAAAAGGGACGGATTTTTCTAAATGGTCGGACAAAGCTTGCCAAGCTTTTTCCTCTTTGAAAAAATGTTTTGCTTCGGCACCCGTTCTCATCCAACCAGATGCATCACAGCCGTTCGTTGTGGAGGTGGACGCGTCTGACATAGGGGTGGGTGCAATATTGTCCCAGGGTCCGTCCCCTGGTAAATGGCATCCGTGCGCTTTCTTTTCTAAAAAATTGTCGTCCGCCGAAAGGAATTATGATATCGGCAATAGGGAACTTTTGGCCATTAAGTTGGCTTTTGAAGAATGGCGTCACTTTTTGGAGGGGGCAGTCCACCCGGTCACCGTCATTACTGATCACAAGAACCTGCTGTATTTGGAATCTGCTAAGCGTCTGAATTCCAGACAAGCTCGATGGTCGTTGTTTTTTACCAGGTTTAATTTTGTTGTCACTTATCGCCCTGGATCTAAGAATGTTAAGGCGGATGCCTTGTCTCGCAGTTTCCCAGGGGCCGGGAAAATGGATGACCCGATTCCTATCCTTCAGGAGGGGGTGGTAGTGTCGGCTGTATGTTCTGAGCTTGAGGAGGAGGTGTTAGAGGCTCAGGGGGACGCCCCTGCAGGACCTCCAGGGAGACTGTTTGTCCCAAATCAGTTCAGACAAAAGGTTATTGAGGCACATCATAATTCTGCTTTAGCAGGACATCCAGGGAGTAAGGCTACTTTAGATCTCCTTTCTCGCCGGTTTTGGTGGCCTAACGTTAATAAAGATGTTTTAACTTTTGTCGCGTCCTGTGGGGTTTATGCTCGCTCTAAGACCCCTCATACCCGTCCGTCTGGGACCCTCTTACCCTTGAAACTTCCGGAGCGTCCATGGACTCATTTGTCTATGGACTTCATCACGGACCTTCCTCAGTCGTCAGGGAAGACTGTCATACTGGTGGTTGTTGACAGGTTCAGTAAGATGGCACATTTCATTGCTCTTCCTGCCCTCCCTAATGCTAAAACTCTGGCGCAGGTGTTCATTGGGGAGATTGTGAGACTTCATGGGTTGCCTTCTGATGTGGTGTCAGATAGGGGGTCTCAGTTTGTGTCCAAGTTTTGGAGGGCATTTTGTTTACGTCGGGGGATGCAATTGTCATTTTCCTCGGCTTTTCATCCGCAGACCAATGGTCAGACAGAGCGTCTGAATCAAAGCCTAGAGACTTATCTTCGGTGTTTTGTCTCAGAGAACCAGGAGGACTGGTCTTCTTTCTTGCCTCTGGCAGAGTTCGCTCTTAACAACAGGCGGAGCGAGTCCACTGGTAAGTCCCCGTTTTTTGGGGCATATGGTTTTCATCCCCAGTTTTGTACATTCAATGGGGGGGGCCCTTCTGGGGTTCCTGAGGAGGAGCGTTTCTCGTCGTCACTTGCTTCAGTGTGGAGAGGTGTATTGAATAATCTGAGTGCTATGGGGAACCGTTATAAACGTATGGCTGATAGGAGGAGAGTTTCTGGTCCAGATCTTAATGTGAACGATCTGGTATGGTTGTCTACAAGGAATATAAAACTTAAAGTTCCCTCCTGGAAGCTGGGCCCCAGATTCATCGGGCCGTACAGGATCAGTTCCATAATTAATCCTGTGGCATTTCGTCTGGACCTCCCTCCTACGTTTAAAATTCATAATGTGTTCCACAAGTCATTACTTAAGAGGTACGTGGCACCAGTCATACCATCACCTCTACCTCCTCCTCCAGTGGTGGTCAATGGTAACTTGGAGTTTCAAGTGTCAAAGATCATTGACTCACGTCTGAATCGCCGGTCCCTTCAGTACCTGGTGCATTGGAAGGGGTATGGTCCAGAGGAGAGGACGTGGGTTCCTGCGTCTGACATTAACGCAGATCGTTTGGTGCGGACCTTCCACAGAACTCACCCGGGCAAACCTGGCCCTGAGGGTCCGGAGGCCCCTCGTAGAAGGGGGGGTACTGTCATGTGTGCATCGCCACGAAGATCGTCGCGGTTGCACATTCTGACTTCTCACAGCTGAGTTGCTGTTTCTTTGTGTTTGGCAGTTAGGGAGTTAATTCTGTCTGTGCTCAGTTCTGGGACTGGGTGCAGTTTCTTCCGGCTGCAATTAATTATTTGTTGATTGGTTTCCTTTAAATCTCTGGTTGTCTGTGTTGGGAGTTGCCAGTGAAATTCTTCATGCAGACCACAGATAGGATTGTATCTGTATAGACTCAAGTTAAAGAGCTCCTTAGTTGTTTTAAGCTCACCTTGCTTAGAGTTTAATATCCCAGTGTCACGCTGTATAGCAGATATATATATGTGATGACAATAATCTATATCAAAAGGGCAACATACTATATAACATGCGCATAGCTATATGATAACATAGATTTACCTGACAGAAAGTCCAGTGGGTCAAAACGGAATCCGTTATACGCTGTCTCCGGCTAGAGGGTGACCGGGGTCTAAGCTGACCCTAACTGGGGTCCTAACTAATCCCTCAACCTGGAGGTACTGTTAAAGGTACAGAGGTCCAGGCCACCAGCGTAAACCCTGTCTCCTATCAATCCCTGCCAACTGTATTCTAGTCCTAAGAAGGACCCTGAATACCACCAAAGGGAATGACCGGGTAACGGTTAATGAACAGAAAGACATACAAGAAAGACAAGAAATAAAGTAAATAAAGTCTTACATACAACACTCACACACAGTAGGAACACCTAAGGTCTCAGAGATAAACTATAAGCTATAAGAGTAAAAACAACTAAGGAGCTCTTAGCTTAAGTATTCTCAGAACCGCTCCAGTCTGCTAAACTATATGAATGCTTTCACCGGCATCAAACACCCAGACTGGCAGGAATATAAAGGAAACTAATTAGAACATAATCCAAAGCAGCCGGGCGAGGCTGGACCTAGTCTTAGCAAAGAGCTAGATAAAATTAACTCTCTCATTACCAAACACAAAGAAACAGCAGCTCAGCTGTGAGAAGTCAGAATGTGCAATCGCGACGATCTTCGTGGCGATGCACCCATGACAGTACCCCCCCTTCTACGAGGGGCCTCCGGACCCTCATGACCAGGTCTGTCCGGGTAAATTGTGTGAAAGGTCCGAACCAATCGATCTGCGTTATCATCAGACGCAGGGACCCACGTCCTCTCCTCAGGACCATAACCCCTCCAATGAACTTCCACGTTATCATTGACTACCACTGAAGGAGGAGGTAGAGGTGACGGTATGACTGGTGCCACATACTTTTTAAGTAATGACTTGTGAAACACATTATGAATTTTAAACGTAGGAGGGAGGTCCAGACGAAATGCCACAGGATTAATTATGGAACTGATCCTGTATGGCCCGATGAATCTGGGACCCAACCTCCAGGAGGGAACTTTAAGTTTTATATTCCTGGTAGACAACCACACCAGATCGTTCACCTTCAGATCTAGACCAGAAACTCTCCTCCTATCAGCCATCCGTTTGTAAGGGTTCTCCGTAACCTTCAGTCTTAAGCGATCTGGAACTATCAGTCTCCCTGGAAGTCCCACAGGGGCGTCCCCCTGAGCCCCAATACCTCCCCCTCAAGCTCAGAGCATACAGCTGACACTACAACTCCCTCCTGAGGAATAGGAACCGGATCATCCGTCTTCCCGGCCCCTGGGAAAGTACGAGATAAGGCATCAGGAAGCAACTTTATTGAGCAGTCATATGTGCGATGAGGAGGTAACTCTTTACACCCCTCCTCTGAGAACTTCTCCCAAAAGTCCTCCAGAAAAGGAGGCAAAGTCCTAGGCACAACCGCACCGATGACCGTGCTCATACAGTTATTCTTGCAAAATTCACCCCACTGGCTTATCTTTCTGGATTGCCAATCAATCACTGGGTTATGTTTAGCCAACCAAGGAAGTCCCAACACAATAGGAGCAGGCAGACCCTCCAACACATAACAAGACAATTGCTCTTTATGTATTGCCCCTACTCGAAGATCTATGTTATGAACAGCTTGTACCAAGCTACCTTGACCAAGAGGTCTAGAATCAATAGAGAGTATAGGGACCGGTTTGGCCAATACACTCAGTTGCATACCATGCACCTGGGCAAACCGAGCGTCCACCAGATTAGCCCCGGACCCACTATCAAGAAAAACAGAAATCCTCTCAGTTCTAGTACCAATCACCACCTCCGCAGGCACGAGAAACTGAGAGGGATTTGGGGACGAAATACACACTCCCAGGTTAACTCCTTGGTTCAAAGAGGTCCGGGATGGACACCCCCCAACAAAATGTCCCTCTCTCCCGCAAAAGAAACACCTTCTAGTCTTGCGGCTCACCGCTGATTCCCTCCTACAAAATGATGTCCCTCCCAACTGCATGGGTTCCTCAGAACAGACCAGGGGAACCTCAGTATAAGGGACTTTAGTAGTAGGTGGAGTCATCACGGGGGGCGGAGTTACCTCGCGTCTTCCCCGAAGACGTCTATCAATGCGAATAGCGAGGGCAATAGCAGCCTCCAGTGATGGAGGAGAATCATACTGAGCCAACACATCTTTTAATTTGTCAGACAACCCTTGACAAAACTGGCTCCTAAGAGCTGGGTCATTCCACTGAGTATCTGTTGCCCATCTACGGAACTCAGAAGAATATTCCTCCGCTGGACGATTTCCTTGCCGTATTTTACGTAACCTTGTTTCAGCAAGGGAGACTCGATCCGGATCATCATATACCAGACCCAGGGCAGCAAAAAATCGATCCACTGACTGGAGATCTGGGGAGTCTGGAGGAATAGAGAACGCCCAAGATTGAGGGTCCCCTTGTAAGAGCGAGATAACAATTCCCACCCTCTGCTCTTCACTCCCAGATGACCGAGGCCGCAGCCGAAAGTACAATTTACATGCCTCCCGGAAAGTAAAAAATTTGTCCCGCCCACCAGTGAACCTGTCCGGGAGAGCAACCTTAGGTTCAGATCTGGTTTGCTCCGGGGGGGACAAAACCTTGGACTTAATGTCTGCAAATTCCATGGACAACCCCTGCAACTGCCGGGCCAGCTGGGCAACTGGATCCATGACAGCTGGGGAGAATCTTTAGTATTGGCCGGTGAAAATGTCACGCTGTATAGCAGATATATATATGTGATGACAATAATCTATATCAAAAGGGCAACATACTATATAACATGCGCATAGCTATATGATAACATAGATTTACCTGACAGAAAGTCCAGTGGGTCAAAACGGAATCCGTTATACGCTGTCTCCGGCTAGAGGGTGACCGGGTCTAAGCTGACCCTAACTGGGGTCCTAACTAATCCCTCAACCTGGAGGTACTGTTAAAGGTACAGAGGTCCAGGCCACCAGCGTAAACCCTGTCTCCTATCAATCCCTGCCAACTGTATTCTAGTCCTAAGAAGGACCCTGAATACCACCAAAGGGAATGACCGGGTAACGGTTAATGAACAGAAAGACATACAAGAAAGACAAGAAATAAAGTAAATAAAGTCTTACATACAACACTCACACACAGTAGGAACACCTAAGGTCTCAGAGATAAACTATAAGCTATAAGAGTAAAAACAACTAAGGAGCTCTTAGCTTAAGTATTCTCAGAACCGCTCCAGTCTGCTAAACTATATGAATGCTTTCACCGGCATCAAACACCCAGACTGGCAGGAATATAAAGGAAACTAATTAGAACATAATCCAAAGCAGCCGGGCGAGGCTGGACCTAGTCTTAGCAAAGAGCTAGATAAAATTAACTCTCTCATTACCAAACACAAAGAAACAGCAGCTCAGCTGTGAGAAGTCAGAATGTGCAATCGCGACGATCTTCGTGGCGATGCACCCATGACACCCAGATCATTTATGTTCCTTCTGTGTTTGAGTGTGTATGCAAGTCTGTGTTTTCTCCAGTCTGTCTTATATGTCTAATCTGTGTATTTAGCAGAGATCAGCCCATATCCCTTTGGTGGTAATCAGAATCCTTCTTAGGACTGATTACAGGGTTCAGGGACTGATAGGAGACAGGGTTAGGCTGGAGACTTGGACCTCTGAACCATTATCAGTACCTCCAAGGTGAGGGATTAGTTAGGACCCCAGTTTAGGGTCAGGTTAGACCCCCGGTCCTCCTCTTTCCTGTGACAGTGTATCAAGTCCTCAAGATTAACCCTGAGTTCAACGGATATCGTGTCAGGTAAATCTATTCTATATTTACATGCTGATGTTGCTAATCTATATGTTGTATAGAGTGTTGTTCTTTTAAGAATAGTTTACTGACATCGTACACATATCATAAGACCGCGTGACAAGAACACAGAGGTCTGAAGACCAAACAAAACTATTTGAGTAAGGTAACAAAGCACCCGGCTAGCTTAAGAGTAAAAGTTACAATGAAGTTCAGCAAAGCCAGAAGGGCGGAGCAGGATTAAGTAGGCAAAAAAGGTCATGTGACCAGAAAGATAGAAAAAACCTAACAGGAGAGTTCTAACAGTAACCATATACACCCTTTGCTGCAAGGTGCAGCTTTCTTTGTTCGCATTATGTATAAAAAGTCCATGTTACTGTTGCTCGGGGCCATTCCACCTCCATTATGCCACTGAGCCACACCATGGCCAGGCTGGGGGCCTTTTCATCGCCAGACTTCTCAGCGAATCTCTGCCCATCTAAATCCCTGCTTTGTGCCTGCATGCTTCAACTCACTGACTCTCTGTACCTGTTCTGCCACGTATCTCTCAATAAACTTCAACCTCAGCTTGATAAGAAGATTGTCTACATCTTTTTCCTGGCTCTACCAGTTCTCAGTAAGGACTTTTTCTTAGAAGTGGCGAGCTGTTATGTTTCGGTAGCTGAGGAGTGCAGGTAAAAAAGGCAATACACCAGAGCAGTTGGAATCTATGAGATTGCAGTACCCTGACTAACCACCACAACTAGAGGCAGCCGTGGAGCGTTCCTACGTTGGTCCTAGACACCTCATCACAGCCTGAGAAACTAACTACACCTAAAGATAGAAATAGGAAAGCTATCTGCCCCGGAGCAGAACCCCAAAGACAATAGAAAGCCCCCAAACATGTAATGGCGGTTAGACAAGAGGAAATACTGACACAGAAAGAAAATAGTATGAGCAAACGCTGGGGCCCAAACTAACTAAATAGAAAAGGATAGGAAGGGTACTTACTGCAATCCCAGAAAACCCTGAAAGGCACCAACTCTACTAATTTCAAAAACACCTGAGATCACACGACCTCTACCACCTAAATTAGCTCTCTGGTGTAACAAAATCAAAACAGCAGCCACTGAAAAAACTGGAAAAAGCAAATGTACAAACATCAGTGGCTGAACCAAACTGAGAGGGCAAAAGCCCCCGGAGGGGACCCTGAAGGCCCCCACAGAAGTGCAGGACAAAATGCAAAAATCAAGCACAAAAACAAAAAGAAGAAAATGTCTTATCTGTTAGCAGGAGATGCAGACACGACACAGCAGGCTACAAGGGAAACAGGAATCAAGGATAGAGACCAGAACAATTGATCACCGGCAACCCTGATGGGAAGGCGACTCCCTTATATAAGACCAGTCAGTAACACCTGATTCCCAATCCTCACAATCTTCACTGGACAGTCCAGTACCGCTAGTAACCACCAGAGGGAGCCTCTGCTCAGAACTCATCTCAAGCCCATTCACAACAGTACCCCCCCCTTGAGGAGGGGTCACCGAACTCTCATTTGAGCAACCAGGTCGGTCAGGATGAGTTCTATGATACGCACGGATGAGTCTCCTAGCATGGATGTCCGAAGCAAACACCCAAGAATTGTCTTCCTGACCATAACCTCTCCACTTAACCAAATATTGGAGTTTCCGTCTAGAAAAATGAGAATTCAATATTTTCTCAACCACAAACTCCAGATTGCCCTCAACCAGAACAGGGTCAGGAGGCACAGCAGTAGGAACCACTGGCTTAACAAACCTCTTCAACAAGGACTTGTGGAACACGTTATGGATCTTAAATGTCCCTGGAAGAAGCAAACGAAAAGAAACAGGGTTAAGAATCTCCATGATCTTATAAGGTCCAATGAACCTAGGCTTAAATTTAGGAATTTTTTTTCTCATAGGAATATTTTTTGAGGACAACCAGACCAAGTCCCGCACTTTAAACCGAGGACCATCAGTCCTATGCCGGTTAGCAAACCGCTGGGCCCTCTCCTGAGAGAGGGACAACCTCTCCACTACCTGGTCCCAAATCTGTTGCATACGCTCCACAACAGAGTCAACACCTGGACAGACAGAAGCCTCCGTCTGTCCTGAAGAAAATCGAGGGTGAAATCCAGAATTACAGAAAAATGGAGACATCAAAGTGGCAGAGCTAGCCCTATTATTAAGAGCAAACTCAGCCAAAGGCAAAAAAGAGACCCAGTCATCCTGATCAGCAGACACAAAGCATCTTAGATAAGTCTCCAATGTCTGGTTTGTTCTCTCAGTTTGACCATTGGTCTGAGGATGAAACGCCGAGGAGAAAGACAATTGAACACCAAGTTTAGAACAAAAGGTCCTCCAAAATCTGGAAACAAACTGGACTCCTCTGTCAGACACAATGTTCTCAGGAATGCCGTGTAAACGAACCACGTGCTGAAGGAACAAAGGTACCAATTCAGAGGAGGAAGGCAACTTAGGTAATGGCACAAGATGTATCATCTTGGAAAACCTATCACAAATCACCCAGATGACGGTCATTCTCTGAGAAACAGGGAGGTCGGAAATGAAATCCATAGAGATATGGGTCCATGGTCTCTTGGGCACAGGCAATGGCATCAACAAACCACTAGAGCGAGAGCAAGGCTTGGAGCGAGAGCAAGTCCCGCAGGACTGCACAAATTCCCTGACATCACGAGACAAGGTAGGCCACCAAAAGGACCGACTAACCAAGTCTCTGGTACCAAAAATTCCGGGATGACCGGCCAACGCGGAACAATGAATCTCAGACATCACACTCTTTTTCCACTGGTCCGGGACAAACAATTTCCCAACAGGGCAGCGCTCGGGCCTATCCTCCTGACACCCCTCCAGAGCCAGTCTCAAATTGGGCGAGATGGCGGAAAGAACTACACCCTCTTTCAAAATAACAGAAGGATCAGATAACTCAGGAGAGTCCGCAAGGAAACTCCTCGAGAGGGCATCCGCCTTAACATTCTTAGTGCCAGGAAGAAAGGAAACCACAAAATTAAAACGTGTGAAAAACAAGGCCCACCTGGCCTGTCTAGGATTAAGTCGCTTGGCAGATTCCAGATAAACCAGATTCTTATGGTCCGTAAGGACTACCACCTGATGTTTGGCTCCCTCCAGCCAATGTCTCCACTCTTCAAAAGCCCACTTCATGGCCAATAACTCCCGATTACCCACGTCATAATTACGTTCAGTAGGAGAAAATTTTCGAGAGAAAAAGGCACAAGGGTTACTTTTAGAGGTCTCTGGATCTCTTTGGGACAAAACGGCACCTGCCCCAATTTCAGAGGCATCAACCTCCACCTGAAATGGCAGAGAAACATCAGGCTGCCGTAGAACAGGAGCAGAAGTGAATCTCTGCTTAAGTTCCTGAAATGCAGAGACTGCCTCAGGAGGCCAATTCACCACATCAGAACCCTTTTTGGTCAAATCAGTTAATGGTTTAACAATAACCGAGAAATTACCAATAAATTTACGATAAAAATTGGCAAAACCCAAGAATCTCTGAAGAGCCTTTAATGAAGTAGGTTGGACCCAATCACAGATGGCCTGAACCTTGACCGGGTCCATTTCAATAACAGATGGGGACAAAATGAATCCCAGAAATGAGATCCTCTGTACGCCAAAAAGACACTTTGATCCCTTCACATACTGAGCATTCTCTCTCAAAATCTGGAACACAGTTCGAACATGTTTCACATGAGAGTCCCAGTCATTGGAAAAAATCAAGATATCATCCAAATAAACAATCAGAAATTTATCCACAAAATCCCTGAAAATGTCATTCATGAAGGACTGGAAAACAGAAGGAGCATTAGTGAGCCCAAAGGGCATCACAAGGTACTCAAAATGCCCCTCAGGGGTATTAAATGCCGTCTTCCATTCATCCCCGTGCTTAATGCGAATAAGGTTATATGCCCCCCTGAGGTCAAGCTTGGTAAACCAAGTAGCGTTTTTCACCCTGGAAGACAGGTCAGAAATCAAGGGTAACGGATATTGATATTTCACAGTAATATTGTTCAAAAGACGATAATCAATACACGGCCTTAATGAACCATCCTTTTTGGCCACAAAGAAAAAACCGGCACCTAAGGGTGAAGAGGATGGTCTGATATGACCCTTCTCCAATGACTCCTTGATATAAGACCGCATAGCGTCATGTTCAGGTACAGACAAGTTAAAAAGGCGACCTTTAGGGAATTTACTACCAGGCACTAATTCAATAGCGCAGTCATAGCTCCTATGGGGAGGCAAGGAGGCAGATTTACTTTCGCTAAACACATCAGAAAAATCAATCAAAAAGTCAGGAACATCCTGAGCCTGGGGGGAGGCAGAAAAAACAGGAGTGTTGGTATTAACACATTGGCAGCCCCAACTGGTTACAGACACAGATTTCCAATCCAAAACAGGATTATGAGACTGTAACCAAGGGAAACCCAGTACGATAATGTCATGCAGATTATACAGAACCAAAAATTTGCAGCTCTCCTGATGATCAGGTTCAACCCTCATTATCACCTGAGTAGAGAACTGAGGTTTATTCTCAGCCAAAGGGGTAGAATCGATCCCCAGTAGGGGAATAGACTTCCGTAGGGGTATCAAGGGAAACCCACATCGTTTAGAAAAATCAAAATCCATCAGGTTAATAGCTGCTCCCGAATCAACGAAAGCCTGAGCAGAAAATGAGGACAGAGAGCATATCAGGGTAACAGTTAATAAAAACTTAGTCTGAACACTACCCAAGAAAACTGATCGTGCAAAACGTCTTTCCCGCTTAGGGCAGACTGAAATAGCATGAGAGACATCACCACAGTAGAAACATAACCCATTGCGCTTTCGAAACTCATGACGCTGTGCCCCAGAAACCACTCTATCACACTGCATGGATTCAGAAGCAGGTTCACCAGGCAACACTATTCCACGCATACCTCTCCGCTCACGCAAACGTCGGTCAATTTGAATCGCTAATGACATAGAATCATTGAGACCAGAGGGGACAGGGAATCCCACCATAACATCCTTTAATTTATCTGACAGACCCTTCCGAAAAAGGGCTGCCAAAGCGTCGTCATTCCATTTGGTCAGGACTGCCCACCTACGGAATCTCTGACAGTATAACTCAGCGTCATCAAGCCCCTGATTTAATGCCAACAAGGCTTTTTCAGCTTGATCAGTAACATTAGGCTCATCGTACAATAACCCCAAAGCCTGAAAAAATGCATCAACATCACTCAAAACAGGATCCCCAGGTGTCAGGGAAAAAGCCCAATCCTGAGGATCTCCGCGCAGGAGAGAGATGACAATTTGAACCTGCTGCGCTGCGTTCACTGAGGACTTAGATTTTAAGGCAAAAAACAATTTACAGTTATTTTTGAAATTCAAAAACTTGGCTCGATCCCCTAAAAACAGATCTGGCATGGGAATCCTAGGTTCCACAACAGGCAACCCAGCAAGATAGGCAGCAATACTCCGAACCTCAGTGGCAAGCTGATCCACACGGCCGGACAACTGTGCAAACTCCATTGAGAGAAAAAATCCTCCCCAGCACCCAGAGATACAGAGGGAAAAAAAAAAAATGCAACAAACAGAAAAATATCTCTGACAACCTTTTTTCTTTCACAATATTTTTCCCTTCTGTGAGTACCATACAATTTTCAATTTTTAGGCCGGTGATACTGTTATGTTTCGGTAGCTGAGGAGTGCAGGTAAAAAAGGCAATACACCAGAGCAGTTGGAATCTATGAGATTGCAGTACCCTGACTAACCACCACAACTAGAGGCAGCCGTGGAGCATTCCTTCGTTGGTCCTAGACGCCTCGTCACAGCCTGAGAAACTAACTACACCTAAAGGTAGAAAGAGGAAAGCTATCTGCCCCGGAGCAGATCCCCAAAGAGCATAGAAAGCCCCCAAACATGTAATGGCGGTTAGACAAGAAGAAATACTGACACAGACAGAAAATAGTATGAGCAAACGTTGGGGCCCAAACTACCTAAATAGAAAAGGATAGGAAGGGCACTTACTGCAATCCCAAAAAACCCTGAAAAGCACCAACTCTACTAATTTCAAAAACACCTGAGATCACACGACCTCTACCACCTAAATTAGCTCTCTGGTGTAACAAAATCAAAACAGCAGCCACTGAAAAAACTGGAAAAAGCAAATGTACAAACATCAGTGGCTGAACCAAACTGATAGGGCAAAAGCCCCGGAGGGGACCCTGAAGGCCCCCACAGAAGTGCAGGACAAAATGCAAAAATCAAGCACAAAAACAAAAAGAAGAAAATGTCTTATCTGTTAGCAGGAGATGCAGACACGACACAGCAGGCTACAAGGGAAACAGGAATCAAGGATAGAGACCAGAACAATTGATCACCGGCAACCCTGATGGGAAGGCGACTCCCTTATATAAGACCAGTCAGTAACACCTGATTCCCAATCCTCACAATCTTCACTGGACAGTCCAGTACCGCTAGTAACCACCAGAGGGAGCCTCTGCTCAGAACTCATCTCAAGCCCATTCACAACAGCGAGCCAGCCAGGAGGAGCGGCTCCGGAGAGCTGCCTCCAGAAGAACCACTGGAAGAACTTGTGGATGAGGGCTTGGAGGTTGGAAAAGTGAAGAAAAAAAAATGCGCGTGGCCATGCGTTAAATCGATCAAAGGAAACCAGCCTGAAGGAGAACCTCTTGTGTATCGCTCTGAGCCCGCCTTGCCAGATTTTTTTATAAGAAAACTACAGAAGAAAAAAAAAGACTATAAAAATATATGTGCAACCAAGAAGAAGAAACCTCTAAGTAAAGTTATCTACAAGGGCGTGAGAACTTTTTGTGCTGGGTAGCAAGAGGCTTTAAAAGGGGAGGGGAGACGCCTGGCAAGCGTAACAAGGGAGGCTGGAATCATGGCTGCACCTCTTTTGATATCTTTTGGTCGACCCAGTCTGCAGCAGGTCTTCCATCCGAGAGAGGTGTGAGTATCTAACTCTGCTTAAATTGCATTTGTTGATACTAGAACAGAGAAAAAGTCATCATTGTAGGCCACTGTAAATATGGAGTGGTTACGGAAGCAGGCAGAGAAGTATGCTGGCACACCCCAGCTGGAGGGGGTTAATGTTGAAACCACGTGGTTAAATTGTATGCGTTGGTTTACCAAAGAAAACAGGGAACTAGATAGAAAGAATTCGCTAGGGAAAACTAGTAGCCGAGTAGCGGCTTTGTGTAAGGCAGTCATAACTTTTGATCAGGCTCTTGATAGCCAACCTACACGACAGTATGTACACGGGATCACCTGGGGTGGGACAGCGTATGGAGAGAGATTAGAACAGTTGAATGAAACATTAAAGCAAGCAGAGGAAACACAAAAGGAGGGGGTTGAATTGCAGCTTTTGAGAGCACTTATAGCACAGATGGAGTCTGCAGTGGGGAAGAGCGGGGCTGACGGAGATACAGTCTCAGGTTGGAAGTCAATGTTAGGAGACTGGGTGAAAGATTACACAAACACACAAGATAGATTGTCCCGACAGCTTCAGCACATGCAGACACAGTTGAGTAAAGAGTTGGCAGAAGAGGAGGACAGAGATGATTCATCCCAGGTGGAATTTAAATTTGATGCTGCTTCTACACCTAGCCAGTCCCTGGCCAAATGTCCCTGGTCCATCTTAAATTTGTTAAAAATTTGTCTATTTGGGAGGAAAGTAAGGGAGTGTTTCGTAATGTTCTTGGTTTTGAGTCATGGCTAGATACATTTCAAATTAAATCTAAGGAAGATGCTTCCCATTATTTCATGCCTTTTGTGCCTCCTGAGTTCATGTCCCATCTTAAAGCCCAGCAAGCGAAAGGAATGCAGTATGATCTGACAGGACCGCAGGGAAGAATGAAGTTTGTGATTTCACAGAAGTTAGGTGGAGAGAAAGCCCTCTCAGGCATTGATAGATTCCTTTAAAATTAACAAGGGGAGTGATCTCATAATAGAGGCAGATAAATGGGTTGCAACCTGGTGTGTTGTGTTTGATAAGACCTTAGATACTATGGACCAGGGAGATAAATTTGCTATGATGGAACAATTTGTGAAAAAGGTGCCCCTGGAAGGAGTTTTTAAATCAGGAGTTTTGCAAAATCTGAATCTATTGAAGATGTTGTGGAGGCTTTGTTGGCCAATGTTAGGACAATGCAGTCCGAGGTGAAGGGTAATGAGTCAATGTTTTTGCATACCATTCACCTCGGGGTGTATCTGCTGATTGATGGAGTGCTCCCCCTGTTCCCCTTGCCCTCCTTGCCCCCCTTTCCCCGGGCAGGGATGGAAGACCTTATGTCAGAGGGAGAATAGAGGGGCTGCCGTGGGAAGACATCCTCATCGATACAGGAGCCTCAGTTTCAGCAACAGGACACAAATTGCAGTCACCCCCTGGACTGCCTGAGACTACCACTTTGGTAGGATTTGAGGACTCCTGTATTCAAGCAGTAAAAAGTCGTCCAGTGAACCTGAGATTTCAGGACTCAGGGGGATCGAAGCAAAGGGGTCTTCGATGCGCTTTTTGGGTAAACCCACAGTTACGGTCCACTATTTTGGGTACTGATGTTTTGGGCGCAATGGGAATCGTTGTTGATTTATGTAACAAAGTCTTGTGGTGGAATAAAGAAGCAGGTATCTGTTCTGTAATTGTACTGTGGAGGAGGATGAGGAGAGTCACAAGTTACCCATTGCTAGTTTCGGATTATGTACTGATGAAAATGTTGAAAATGCTGACAATGATGTTTTGAAAAATGAATTGAAGCAAAGGTTCCCTGAATTGTGGATCTCAAAGAAAACTGATTGTGGGTTAATGCAAACTCAGGTTAAAATTTATGGTGAAAAACTGCCACCTTTCCAGCGTCAGTACCGTATTCCTTAGGACGCAATCCCTTACATAAGGGTTGCAGTCAGTGAATTGGAAAAGCAAGGTGTTGTTGTGAAAGGTAATTCTCCATGTAACAGTCCTATTCTACCTGTAAAAAAGGAAGATGGCGGTTTTCGAATGGTGGTAGACCTGAGACTTGTAAATAAGTGTACTTACCCTCAGCAGCTCATCTTGTTGCATCTGTCCCTGAAGTTATGTCACAGCTGAGGAGTGATTGTAAAGTGTTTTCATGTTTGGACATTGCAAATGGCTTTTTCTCAGTACCCCTAACACCTGAATCTGCCCTCCGCTTTGCATTCACTTTTGAGAATGTGCAATACTTGTTCCCGCAGTTGCCCATGGGATTTCACAATTCTCCTGTGTATTTCCATCAGGCACTGGCTCAAGTGTTAGAACCCCTTGGCTACGGAGACAAAGTCCTAAAATATGTGGATGATTTATTGATTTAAATTGTCGATGAATGTGAACACAGAGAGACCCTTGAAAATGTTTGTCAGGTTTTACAAGATGCAGGACTCAAAATGACAAAGTACAATTGATGAAATCAGAGGTTAAATTTCTGGGTGTGTCTGTTTCAGCAGAAGGAAAGAAACCCATGCATGACAGGGTTATAGCCATTCAAGCTGTCCCCATACCAACTAATATTACTGAGCTCAGAAAATTTTGGGGTCTTATCAATTTCTCTAGAGAATTTGTTGAAGATTTTGCTTATCTGGCTATACCATTGTATGATTTACTCAGAGATGTTGATAATGATTTTGCCCCTGTCAATATAGAGGGGGCAGCCTGACAGGCTTTTGAGGGATTGAAGTGCACCCTTATGGCAGCTACTGCATTGGTTAACCCTGATCTTCCCCTAGCAAATCAAGCTGCAAAGGTGTTAAAATTGTTCATATCGATCAGTGTAGACTTCTTAATTACCTTACTGAGGTTTCTGGTAAGGACTGATACTCCACTATTTTTTTCTATTTTCTCCAGGTAAGTCGAAGATTTTCATAATCGACTCCTGGGACCATGAACCTATTGGATGATCAGGAGAAGATGTTTCACACTATACAGTGGGACTCTGATAGTGTGGGAGGGGGAGAAGATCAGGAGAATCCGGAAGCCAAAGAATGAGAAGAAAAAGACCAATAGACTTAACTATTGTGCAACTTATTTTTTTTGGGGGGACTAATATTTGAATTATTTTTTTATCATGAGTTTGTGCTATTTTTAGGGACTTTTGCCTTAACAACACACACACACACACACGTGCATAAAGTGCTGAATTACCTCAATATTCTTATTTTCAATAATTCACCCATGAATATTACAGCACTGTATGTTGTACTCTGGATAGAGTACAAGAAAGAGGGGGACTTGTAAGAGAATGGTCAGCTATAATATACTGAGCTGCCATGATGAACCAGGCAGCCATCTCGTGAAAGTTAGAAACCAACATATTTAACTTATAAGAAAGAGCTAATAAGATGTACTTTGGAAAAGTGGATGGAGGATGTAGTATGAGATCATGTCTGCTAGCAAACTTAGCAGACGTGCATAAAGGAAAATTGGAATCAATAGGGGAAGAGGGTTGACAAATATATGGTCAATATGTGTATATGTGATAATGTTGGTGGGTAGAGAACAAACTCATTAAAATGTCAAATGCATGAATTTATGGATATAGTCTGGAGGCAGTGATAAGATAGAGGACAGTAGTTATAAATAACAAATGACTTTTATAGGTTTTAATGTTGTGTCCGGAAACGTTAATGTTAGTAGTGTAACTACGGACCGATTCCTCAAACTCAATTTGACAGGTGGACACGCCCCTATCATTTTGTCAGGCTTCTTGATAGTGGATTTGATAGGACTGGGAATCAGAAGGAGCTCTATCAAAGTGTCTCTGATTCTCATTTTGATTTTATATTCCTCTATTTTATTTGAAGCACAGTTTATGTAGTTCAGACATTGCTAGAAGGATTTTAATTTTAATTCCTATTAGTAATCTGTTGCTGTGTTTTCAGTAGAATGTAACAGCACTGAAAAGGAATTTTCAGCCTATGCATCTGTGTTTTTTTCTAGCCCTGCCATAAAACAGAAGTTGTTTTCTTGAAATGGGATATAGGACACGTGTTTTCATGGTGTTTATTGGGGGCATAGTAATTAAAGTGGGTAATGTTTCTGAAGGAAATTCCCATATCTAGCAATATGCTAGACAGATTCTGATATTTGTGGTATGAGAACCTGTGTAGAAATGACACATGCAGAAGAGACCAATCATGTTAAAAAATCTTTTACTGAGTAATGTATATTGCCAGAACTAATTGTGGCGACAAAAATGGACATCTAGGTAGCAGCTGTTTTCTGGGAATGACCTGTTTCCTGAGTGATGTGAGGACATATGACAGTGATTATCGCTCCCACACAAATGATCGCTTATGTCTTTGCCGAACAGGTTCTGATATTTATGTGACGGGTCATTGTGAAAAATTAGCGGCATATGTGGGTGATAAAAACAAAATGACAAACAGCTGTAGTTAACACTAAAAAGTCTTTATTGAAAGGGTCATGCAGGATCTCAGGGGTGATACAGGGTTATGGGATTCTGTCTAGACAGATACAAGATTGTTGAACACTGCACCAGATGCGCCGAGGGTTTTTTAAAGTTGATATTCTCTCAGACATAAAATTTTACACGATTCTATCATTTCTTTGCTTATCGTCTGTGAAGTTGTGTAAAATCTCATTGAAGGGTAAGCTCCGCGCTAAAAAATGTAAAAAATATACGTAGTAATGGCCGCATACAGTACTATACGTATCCTGGATTTGTCTGTTTTGATAATAATAAGTCTCACAATTCTTGTTCAAGAATGTCACAAACTCGGTCGGCAAGATAACGCTGTCCGCACATAATCCGTAGCTATCAAAAAATATGGCATTATCATCGCAGAGTATAATTAATATCCAGTGACGGCCGGGTTGACGCGAGGGGTCTGTATTCACGACGAGTCCTGCAGGTCTCTGATTTACTCGTTGTGTCGGAAGTAAATCACACGGAAACACGCCGCCAAACAGTCGCTCAGTATAGCTATCCCCCTTCAGCAGCATCGTAAGTTGTAGACTATCCATCATTAATTAATTTAAATCATACAAGATCTCTCTTCTATTATTAATTTCCAGAATGGCTGGGTTGATTGCAAAAACAAGCATATTTATCGTATGTGGTGTCGGTAGCACAAATCGGACTTCAGCGCGCAGGTTACCTGTTTTAATGAGGGAGAAATGGCCGCCGGGTTCTTGATCAGGTGATAAATCAAACGCAAACAGGGTGAATCTGGCCATAAACTCTTCACGATCTATGGCCATAGCACAATCAGCTTTCTGCTTACCGGATATATGGGCGAGAGCCATATACTCTCTGATGGCTAAACCAGCATTAAAGCTAGGATTATAAGGCCTCGCAGGGATCTGCTGCCCATCCAGGTAGAGGGCTGCGTGGTTGACATTGTAGTGATGGAATAGCAGCGGGTTTCTGGCATAAGATCCACTAAATGCTTCATTATCTACAAAGCCCAATATAACCGTTTTTGGTATCTGGCCTAGGAATAGATTCTCGTGGTTCGTGATCCGTGTTCCAGCGGCTATACTGTACACTTTCATGCATGTCCGATCAATAGCGTACTTGGCTGTGGCTGACAAGAGGGCCTGGCTGTGGCCTATTCGGACCGCCAGAGATACCTGCACTCTCATACACTGGAGCATCATATATGGGGTCCATCATACATTGGAGCATCATATATGGAGCATTACATGGGGCCTGTCATACACTGGAGCATGATAAATGGGGCCCATTATATATGGAGCATTATATGAGGCCAATCATACACTGTAGCATCATATATGGGGCCCATTATATATGGAGCATTATATGGGACCCATAATATACTGGAACATCATATATACGTCCATTATATATGAAGCATTATATGGGGCCCATCATGCACTGAAGCATCATATATGGGGCCCATCATATACTGGAGCATCATTTGGGGCCTATTATATATGGAGCATCTTATAGGGTCCATTATATATGGAGCATTATATAGGGCCCACTATATATGGAGCATTATATGGGGCTCATTATTCTGTATGGAGCTCTATGTGGTGACCATAATATTGTATGGAGCAATATATGGAGCTCATTATTCTGCATGGAGCACTATGGGGTGCCCATAATACTGTATGGAGCAATATATGGAGCTCATTATTCTATATGGAGCACTATGTGGTGCCCATAATATGGTATGGAGGACTATACTGTTTGTTTTTTGAGCTATTTAAGAATTTACAATAGATATCACTTATGTAATGTATGTGTATCGACCCGCCACCACAATTGTGGATTACCAGGGCAATGGGGTACTCAGAGCCGAGCCCATGGAAGTCTATGGGGTTTGTCACAGGTAGCGGTGGCTCGGTCTGTGGCCCTGGCGGTCTGGCGTATGTTGGGGGAATATTTACAGGGGATAGATATATTTACAGTTCGTGACGCCACCTGTAGTTCTCTGGTAATTTGTACCAGCGCTGCTGTAGAGCTCTGAGGGGATGGTGAGGCAGCTAGATGTCAGGTCCCCTACAGGTGGGACTCTTCCCTCAGGTCGATAGTAATGGGCAGGTTGTGCAGGAATGCAATCAAATAACACAGTCTCACACATCAGCGTCTTTCCATACCTTTTTACTTGCAAGATGGTTATGCAGGTCCCAGGGAGGCTGATCCAATGGAGGATGTGTTTCAAGATAGCAGCTGGACAAGTTAGGGGCCTCCTTTACTTTCACAAAGGTGAGTCCAACCAGCATGAAGCGTAGTTCCCTCTTTAAACTCCAGCTATCTCCAAGCTGTACTGCCCGGTCAGTTTTGTGGTCGGAGCCTTCCTGTGATGAAACTAGGTTCTTCTCTGCTTGGCCTAGCTCAAAGTTCCTATTCCACCTGACCCCAGTTACGTACTGACACTCCAGGGGCTGCTTGCTGTTACCTAAGGTTCAGTAAGCCTCTGGGTTTTCTACCACCATGCGTGAAGCTATAGTGGTGCTTCGGTCTCCAGTGACCGGTGACAACGTGCAGGACTTCTCCAATCCTATAGCACTCAGAATTCCTACCACTGTGCCTTTCGCCTTGTCCACGCTTGTAGCATAAGCATTCCTCACTTCACAGGTTAATAAAAGCCAATCTCTTTCTTAACTTCCTTCTTTCAGCTTGTTGCCAGAAACTCAGTAATCTTCTAGGCAGGAGCACGTCTCTGAACCTTCACCGTCCTTGAGACAGGAGACTGAAGTATATCTGCAACTCACTTCCCTCTTACTGCACAGACTGCACTTCCTGACTCCTTCGAGTCCAGGCTAGACTGACTACTGAACACTCCCTGTGACTAGACTTTATATCTGTGGGCGTGTCTAAGTGTGTGTTGGAATGAATGTTTATAGAGCATTAAACTGCTATCTCTCCACACATCCTCCAGGGTACTGCGTGTGCCTTCACACCAGGGCTACACATTCCCCCATGGTAAATGACAGCACTCCCGGGCTGTGAAATACAAAGAGACAGAAATTTTTGTTTATGCATTTAAACATTAACTCATCCCATCCGGGAGGTAAGGATTTCTTGAACGTTGCAAACAAAACATTAAATGTAGAAAAGTACAAAATATTAAATATACATTCTCATATAATACACAGCAAGATTCTTGTGAAGGACCCGCACCAAACCTTCAACGTGGGTCCTGGGTGGGCTGCAGGACATCTGGATGCAGACCTCACTCAGTGCCACACCACACGGGTTTTATTATTCAGAGGTAGTTGTGGTGGTTTTATGTAAAACCAAGATAATGCACAAGGTGCAACTATTTACAAGATACAGTTCTGGGCTGGCACAGTCCTCAGCCTCTGAGTCCATAATAAGAAAAAGACACATTATATCAAATCACATCACAATAAAGTGCAAAAACTTTTTATCTGATTACCCAGCCGGGCATTCTACTTTTGGCAATATATATAAACTTTATATACTCATAGAAACTGTACAAACTATCTTCACTTTATAAAAACTTATGTACATCTTCTTAGTTGCGGTAAACCCTGTCTGGGTCCTACCGTTCTTCACATTCTCTTGACTTCAATGACATCTTCCACCCCGGGGGCTGGAACAATGCGATGGTCCCTAGATCCCATGACTAACAAGTCGTGTGCTGCTATTAGGGTCTGGGTCGCCACAGTTCTCGTGCGAACCTCTAGGGGCGCAACGGGTACTTTCTCCTTGCGAGACACCGATTGCGTTTCAATTTGCGTTACAGTTAGCGATATCGATCGTGTCATAGATTGCGATGGAAACTGGGTCGCAAGTTGCGATGCAGAAGGATGACTAGGTAATGTAGAGTATGTAGACGTTGCTTCCATTTGCGAGGAACCTGCAGAGGGCGATGCTGGGGCACGACCTGGTGCTGTTTGAGCTGGAGACGGGGATGCTGCGGTAGTGGTGACGTTACCTGCGTCGGGGACGGGGTCACGGACGACTGTGACATTAAGGGCATACCATCCCTTCATACCCCAGTGTCGTGTATAATTGACAATGTCTCCATTAACTAGGTCCCTCCCGGGATGGCCTTGCGGTAGGTGGGATTCTACATCACGTCTGCTGACAAAGACCCCTGGGTAGAGGCCCGGTTCTCTTATGAAGCCCCAGCCCTTCCGGAGCTGGAACTCAGTCACACACCCTTGCCGCCGCGGTTCCCTCAGAGTACCTTTTTCTCGACGGACACTCTCCTTGTCCGCGATCAGCTCTGCATGCTGCCGCTGTCGGTTCCGCTGAGCTTCCCGCTCTTCTTCCTGCTGGCGTTGTTGTTTCTCCTCACGACGCTGCCACTCACGTTCCCACTGGGCGGCGTAGGCGACGTCATCCAGGCGCGCCATCTCATCCCAGTCGACGTCTGGTAATGATGGACAGGACCCCTCCGGTGTCCCTACCGGGGATCGATCATCTGCTGCGGCCTCCTGGCCGGGCGGGCATTCCGGAACTGGCGGTACCTCCTCAACCTCCTTCGCTTCCACCGCTCCATCGGTAGGATCAGGGTCGGTCCTTTTGGGGTAGCCTCCGGTTGCTCCTTAGCCTTGGGCAGCAGAAGTCTTGGTAGTTCAAATCGTGGGGGGTCGTCGAGGGGAGAGAACACCGCGTCCCACAGCCGCCGCTGCATCTGGTTACGCCGGCGTCTCTCGATCTCCTCCATGCCAGGTTGTTGCGAAATCATCTTCTTCAACCTCGCATTTTCCTCCCCAATCTCCAGCAAGGCTTGCTGCAGGTGCAGGACCACAGATGGTTCTGGTTCTAGTGGCAGCTTGGCTGGGGAACGGGGCCTGCCTTCCACCGCTTCCCTGCTCGGCTGCACACATCCTGCCTCCATCATGTTCCAGAACATTCTTACATCTTCTCCCTCCAGAGACGTCCGGTCTCTTCCGTGGAGGCGGGGTTTGCGTCTCCTCCTCTTCGCAGGGAAGGTGAAGAGAAGGCGGACCTCCTTTGCTGTAGGGCAGGATCGCATATTGTAATAGCACTTTGAGAGGGCAGGCATTTTCTTCGCGCCACAGGGGGGTACACGCCCACGAAGGTACGCCCACCTTCTTCTCCAGCACCTGAGGGCGCGAATATGGTGACAAAGATGGCGATTTTTGGCGCCAAAAGTGCAAACAGTTCTTTTTCACAAAAACAATTCCATAGGCACACAGGGCTCGCAATTTTGCGAGTTTCGCATCCTGTTCGTGACGCCAAGTTTGTATCGACCCGCCACCACAATTGTGGATTACCAGGGCAATGGGGTACTCAGAGCCGAGCCCATGGAAGTCTATGGGGTTTGTCACAGGTAGCGGTGGCTCGGTCTGTGGCCCTGGCGGTCTGGCGTATGTTGGGGGAATATTTACAGGGGATAGATATATTTACAGTTCGTGACGCCACCTGTAGTTCTCTGGTAATTTGTACCAGCGCTGCTGTAGAGCTCTGAGGGGATGGTAAGGCAGCTAGATGTCAGGTCCCCTACAGGTGGGACTCTTCCCTCAGGTCGATAGTAATGGGCAGGTTGTGCAGGAATGCAATCAAATAACACAGTCTCACACATCAGCGTCTTTCCATACCTTTTTACTTGCAAGATGGTTATGCAGGTCCCAGGGAGGCTGATCCAATGGAGGATGTGTTTCAAGATAGCAGCTGGACAAGTTAGGGGCCTCCTTTACTTTCACAAAGGTGAGTCCAACCAGCATGAAGCGTAGTTCCCTCTTTAAACTCCAGCTATCTCCAAGCTGTACTGCTGGTCAGTTTTGTGGTCGGAGCCTTCCTGTGATGAAACTAGGTTCTTCTCTGCTTGGCCTAGCTCAAAGTTCCTATTCCACCTGACCCCAGTTACGTACTGACACTCCAGGGGCTGCTTGCTGTTACCTAAGGTTCAGTAAGCCTCTGGGTTTTCTACCACCATGCGTGAAGCTATAGTGGTGCTTCGGTCTCCAGTGACCGGTGACAACGTGCAGGACTTCTCCAATCCTATAGCACTCAGAATTCCTACCACTGTGCCTTTCGCCTTGTCCACGCTTGTAGCATAAGCATTCCTCACTTCACAGGTTAATAAAAGCCAATCTCTTTCTTAACTTCCTTCTTTCAGCTTGTTGCCAGAAACTCAGTAATCTTCTAGGCAGGAGCACGTCTCTGAACCTTCACCGTCCTTGAGACAGGAGACTGAAGTATATCTGCAACTCACTTCCCTCTTACTGCACAGACTGCACTTCCTGACTCCTTCGAGTCCAGGCTAGACTGACTACTGAACACTCCCTGTGACTAGACTTTATATCTGTGGGCGTGTCTAAGTGTGTGTTGGAATGAATGTTTATAGAGCATTAAACTGCTATCTCTCCACACATCCTCCAGGGTACTGCGTGTGCCTTCACACCAGGGCTACACATATGAAGTAAGTGAAATGTTTGGCATTGTACTACACCTATATTTCTCTGCCATGTTTGTGCATCATGAATTGTGGTATGTGCTAAAGGGGCCCATTGAGACTCTTTCGCCCGGGGCCCATGAAAACCTGGAGCCGACCCTGAGGGTATGTACCCACGTTCAGGACTTGCTGCGGGTTTGACACTGTGTACTTGTGCAGCGTCAAACCTGCAGTGGCCAGCTGTTACAGCATAATGGATGGTAATTCAAGAAATCACATGTCCATTATGCGTCCACAGACGCCTGTGAACCACCCGCGGAGACTGACATGTGACATATCTCTCCTGACCACAGCATGTCAATTTTCTCTTGACTATTTTCTAGCATCTCCGCAAGAGAAATTTCACCAATGTAGAATGTATTGAATGCGGTAAATCCGCACAGTTCAGTGAAGACATGCAGATTTGCCTGCGTTCAATAGACGGCAGTGCTGGATGCAGCAAACTTTCGCTGTATTCAAAGCGTTGCTACTTCCGTATCGTGGACGCCCGGCCTATCTGTGCACTGTTCTGCTCACAGCTTATCAGTGCACATGGCATTGCTGTGGAGCGTCTCTCTGGGGACTCCCACAGTGATGGAGCTGCACATATCAGCCAGCAGTGGGAGCCCCCAATCTTATACTTTCTCGCCACATAAGTCTGCAGCTGCTAGATATGTTACTGCTGACTGCTCTGCTAAAGTGCTGGTCCCTCTGAGAATGTTTAAACTGCTGCGATCATGGTAGAACAGAAGCAGCCCTGCCAGCGCCCCCCTGTCCTCTGCTCCCGGAGCACATGCCTTACATTACCATTTAGGTTACAATTTAACATTAAACATCCTAAAAAAACTTACCTGTATTAAATCAAAATCTCATCTTGATGGACATCAGTAAGGATATAGATGTGTAGCCAGAAGAGGACATTCTTTAGGCAGGGATCACACATGCGACAAAAACGTCTGACGATCCCGATCCCGAATGCCGGCGCCAGAGCTGGGATTTCACATGCGATCGTCAGACGTTTTCGTCGCATGTGTGATCCCGGCCTTAGGCAATACGAGGTATATTATCCTCCCTCCTCTTTAATGAGCAATTTGCCAACTACACTTGTCTTTCATTAAAAGGATTAATTAACATAATTCATATTAATGTGTCCCAATGCCATAATCGTACGTTTAAATAGAAAGTGGGGGGAGGGGGAAATTTCCATGTTGACCATTAATGATTAACTACATTTTACTGTGCATAAAGCTAAAGCCTAATGTGCAAAATATGCATTCATTTATTTACAGGGGGAGGGAGGATAAAATAGCTGGACACACTTTTTGCACATTATCCCCTTGCCCCCTTGTAATGTGCAAACAAAAAGTGCATCCAGCTATTTATCCCCCCCTCCCCAAGTAAATAATTGGATGCATATTTTGCACATTGCAATGGAGGAGGGGAATAAAGTGCAAATAGTGCATGCTGGGGGATTGTCACGGCTCCCGGGTGTAACTGCTGCGGGGAGGGCTGCGCGCCGCAGCAGCAAGGGAGCTGAGAGCAGAGCGGCGGAGAACTCACTGGGTAACAAGCAGGACCTGAACCACGTGATCGAGTGGGAGATGGCCGAGGGTGGCGCCAGGGTGCAGAGGAGACAATAGACACCGGAGAGTAGTCAGACGTGCCAAGGTCAAAACCAGGAGATAATGAGGTACCGGAGGGAGAGGAAGAGGGATTGTCAAAAGGAAGCCGTAGGTCAGGAAGCCTAGAGAGTTAACGAACCAAGTCAAGCACAGATAGCGAAATAAACAGACGTAAACCAAGCACACACACACAAGGTGGTCAGGCACACAGACTAAAGGAGGGTATAGCTGACAGGGAATCTCAGTCCAGAGTGAGCATAAATACCCCTCCCAGATCCAAAGGGAGGCCACAACTAACCCCGAGAGGGCAGGGCATTAACCCCGTCCAAACCATGACAGGGATGATGCGAATGTGCACCCAGCTATCTACGACAAGCAGGGATAATGAGCACAGGTATGTCCAACTATTCCAGTATTTTATATATGTATGTCACTGTCAACCCTTTTCACATGTACAGCACTCTGGAATTAAAGGGGTTGTCCGGTCTTAAGTTACAAGTCTGCTGTCACTCTATGTGACTACAGACGTGTGAATCCTCACATAGCGTGCACTCTACACTGTGAGGATTCTCCGTTGGCAGGCGTGTGGCCCCAAGTATGTGATTTGCAGTCAACTGGTCATGTGC
>JARQOD010000001.1:811140262-811163940 GCA_033576555.1 Oophaga sylvatica
CGCCTAGATGGGTGCATCCTCGCTCAATACAAGTGTATTGATCAAGGCCGGATAAAGTTTAGTCGGAATGTGGCTGGAAGTATGCAAATCGCATATTTGGGCAATTATACTCTTTGGAGGGCTATGCTGGAATTATTATACCATTTGGAGGGATATTGGGGGCCATTATACAGTGTGAAAGATTGTGTGAGGTCGGTCCTACTGTATGTAAGATTGTGTGGGGGTCATTATGCTGTTTGGAGGGCTGTGTGGGAGCCATCATAATGTATGGAGGGTTGTATTGGGGTCATCATACTGTGTGGAGGGGAAAAGGGGCAATTATACTGTATGGAGGACCATTATACTGTATGGAGGGCTGTGTGTGGGCCATCATTTTGTGTGGAGGTGTCACGCGGTCTTATGATATGTGTACGATGTCAGTAAACTATTCTTAAAAGAACAACACTCTATACAACATATAGATTAGCAACATCAGCATGTAAATATAGAATAGATTTACCTGACACGATATCCGTTGAACTCAGGGTTAATCTTGAGGACTTGATACACTGTCACAGGAAAGAGGAGGACCGGGGGTCTAACCTGACCCTAAACTGGGGTCCTAACTAATCCCTCACCTTGGAGGTACTGATAATGGTTCAGAGGTCCAAGTCTCCAGCCTAACCCTGTCTCCTATCAGTCCCTGAACCCTGTAATCAGTCCTAAGAAGGATTCTGATTACCACCAAAGGGATATGGGCTGATCTCTGCTAAATACACAGATTAGACATATATGACAGACTGGAGAAAACACAGACTTGCATACACACTCAAACACAGAAGGAACATAAATGATCTGGGATATTAAACTCTAAGCAAGGTGAGCTTAAAACAACTAAGGAGCTCTTTAACTTAAGTCTATACAGATACAATCCTATCTGTGGTCTGCATGAAGAATTTCACTGGCAACTCCCAACACAGACAACCAGAGATTTAAAGGAAACCAATCAACAAATAATTAATTGCAGCCGGGAGAAAACTGCACCCAGTCCCAGAACTGAGCACAGACAGAATTAACTCCCTAACTGCCAAACACAAAGAAACAGCAACTCAGCTGTGAGAAGTCAGAATGTGCAACCGCGACGATCTTCGTGGCGATGCACACATGACAGTACCCCCCCTTCTACGAGGGGCCTCCGGACCCTCAGGGCCAGGTTTGCCCGGGTGAGTTCTGTGGAAGGTCCGCACCAAACGATCTGCGTTAATGTCAGACGCAGGAACCCACATCCTCTCCTCTGGACCATACCCCTTCCAATGCACCAGGTACTGAAGGGACCGGCGATTCAGACGTGAGTCAATGATCTTTGACACTTGAAACTCCAAGTTACCATTGACCACCACTGGAGGAGGAGGTAGAGGTGATGGTATGACTGGTGCCACGTACCTCTTAAGTAATGACTTGTGGAACACATTATGAATTTTAAACGTAGGAGGGAGGTCCAGACGAAATGCCACAGGATTAATTATGGAACTGATCCTGTACGGCCCGATGAATCTGGGGCCCAGCTTCCAGGAGGGAACTTTAAGTTTTATATTCCTGGTAGACAACCATACCAGATCGTTCACATTAAGATCTGGACCAGAAACTCTCCTCCTATCAGCCATACGTTTATAACGGTTCCCCATAGCACTCAGATTATTCAATACACCTCTCCACACTGAAGCAAGTGACGACGAGAAACGCTCCTCCTCAGGAACCTCAGAAGGGCCCCCCCCATTGAATGTACAAAACTGGGGATGAAAACCATATGCCCCAAAAAACGGGGACTTACCAGTGGACTCGCTCCGCCTGTTGTTAAGAGCGAACTCTGCCAGAGGCAAGAAAGAAGACCAGTCCTCCTGGTTCTCTGAGACAAAACACCGAAGATAAGTCTCTAGGCTTTGATTCAGACGCTCTGTCTGACCATTGGTCTGCGGATGAAAAGCCGAGGAAAATGACAATTGCATCCCCCGACGTAAACAAAATGCCCTCCAAAACTTGGACACAAACTGAGACCCCCTATCTGACACCACATCAGAAGGCAACCCATGAAGTCTCATAATCTCCCCAATGAACACCTGCGCCAGAGTTTTAGCATTAGGGAGGGCAGGAAGAGCAATGAAATGTGCCATCTTACTGAACCTGTCAACAACCACCAGTATGACAGTCTTCCCTGACGACTGAGGAAGGTCCGTGATGAAGTCCATAGACAAATGAGTCCATGGACGCTCCGGAAGTTTCAAGGGTAAGAGGGTCCCAGACGGACGGGTATGAGGGGTCTTAGAGCGAGCACAAACCCCACAGGACGCGACAAAAGTTAAAACATCTTTATTAACGTTAGGCCACCAAAACCGGCGAGAAAGGAGATCTAAAGTAGCCTTACTCCCTGGATGTCCTGCTAAAGCAGAATTATGATGTGCCTCAATAACCTTTTGTCTCAACTGATTTGGGACAAACAGTCTCCCTGGAGGTCCTGCAGGGGCGTCCCCCTGAGCCTCTAACACCTCCTCCTCAAGCTCAGAACATACAGCCGACACTACCACCCCCTCCTGAAGGATAGGAATCGGGTCATCCATTTTCCCGGCCCCTGGGAAACTGCGAGACAAGGCATCAGCCTTTACATTCTTAGACCCCGGGCGATAAGTGACGACAAAATTAAACCTGGTAAAAAACAACGACCATCGAGCTTGTCTGGAATTCAGACGCTTAGCAGATTCCAAATACAGCAGGTTCTTGTGATCAGTAATGACGGTGACCGGGTGGACTGCCCCCTCCAAAAAGTGACGCCATTCTTCAAAAGCCAACTTAATGGCCAAAAGTTCCCTATTGCCGATATCATAATTCCTTTCGGCGGACGACAATTTTTTAGAAAAGAAAGCGCACGGATGCCATTTACCAGGGGACGGACCCTGGGACAATATTGCACCCACCCCTACGTCAGACGCGTCCACCTCCACAACGAACGGCTGTGATGCATCTGGTTGGATGAGAACGGGTGCCGAAGCAAAACATTTTTTCAAAGAGGAAAAAGCTTGGCAAGCTTTGTCCGACCATTTAGAAAAATCCGTCCCTTTTCTTGTCATGTCAGTGAGAGGTTTGACAACAGATGAGAAATTACAAATAAATTTCCGGTAGTAGTTAGCAAACCCCAGAAAACGCTGCAGAGCCTTAAGATCCTCTGGCTGATCCCATTCAAGCACTGCTCTCACCTTTTCAGGGTCCATACGGAAACCGGAGGCTGACACCAAGAAACCCAAAAACTGAAGTTCCTGTACGGCGAATACACACTTTTCCAGTCTGGCGTATAGTTTATTGTCTCGCAAGATCTGCAACACCTGTCTCACATGCTCCTGGTGAGACACAAGATCTGGTGAGTAAATTAAAATGTCATCCAAATATACGACCACAAACAGCCCCACCAGATGACGAAAAATGTCATTAACAAAATGTTGGAATACTGCTGGTGCAGTAGTCAGACCAAAAGGCATGACAAGGTTCTCATAATGTCCCTCCGGCGTGTTAAACGCCGTTTTCCACTCATCCCCCTCTTTTATCCTAATCAGATTATACGCCCCCCTGAGATCCAATTTAGAGAACCATTTGGCGCCAACAATTTGATTGAAGAGATCAGGAATCAGAGGGAGTGGATACGGATCTCGAACAGTAATCCGATTAAGTTCGCGGAAATCCAAGCAAGGGCGTAGGCCTCCATCTTTTTTCTTCACAAAGAAGAACCCCGCGGCCACTGGGGAAGATGAAGGTCTAATATGCCCTTTGGCCAGACTTTCCGAAATATAATCTTTCATAGCCTGCCTCTCAGGACCAGAAAGGTTATATAACCTAGCTTTAGGTAACTTAGCATCAGGAAGTAAATTAATAGAGCAGTCATACACGCGATGAGGAGGCAACTCCTGACACCCCTCCTCAGAGAACACATCCCCAAAGTCCTCCAAAAAAGGAGGCAAAGTACTAGGCACGACCGCACTGATGACTGTGTTCATGCAGTTACTTTTGCAAAACTCCCCCCATTGGCTTATATCTCTGGACTGCCAATTAATCACAGGGTTATGTTTAACCAACCAAGGAAGTCCCAACACAATAGGAGTAGGTAGACCCTCCAACACATAACAAGATAATAGTTCCCTATGTATTGCCCCTACCCGAAGGTCAATGTTATGAACCTCATGAACAAAGCTACCTTGGCCGAGAGGCCTGGCGTCAATGAGAATATAGGGATCGGTTTGCCAATACACTCAGATGCATACCTTGAGCCTGAGCAAACTGAGCGTCAACCAGATTAGCCCCGGACCCACTATCAAGAAGAACAGAAAATCTCTCCACTCTCGTACCAACCACCACCTCCACTGGTACAAGGAACTGAGAAGAACTAGCGGACGAAATACATACTCCCAGGTTGTCGTCCACCACACAACCTGGGATTAACAGTTTTCCGGCGACTTTTTGCTCAACAAGGCACGGGATGGACATCCCCCAACAAAATGTCCCTCTTTCCCGCAGAAGAAACACCTTCTAGTCCTGCGGCGTACCGCCAATCCCCTCCTACGAAATGATGTCCCTCCCAACTGCATAGGCTCCTCCGAACAGACAAGGGGAACCTCAACATAAGGGACTTTAGTAGTAGGTGGAGTAACAACAGGGGGCGGAGTTACCTCGCACCTCTCCCGGAGCCGTCTATCAGTACGGATAGCTAGGGCCATAGCAGCCTCCAGTGATGGAGGAGAATCATACTGAGCCAAAACGTCCTTTAATTTGTCAGAAAGCCCATGACAAAACTGGCTCCTAAGAGCTGGGTCATTCCACTGAGTATCTGTGGCCCATCTACGGAACTCAGAAGCAAATTCCTCCGCCGGACGATCTCCCTGCTGTATCTTACGTAATTTTGTCTCAGCAAGAGAGACCCGATCTGGGTCATCATATACCAAACCCAGGGCAGTAAAAAATCGATCTACTGACTGTAGAGCCGGGGATCCCGGAGGAAGGGAGAAGGCCCAGGATTGAGGGTCCCCTTGTAGGAGCGAGATAACAATTCCCACTCTCTGCTCTTCACTCCCTGATGATCGAGGCCGAAGCCGAAAATACAATTTACATGCTTCCCTGAAGGTAAAAAATTTGTCTCGCCCACCAGTGAACCTGTCCGGGAGAGCTACTTTAGGTTCAAATCTGGTTTGCTCCGAGGGAGACAAAACTTTGGACTTAATGTCCGTCAGCTCCATGGATAATCCCTGCAACTGCAGAGCCAGCTGGGCTACTGGATCCATGGCAACTGGGAATAATTTTATGGGCCAGTGAAAATGTCACGCGGTCTTATGATATGTGTACGATGTCAGTAAACTATTCTTAAAAGAACAACACTCTATACAACATATAGATTAGCAACATCAGCATGTAAATATAGAATAGATTTACCTGACACGATATCCGTTGAACTCAGGGTTAATCTTGAGGACTTGATACACTGTCACAGGAAAGAGGAGGACCGGGGGTCTAACCTGACCCTAAACTGGGGTCCTAACTAATCCCTCACCTTGGAGGTACTGATAATGGTTCAGAGGTCCAAGTCTCCAGCCTAACCCTGTCTCCTATCAGTCCCTGAACCCTGTAATCAGTCCTAAGAAGGATTCTGATTACCACCAAAGGGATATGGGCTGATCTCTGCTAAATACACAGATTAGACATATATGACAGACTGGAGAAAACACAGACTTGCATACACACTCAAACACAGAAGGAACATAAATGATCTGGGATATTAAACTCTAAGCAAGGTGAGCTTAAAACAACTAAGGAGCTCTTTAACTAAGTCTATACAGATACAATCCTATCTGTGGTCTGCATGAAGAATTTCACTGGCAACTCCCAACACAGACAACCAGAGATTTAAAGGAAACCAATCAACAAATAATTAATTGCAGCCGGAGAAAACTGCACCCAGTCCCAGAACTGAGCACAGACAGAATTAACTCCCTAACTGCCAAACACAAAGAAACAGCAACTCAGCTGTGAGAAGTCAGAATGTGCAACCGCGACGATCTTCGTGGCGATGCACACATGACAGTACCCCCCCTTCTACGAGGGGCCTCCGGACCCTCAGGGCCAGGTTTGCCCGGGTGAGTTCTGTGGAAGGTCCGCACCAAACGATCTGCGTTAATGTCAGACGCAGGAACCCACGTCCTCTCCTCTGGACCATACCCCTTCCAATGCACCAGGTACTGAAGGGACCGGCGATTCAGACGTGAGTCAATGATCTTTGACACTTGAAACTCCAAGTTACCATTGACCACCACTGGAGGAGGAGGTAGAGGTGATGGTATGACTGGTGCCACGTACCTCTTAAGTAATGACTTGTGGAACACATTATGAATTTTAAACGTAGGAGGGAGGTCCAGACGAAATGCCACAGGATTAATTATTGAACTGATCCTGTACGGCCCGATGAATCTGGGGCCCAGCTTCCAGGAGGGAACTTTAAGTTTTATATTCCTGGTAGACAACCATACCAGATCGTTCACATTAAGATCTGGACCAGAAACTCTCCTCCTATCAGCCATACGTTTATAACGGTTCCCCATAGCACTCAGATTATTCAATACACCTCTCCACACTGAAGCAAGTGACGACGAGAAACGCTCCTCCTCAGGAACCTCAGAAGGGCCCCCCCCATTGAATGTACAAAACTGGGGATGAAAACCATATGCCCCAAAAAACGGGGACTTACCAGTGGACTCGCTCCGCCTGTTGTTAAGAGCGAACTCTGCCAGAGGCAAGAAAGAAGACCAGTCCTCCTGGTTCTCTGAGACAAAACACCGAAGATAAGTCTCTAGGCTTTGTTTCAGACGCTCTGTCTGACCATTGGTCTGCGGATGAAAAGCCGAGGAAAATGACAATTGCATCCCCCGACGTAAACAAAATGCCCTCCAAAACTTGGACACAAACTGAGACCCCCTATCTGACACCACATCAGAAGGCAACCCATGAAGTCTCACAATCTCCCCAATGAACACCTGCGCCAGAGTTTTAGCATTAGGGAGGGCAGGAAGAGCAATGAAATGTGCCATCTTACTGAACCTGTCAACAACCACCAGTATGACAGTCTTCCCTGACGACTGAGGAAGGTCCGTGATGAAGTCCATAGACAAATGAGTCCATGGACGCTCCGGAAGTTTCAAGGGTAAGAGGGTCCCAGACGGACGGGTATGAGGGGTCTTAGAGCGAGCACAAACCCCACAGGACGCGACAAAAGTTAAAACATCTTTATTAACGTTAGGCCACCAAAACCGGCGAGAAAGGAGATCTAAAGTAGCCTTACTCCCTGGATGTCCTGCTAAAGCAGAATTATGATGTGCCTCAATAACCTTTTGTCTCAACTGATTTGGGACAAACAGTCTCCCTGGAGGTCCTGCAGGGGCGTCCCCCTGAGCCTCTAACACCTCCTCCTCAAGCTCAGAACATACAGCCGACACTACCACCCCCTCCTGAAGGATAGGAATCGGGTCATCCATTTTCCCGGCCCCTGGGAAACTGCGAGACAAGGCATCAGCCTTTACATTCTTAGACCCCGGGCGATAAGTGACGACAAAATTAAACCTGGTAAAAAACAACGACCATCGAGCTTGTCTGGAATTCAGACGCTTAGCAGATTCCAAATACAGCAGGTTCTTGTGATCAGTAATGACGGTGACCGGGTGGACTGCCCCCTCCAAAAAGTGACGCCATTCTTCAAAAGCCAACTTAATGGCCAAAAGTTCCCTATTGCCGATATCATAATTCCTTTCGGCGGACGACAATTTTTTAGAAAAGAAAGCGCACGGATGCCATTTACCAGGGGACGGACCCTGGGACAATATTGCACCCACCCCTACGTCAGACGCGTCCACCTCCACAACGAACGGCTGTGATGCATCTGGTTGGATGAGAACGGGTGCCGAAGCAAAACATTTTTTCAAAGAGGAAAAAGCTTGGCAAGCTTTGTCCGACCATTTAGAAAAATCCGTCCCTTTTCTTGTCATGTCAGTGAGAGGTTTGACAACAGATGAGAAATTACAAATAAATTTCCGGTAGTAGTTAGCAAACCCCAGAAAACGCTGCAGAGCCTTAAGATCCTCTGGCTGATCCCATTCAAGCACTGCTCTCACCTTTTCAGGGTCCATACGGAAACCGGAGGCTGACACCAAGAAACCCAAAAACTGAAGTTCCTGTACAGCGAATACACACTTTTCCAGTTTGGCGTATAGTTTATTGTCTCGCAAGATCTGCAACACCTGTCTCACATGCTCCTGGTGAGACACAAGATCTGGTGAGTAAATTAAAATGTCATCCAAATATACGACCACAAACAGCCCCACCAGATGACGAAAAATGTCATTAACAAAATGTTGGAATACTGCTGGTGCAGTAGTCAGACCAAAAGGCATGACAAGGTTCTCATAATGTCCTCCGGCGTGTTAAACGCCGTTTTCCACTCATCCCCCTCTTTTATCCTAATCAGATTATACGCCCCCCTGAGATCCAATTTAGAGAACCATTTGGCGCCAACAATTTGATTGAAGAGATCAGGAATCAGAGGGAGTGGATACGGATCTCGAACAGTAATCCGATTAAGTTCGCGGAAATCCAAGCAAGGGCGTAGGCCTCCATCTTTTTTCTTCACAAAGAAGAACCCCGCGGCCACTGGGGAAGATGAAGGTCTAATATGCCCTTTGGCCAGACTTTCCGAAATATAATCTTTCATAGCCTGCCTCTCAGGACCAGAAAGGTTATATAACCTAGCTTTAGGTAACTTAGCATCAGGAAGTAAATTAATAGAGCAGTCATACACGCGATGAGGAGGCAACTCCTGACACCCCTCCTCAGAGAACACATCCCCAAAGTCCTCCAAAAAGGAGGCAAAGTACTAGGCACGACCGCACTGATGACTGTGTTCATGCAGTTACTTTTGCAAAACTCCCCCATTGGCTTATATCTCTGGACTGCCAATTAATCACAGGGTTATGTTTAACCAACCAAGGAAGTCCCAACACAATAGGAGTAGGTAGACCCTCCAACACATAACAAGATAATAGTTCCCTATGTATTGCCCCTACCCGAAGGTCAATGTTATGAACCTCATGAACAAAGCTACCTTGGCCGAGAGGCCTGGCGTCAATGGAGAATATAGGGATCGGTTTGACCAATACACTCAGATGCATACCTTGAGCCTGAGCAAACTGAGCGTCAACCAGATTAGCCCCGGACCCACTATCAAGAAGAACAGAAAATCTCTCCACTCTCGTACCAACCACCACCTCCACTGGTACAAGGAACTGAGAAGAACTAGCGGACGAAATACATACTCCCAGGTTGTCGTCCACCACACAACCTGGGATTAACAGTTTTCCGGCGACTTTTTGCTCAACAAGGCACGGGATGGACATCCCCCAAAAAATGTCCCTCTTTCCCGCAGAAGAAACACCTTCTAGTCCTGCGGCGTACCGCCAATCCCCTCCTACGAAATGATGTCCCTCCCAACTGCATAGGCTCCTCCGAACAGACAAGGGGAACCTCAACATAAGGGACTTTAGTAGTAGGTGGAGTAACAACAGGGGGCGGAGTTACCTCGCACCTCTCCCGGAGCCGTCTATCAGTACGGATAGCTAGGGCCATAGCAGCCTCCAGTGATGGAGGAGAATCATACTGAGCCAAAACGTCCTTTAATTTGTCAGAAAGCCCATGACAAAACTGGCTCCTAAGAGCTGGGTCATTCCACTGAGTATCTGTGGCCCATCTACGGAACTCAGAAGCAAATTCCTCCGCCGGACGATCTCCCTGCTGTATCTTACGTAATTTTGTCTCAGCAAGAGAGACCCGATCTGGGTCATCATATACCAAACCCAGGGCAGTAAAAAATCGATCTACTGACTGTAGAGCCGGGGATCCCGGAGGAAGGGAGAAGGCCCAGGATTGAGGGTCCCCTTGTAGGAGCGAGATAACAATTCCCACTCTCTGCTCTTCACTCCCTGATGATCGAGGCCGAAGCCGAAAATACAATTTACATGCTTCCCTGAAGGTAAAAAATTTGTCTCGCCCACCAGTGAACCTGTCCGGGAGAGCTACTTTAGGTTCAAATCTGGTTTGCTCCGAGGGAGACAAAACTTTGGACTTAATGTCCGTCAGCTCCATGGATAATCCCTGCAACTGCAGAGCCAGCTGGGCTACTGGATCCATGGCAACTGGGAATAATTTTATGGGCCAGTGAAAATGTCACGCGGTCTTATGATATGTGTACGATGTCAGTAAACTATTCTTAAAAGAACAACACTCTATACAACATATAGATTAGCAACATCAGCATGTAAATATAGAATAGATTTACCTGACACGATATCCGTTGAACTCAGGGTTAATCTTGAGGACTTGATACACTGTCACAGGAAAGAGGAGGACCGGGGGTCTAACCTGACCCTAAACTGGGGTCCTAACTAATCCCTCACCTTGGAGGTACTGATAATGGTTCAGAGGTCCAAGTCTCCAGCCTAACCCTGTCTCCTATCAGTCCCTGAACCCTGTAATCAGTCCTAAGAAGGATTCTGATTACCACCAAAGGGATATGGGCTGATCTCTGCTAAATACACAGATTAGACATATATGACAGACTGGAGAAAACACAGACTTGCATACACACTCAAACACAGAAGGAACATAAATGATCTGGGATATTAAACTCTAAGCAAGGTGAGCTTAAAACAACTAAGGAGCTCTTTAACGTAAGTCTATACAGATACAATCCTATCTGTGGTCTGCATGAAGAATTTCACTGGCAACTCCCAACACAGACAACCAGAGATTTAAAGGAAACCAATCAACAAATAATTAATTGCAGCCGGAGAAAACTGCACCCAGTCCCAGAACTGAGCACAGACAGAATTAACTCCCTAACTGCCAAACACAAAGAAACAGCAACTCAGCTGTGAGAAGTCAGAATGTGCAACCGCGACGATCTTCGTGGCGATGCACACATGACAGGAGGGCTGTACTGAGGTCATAGCTCGGCATCCTACTGTGTTGAGGTCACCATACAGTAGGGCTATCATACTGTGGGTATGGAGGAACTATCTGTGGGGGTATTATAATGTCTTTGGGGGGCACTTTTGTTGGCATTATAATTTATGAAGACAAGAAAAGGGGAATCTAGGTGCTTCAATAGAAGGAAAATAAATTTGTAAAGGCTGCAAAGTTGTAAGACATGCTCTTCAGAGACCCCACCAAGGTGGGTGGGGGGGCAATTACAACCTCTGCCATGGGGCCCCATGATTTCTATGTACATCTGTGATTCTGGAAGTAACAAGTGGTTACAGAAAACTCCTGAACAATTATCCATTGATAAAATTTGGAAGTAGAGGCATGGGCGTACCCAGGATCAAAACTAGGGGGGGGGCAAACCAATGTCACATCTTATACAGGTTACATCATATACACTGTACATTATACTGCATATTAGGTATGGAGCATTAGAACTGTTGTATATTGTATAATACAGCAGTGTATGCGACACTACGCTGTATATACCATATATTATACATGGCACACTCACCTTTATTCAAAGAATAAGAGGCTTTATAACCTGTATATGAAAAGTATAATACAGCAGTGTATATACACTCTATATACCGCACACGATGTGTATGACCCTGTATACACCATATACTACACTCATATTTTGAAGTGAAAAAATAAAAATAAACAGGAACAAATACGATACTTAAAATAAAGAGCAAGTAAAGTTAAAAATCAACAAACTTACTGGTATTTCAATGGGAACTATGGGCCTGCTTTTGGCTAATGAGATGGTCAATGTTCGGTTCCATATTTGTCACAAGTGAAGCAATTTTTCTCTTTCTTGATATCATTATTTCCTAGGGATTCCAAATTGCTATTAGTAAAATACCAATATATATACAGCGCTACAAAAACAATATACCAGCAATAAAACTGCCACACAGAGACATACAGCTTGCACTGCCCATCACTACAGCCTTGCCAATCCATATAATTTCATCCTCATCAGTGCACATATTGGCGTAACTCCGCTTTTAGCTCAGGCTCAGACTGGTGTGGTGAGAGAGTCCCTAATAGGCAGGTAAATGTCCCCAATAGGCAGCATTGGTCCCCAATAGGCAGGTAAATGTCCCAATAGGCAGCATTGATCCCCAATAGGCAGCATATGTCCTCAATAGGCAGCATAGGTCCCCAATAGGCAGCATATGTCCTCAATAGGCAGCATAGGTCCCAATAGGCAGCATAGTCCCCAATAAGCAGCATATGTCCTCAATAGACAGCATATGTCCTCAATAGGCAGCATAGTCCCCAATAGGCAGCATATGTCCTCAATAGACAGCATATGTCCTCAATAGACAGCATAGGTCCCCAATAGGCAGCATAGGTCCCCAATACGCAGCATAGGTCCCCAATAAGCAGGTAAATGTCCCAATAGGCAGCATAGGTCCCCAATACGCAGCATATGTCCTCAATAGGCAGCATAATCCCCAATAGGCAGCATAGTAGTCCCCAGTAGGCAGCATAATCCCCCGTAAGCAGCATAGTCCCCAATAGCCAGCATAATCCCCCAATAGCCAGCATAATCCCCCAATAGCCAGCATTATCCCCCATAGCCAGCATAATCCCCCAATAGCCAGCATAATCCTCCAATAGCCAGCGTAATCCCCCATAGGAAGCATAATCCCCCATAGGCAGCATAGTCCCCAATAGGCAGCATAGACCCCAATAGCCAGCATAATCCCCCATAAGCAGCATAGTCCCCAATAGCCAGCATAATCCCCCAATAGCCAGCATAATCCCCCATAGGCAGCATAATCTCCCATAGCCAGCATAATCCCCCAATAGCCAGCATAATCCCCCCATAGCCAGCATAATCCCCCAATAGCCAGCATAATCCCCCAATAGCCAGCATAATCCACCAATAGTCAGCATAATCCCCCATAGGCAGCATAATCCCCCAATAGCCAGCATAATCCCCCAATAGCCAGCATAAACCCACAATAGCCAGCATAATCCCCCAATAGCCAGCATAATCCCCCAATAGCCAGCATAATCCCCCATAGGCAGCATAATCTCACAATAGCCAGCATAATCCCCCATAGCCAGCATAATCCCCCAATAGCCTGCATAATCCCCCATAGGCAGCATAATCCCACAATAGCCAGCATAATTCCACAATAGGCAGCATAATCCCCCATAGGCCGGGCCCGGCGTAAAGAAAAAATGCCAGTACTCGCCTATCTCCCCCGCTGCTCTGAAGAAGCGCGCTCTGGACTCCGTCTTCTCCTGGCACAGGCGGCGTGACGTCAACAGGGCGCGCAGGTGGCGTGATGACGATCACGTCGCCTGTGCTGCATATGGAAGGCCGCAATTAAAGGGCCCGCCGGCACTGAACTGTCAGTTCAATGTCGGCGGGGCAGACGGGCCGGTTCAAGCACTGTGCGCCCCTGCTTCTAGGGGGGGGCAGCTGCCCCCCCTGCCCCACGGTGGGTACGCCCATGAGTAGAGGAACACCCTGACCAAAACTAGTGATCCCGGATAAGTATTGTATGAGATGCGCTAAAATTACCTGTAACTAAAAATGTTCACAAAGAAAATTTTAATTCATATAATCTTAATCTTCAGACCAAAATAAATGACAGCTGTTTCGTACATCATTTGAAAAATGACAGCTTCAATAATTAATATAATTAACAATACATATTTACCCACAGGTTGATCTTGATGGACCTAGGTCTTTTTCAACCTATGTAACTATGTAAAAGTTCTTATGTCTCTTTGTGCAGTATTTCTCAATCACTTGTATTTTGGAGATGCTACTAGGACTCAGTTCAGAGTGCATACGCATGGACAAATCACTTTCTTCAGGCACATATTGTTGGTGGCACACAAGCAATAAATAGCATACTTTCGTCAAAATTAAACAATGCTGCACTGCTCCATTTAAAGTGTCATAGCTAGAGTTGAGCGATACTTTCCGATATCCTAAAGTATCGGAATCGGAATGGTATCGCCGATATCACTAAAATATCGGCGATACCCGATATCGATACCGGAAGTCCCATGTAAGTCTATGGGAACAAAATATCGAAATTAAAAAAAAACCCATTCTTGCCTTGTTGGTTAATTGTACATGAAGGAAAACAAGAAAGAGTAATGTAGAATGTATTGTGGAAGGTTGAGGAGACATTAAAGGCATAGATGTTTAACCCAATCAAATGGAATAGCATAAATATTTTTTTTTTTTAAAGATGTTCGGATTGACGAAGAAATTGACAATGTTAACGTTTTTTATATTTTGGCAAATATGTATATTACACAACTTCCATGCTCTTCATCTTCACCTTTTAACTTTTCACACACTTTCTCCTTCATAATCTTCTGCAGCATCATCTTTTTCATCAAATTATTCTTCATCTTCACCTTCTTTATCTTCTTCTTAAACTTCTTGCTATTCATCTTTGTTAACATTACTCATATTCTTCTTATTAAACTATTATTCTTATTCATATTCTGCTTCATCTTCTTCATCATATTCTTATTTGTGACAGAGAATCCTGTACTTGTAATCTGTCAAAGTATGAATTTTTCATCCTTCCGTTCTTGCTGTCACAAAAGATTTAAATTACAACAGTATTTGTCCGTGTTCAGTTTAGCCTGCAGCAGCAGGCATTTTCCAGGGGCACCACGAGGAGGAACGGACTCACCCCCATACACTGCTTAGTCTTCTTCTGCTTAGAATTTAGAGCATATATTTTGCTCTTCATTTTGGTCTTATACTTCATGTTCTTCTGCTTTTAGATCTTCTGCTTATTGTTCTTGTGTCTCTTGTTCCGTATCTTGTATTTGTAGCACAATCTTGTACCAGCTGATGTTACTGGGACACGGTTACTAAGCAGGAGGTACCTGTGCTCCAAAGCACTACCAAGGACCAGCAGACGTTGCTGGAACTCGGATACCAAGATGGAGGCACCTAGGCCAAAGGCACTGCGGAGAACCAGCTGACGGTACTGGAACCCGGAGGGGCAGCAGAAGGAAAAGAGCCAATGGCACAACCGAGGACCAGCTGACGTTACTGAACCCGGAGGGGCAGCAGAAGGAAAAGAGCCAATGGCACAACCGAGGACCAGCTGACGTTACTGGGACACGGTTACTAAGCAGGAGGTACCTGTGCTCCAAAGCACTACCAAGGACCAGCAGACGTTGCTGGAACTCGGATACCAAGATGGAGGCACCTAGGCCAAAGGCACTGCGGAGAACCAGCTGACGGTACTGGAACCCGGAGGGGCAGCAGAAGGAAAAGAGCCAATGGCACAACCGAGGACCAGCTGACGTTACTGAACCCCAGTAACACAGGAGCAAGTGTTGACTGTGCTAACAGCACTTCCGAGCAACAACTGGCGGTGTTGGAGCCCAGGGTCAAGGAGGATGTTTAAATACTAGATAAAGTAATTTCCTTGTTACCTGTCAATTTTAAATGTCTATACTTCAAACAAGAGAAAGATAACCTTTACTACCATAAGATGATGATTTCATTTAAACTAATATCTAGATAAATAAAGAATTGACAAACATAAACACATACATTAACATGTTGAACAGCAATGCAAACCACAAAATAAATTAGTTAAGGAATCTGCTATACGGTTGTACATAAAAGCATACAAGTACATATCTGAATCCATTAATGATGGATAAGTAACAGTATGTACACCATTTTTATTGTATAGACAATGAATGTCTGACTTCAAAACATCATCAGCATTACAAGTTATCTGTGACATTACTAAAATGTTACATTTGCTGAATAATGTCACTAAACAGTTTATACAAAATTATACAATTTCCATCATGTAATACTCATAATATGTGGCAATAATCATGTTTATTAACAAACATAACCTTTAAAAAGTGCATAGTGCATAGTGAAAATTGCTATTTATGCCTGACTGTCGACTTGCAAGCATGACAAACGGATAGATAAGGTATATATAGATGAGACTGCATAGCCACAGATGGTGAATGGCGATGTAATACTGTACCTCAATAAAGTGTGCGTCACTACTACATAATTTTTTTTATATAGCTTTATAAACAGGGTACGTGGATGTATGCTTGCGCCTTTGTTTTGACGCACAGACTGCCTTCCTGCTGAGACGCGTTGGGTAGTGAACAGTTGTGTGCAGTGTTCACTGTAGTCTGAGGTTTTCCTTTTTGGAGTGCAGATCACGCTCCAGTTAGTTCTTCAACCACTGCTGGTTGTAGTCTGCTGAGCGTGTGTCACTGGCACATCCTTGAAATTTTTCTCTAATTGTTGCTGCTCCACTCTATTACAAATAAATAAAATCTATTAGTGTGACGCGCTTCCATCCGTATACAATACATTGGTTGCAAACACTATAGAAGTACACAAAGGGGCCTTTCACACCTACTGAACAGTTGTGTGCAGTGTTCACTGCAGTCTCTGCGGAATAACCACACTTAGGCCTTATAACTTTTCAGACTTTCTTTATCAATCTACCAAGATGAAGAAGGCAGGGAGTAAGGCACGTGGTCGTGGAGTTTCTTCAGGGAGAGGACGTGGGGATTCTGTGGCTGCTGCGGCCCCCAGTGACACAGCATCCACCAGTTTTCCCCGGGCCGTGAGCGTTCCTTTATGCGCACTTTTGTAGGAGCTCGGAGTACCCCCCTGCTGCGGGAAGAACAAATTGAAGCCGTTTGTTGTTTGGATCTCAGCCAATGCATCGACTTCAATTGCTTCCACCTCCTCTCAGGACCACAGCACTGTTGGGCAACCATCTGTCTCTTCACCGCCTGGCAAATTGCCCAGGCAGTCAGAGAGTTCTGTACAGGAGCCAGCTGAGTGTCTGCTTCTGTTCTCAGAATCTATTGGCTTGCAAACAGGGGCCCAGCCAAGCAGCATTCTGTAATGTGAAGAAAGGGAGTATGCAGTGATGCGCAACAGCTGTGTCTCTCTGAATCTGAAGAGGCGGGTGAGACAGTGCCGATGGTCAGCACACCGCAGAACGCATCTGATGATGATGATGAGACCCAGGTGCCAGTTTCTGTTGAGCATGGTGCTGGCCAGACCACCCAACAGCAGGTGTTGGAAGAGGGTAGTGGAGATGATGAGGTCCAATACCCAACATGGCATGAAGAACAGGAAGGTGGTGGGAGCAGCTCAGAGGAATAATAATAATATTTATTTATATAGCGCCATCATATTCCGCAGCGCTTTACAGTTTAGCAGTTTCAGAACACAAGTCATAAGTAACAACGTTAACAATACAATAATTTAAGCTAAATAAGTCGCCCCTGCTCGTGACAGCTTACAATGTACAATGAGATGGGGGAGATACAAAGTATAGGTGTTTATATACAATGGTGCATTTACAATGATGTTCCAGCCATCTTAAGGGACTGAGGGATGGAGATAGTGAATGGGCTAGAGACACACACACACTTACACAGAATACATAGAATGACTTTGATTAGTGAATGTGATAGGCCGCTCTGAACAAATGTGTTTTGAGGGAGCGCCTGAAACATGCAAATTGTGGATAGTCCTAATTTCTTGGGGTACAGCATTCCAGAGGATTGGCGTAGAGCAGGAGAAGTCTTGGAGTCGGGAGTGGGAGGTACGTATTAGTGCAGAGGTTAGTCGAAAGTCGTTTGCAGAGCGCAGCAGTCGGTTAGGCCGATAGATAGAAATGAGGGAGGAGATGTAGGAGGGGTGCTGCACTGTGGAGAGCTTTGTGGGTGAGAACCAGTACTTTGGTTGAAAGCTGGGAGAGGCCTAGAGAAATGGTTAGTGATAGAAGGAAGATAGAGGAAGACATTGCCCCAACGGTACAAACAGGAGGGAGAGTTAGGCTGCAGACTCGGTTGCCTGTAGCCTCCAGTTTGGCACCTGTTCGGAGCAGTTGTGTTCCAAAAGTCAAAACGTGCGCTCCAGGACTTGCACTGCGTGGTCCTTTTTTCACACACTTGCACATGATATTTGCTATGTGAAATGCAAGCTGTGTAATCAAAATTAAAAATAGCTAAAAGTGTCAGTCACCTCAATACCACAAATATGTGTAAACATGTGCGGACAAAGCACGTAGTTGAGTTACAAAGACACACTGGAGATGTAGGCCAACCTACAGCAGCACCTACATCTTCAGGTTGTGTTGAAGCCTCTTCATCGAGCTCACACACAGCTGGTTATGCTTCCTCACAGGATCGCCATGGAAGAACCTCGGCCACTGTTGTCCAGAGACAAACTGTTATTCCACACACAGCAGCAAGTTCCCTGTCATCCTCACACTCCCAGGCCACAAAACAGCCAGCGGTAGCACAGGCATGGGATAAAAAACGGCCATACTCCGCAAACCATGCACGAGCACAGGCTCTGAATGCTGGCATTGCAAAACTCCTGTCCCTTGAAATGCTGTGATTCAGGCTGGTGGAGACAGACAGTTTCCGTAACTGAATATCATTGTCAATCCCACAATACAATGTGCCAAGCCGATTTCATTTCAGCAGGCAAGCCGTCCCTGGTCTGCAAAAGCATGTTGAGGGAAAAATTAAACATGCGCTACTAAAAGCCCTCAGTAGCAAGGTCCACTGACCACGATGCGTGGACCAGTACCATTGTTATGATCTGCTACAACCAGTAAGGAAAGAAGGGAATTCTGTCCCTACAATACAACTAAGCTGAATCCCTCGATGTAACGGGGAACCTGATCCTGCGACCAGACCGCTAAAGTCCTCATCTAGTGTGAACGAAGACCTATAGTTGCGAGGGAGTAATCCCTACAAGATCTAGGGACTGGGAGAAAAGGTGGACACCTCCTAGTCCTAACATAAATTGTAGCATGGATAATTAAACAGAAAAATAAATACTTTGTGATCCTAACATCAAGCAAAACTCACAGATTAAGGCACCTAAGCACCCGGCTAGCTTAACAGTAGATAATACAATGAAGTCAAGCAAAGCCAGAAGGGCGGAGCCAGACTAAATAGGGAAAAAAGGTCATGTGACCAGCAAACTGAAACAAAACCTAACAAGAGGGTTCTAACACCCATGGCCAGGGACAATACCTTTCCCTCACTGCCCATTGGGTCAATGTTGTGCAGCGGGTACTGATCTTGCGAGTGGCGCTGTACGTGTTCTGCCAACTCCAAGGATTGCAGGAATCAAGTCTGTACACATTGATTCCTCCTCCTATTCAGTTCCTCAGAATCATCGCTGCAGGAGCCGTCCGGTTACCTCCACATGGACCCGTGAACGTTTACCTGTTGCGACGATATGAGCACAGCCGTGTCCAAATGTCAACAGGCCATCCTGAAATTAATTTCCATGGGGAATCTTAGCCACACAGCGCAGGAGCTCTGTAATGCCATAAAGCAGGAGAGCGACGTGTGGTTTTTGGAAGAGAATCTACAGGCGGTTGGTAGTGTGTGACAATGGCCGAAATCTGGTGTCAGCTCTGGGCCTTGGCAACCTCACTACATAACATGTCTGTATATGTGCTCAACTTTGGGCGTGCAGAGTTTTTTGAGGGACTATCCGGATCTTGATGCACTGCTGCACAAGGTCCGCTAGAGTGCGCTCACTTGGACGTTCAGCATGGCCAGATCGCTTTATTGCAGCTCTGCAAGCAGATTTCACCTTCATGAACATCGCTTTATATGTGACGTACCCACCAGGTGGAATTCCTGTTACATATGTTGGAGCGGTTGTGTGAGCAGCAGCCAACAGTAATGGAGTATCAGCTGCATCAGGCGCAGTCAACTCGCAATTTGCGGCGTTCACACTTCACCATACTGAGTGGCCTCTATAATAAGAATAATTATATTATTTATTTATATAGCGCCATAATATTCCGCAGTGCTTTACAGTTTAACAGTTTCAAAAAACGAGTCATAAGTAACAAACGTTAACAATACAATAATTAAGCAAAATCAGCGCCCCTGCTGGTGAAAGCTTACAAACTACAATGAGGGTGTGGGAGATACAAAGTACAGGTGTTTATATACAATGGTGTTTTTACAATGATGGTCCAGCCATTTAAGGAAGTGAGGGATGCATGGAGATAGTGAATGGGCTAACACACAGAATTACACATAGAATGACTTTGATTAGTGAATGTGATAGGCCACTGTGAACAAATGTGTTTTGAGGGAGCGCCTGAAAACATCCAAATTGCGGATAGTCTTAATTTCTTGGGGTAGAGCATTCCAGAGGATTGGCGCAGCGGGGTGAAGTCTTGGAGTTGGGAGTGGAGGTACGGATTAGTGCAGAGTTGTCGAGGTCGTTTGCAGAGTGCAGCAGTCGGTTAGGCCGATAAATATAAATAAGGGAGGAGATGTAGGGGGGTGCTGCGTGTGGAGAGCTATGTTGGTGAGAACCAGTAATTAGAATTGGATCCTATAATGAATGGGCAGCCACTGCCAGGTAATGAGTGGCGAATAACTCTATGAAGGATATCTGCCACGTTTTGCGTGCGTTTGGGTCAACGCGGTGGCGTTGCAGATGAAAGCACTAGTCAGCCCGACTGTCCCCCTTATTGCCTGCTTCAAAAAACACTGCAAGCACTAAGGCATGAGGTTTTGGAAGAGGTGGAGGATGAGGAGTCCAAATTCATCACCTTCTGGACAGTCAGCAACGTGGTTCCTCAAAAGGGGGGGACTTTCAAAGTACCTGCTGTATCAACAATTGAACCCTCCAGAGTCGGGTCTTTTTTCAAACCATTACAAAATTTTTTAAGTATTTCAAAGCACATAAGTACATTTTTTGTCTATCTTTTGTAATGCTATTGTGTTTCCATAAAGATGTTACAGAATTATGATACAAATTTTTTTAATTTGAGTTTTAATTTTGTAAATTTTATATGTTTTGAAGGACTTTGTGGGAGGATGAGGAGTCACAAATTCCATCACCTTCTGGACAGTCAGCGCAAGTGGTTCTTCACAAAGGGTGGGGACTTTCAAAGTCCATGTGTTCAACAATTGAACCTCCAGAGTCGCTGTCTTTTTTTCATAACCATTAAAAACTTTTAATGTATTTACAAAGCACATAATGTACATTTTTTGTCTATTTTTGTAATGCTTTTGTTTTTCCCTAACTGTGTTACAGTTTGATACAAATTTTTTAAAATTTTTGGGAGTTTTAAATTTTGTAAATTTTATATGTATTTGAAGGACTTTGTGAGGAGGATGAGGGTCACAAATTCCTCACCTTCTGGCGTCACGGCAACGGGGTTCTTCACAAAGGGTGGAGGACTTTCAAAGTACTTGCTGTATCAACTTGAACCTCCAGAGTCGCTGTCTATTTTTAAAACCTTACAAACTTTTAATGTATTTAAAAGCAAAATAATGTAATTTTTTGTCACCCTTTTTGTATCTTTGTGTTTCCATAATGATGTTACAGAATTATGATACAAAGTTTTTAAATTTTGAGTTTTAATTTTGTAAATTTTTATGTATTTGAAGGACTTTGTGAGGAGGAGTCAAATGGGGAGGAAGACATCGCTCCAGGGGAGGTAGACAATGCTTAGTCGTATGTAGACAGGGTGGGTGATGCACAGCAGGCGGGATGTCGCCTCTTGCGGGGACAACGTTTCTTGGCCAGTTGGGAGTCTGACACATGGTTGATTTCATGCTGCAGTGGCTGAGAAACGACCGCCGCACGAACACATTCACACCACGTCTGATTTTTTGGGGTTTCACCTCCTGACCCTCGCTACGGGACAACTTACAAAGGGCCCCAAACACACCGTTGAACCGGGGCGTAAAAAGCGGAAGTACCAAGACACACTGGTGAATCCATAATGTTCTCCATTCAGCCGAGGCCTGCTGCTGCTATGATTTACAAAGCAGCTCTGTGCGTCGAGGCAGTGGAGACAGTTGCAACAAGAGGGAGCACAAGCAGCGCCTCTGCCGGGCAAGACCCGTATGTTCCAAAATTTTGTCGAAGTTTTGTGGAGCGCCACCAATGTCCCACCCATCCCAGCGGCTCGTCAGAGGAGGCAAATTTCCGTAAGATGGTTACAGATACTGTCTTGCCCCTCAGTGTACTCTCGGTGGCTCTTCCCCCATTCAAGTTTTGTGTCTCCCAAGCTGGATACATGGCCAGAGCTTGCCAGTTGCATTGGGGTGCTGGCTTGATCTGCTGGCGTGATTATCGGAGCGCGTCTTTACTGCTGGGTGGTTTAAAAAAGTTGATTTCGACATCCTTTCGATAATGTACAACGGTTCTTTTCTGAAAATGAACTAGGGATGGATCTCCCGAATTTGCCGTCCGGTTTCAGATTAACTAAATGGTTGGGCAACGTTTTCCTGTCTCCTGTTTGTTCATCTTTCTACCCCGGCTATAATCCTGGGTAAACACTGCCGTTGCTGCTAGAAGTGTCGGGTCCCAGACCAAACACAAAGCTATTTTTTGGGGTTCGTTCGCCTGCTGGGCCCTGCTGGTGTGGGGCAAAAATTTTAAATGCTCCTAGCACACTTTTTTAAAAAAACTGACTGTTTAAGGGTAGTGTCACATAGATTCAGGCTCACCCTTTTTTCTAAGCTGTTAAACAAGTGAAAGTCAATTTAAACATTCAATGATTGTGTTTTAACAAAATCTGTAACAAAATAATTTGTGCATTTTGGAGATATCCAATGCTTAAAAATTGCTAAACACAATAAAGCATTTATGTATAGGGTACTGATGGTGAACCTTTCCCCCCATAACTTTGACCCCAAACCAACTCCTCTTTTCCTCAATGCTGAATGTTTTGGAGTGCATAATGTGGGTTGAACTTTGACAACAGCTGCGTGCGAAGGTTTCCTTCTGTGTTCTTGGCTTTTAAAAAAAAGATACAAGTAATATAAAATACATTTTTTGATTAAGGGCTGAGTACACCCGTAATATTGGCAAACAATGGATGTGGACTTTCCCCTTCAAATTATTTTATTTGTGTATTTGAAAAAATACTATTTTAGTTAAAAATTAAAAACCATGTTCAGTGCTGTGAAAGGCCGTTTGTGACTTCTATATTGTTTGCAACAATGTTTGTATAGGATGGAAGCGCGTACATAATAGATTAGATTTATTTTAAATGGAATGTAGCAAACCCAATTGGAGATAAATGAAAAAGGGTGGCCCAGAGACACGCTCAGCAGAGTACAAGCGCGTGCTTGAACATGTAATGGAGCGTGATCTGCACTCAAAAAAGAAAAACACAGCGGTTGAAACTGAAAACCCAAATGTCCACAATCTGTGAAAGCTCCTTTCTGTACTTCTATAGTGGTTGCAACAATGTATTGTATCGGAGGAAGCGGTCCACTAATTTAAATTTGATTTTTTTAAATGGAATGTAGCGAACCAATTGGGATAAAGAAAAGGATGAGCCGAGACCGCTCAGAGGTCAAGCAGCAGTGCTTGAAATGTAACGGGAGCGTGTCTGCACTCAAAAAAGTAAAAAAACACGTGAAGGAACACTGAACAAACTGTCCCAATCTGTGAAAAGCTCTTTCTGTACTTCTTATAGTGTTTGCAACCAATGTATTTTTCGGGGTGGGAAACGCGTCCACAAATAGATTTGATTTTTTTAAGGAAGTAGCAGAAACAATGG